>OY856414.1:190263400-190823400 GCA_963693085.1 Alisma plantago-aquatica
ATATGACTTAGTTGACGTGCTAACCATAGCTAGTGGATTAGCGTGCTTGATTATGCCTAGTCTTGTACATGTTGATATTCAACATGTGAGATATGATTTAGGATGAACATAGGCCTCAACCTCTTTACAAATAAGGACCTCTAGCATATGACATATGATAAGGGTGAACTCTTCATATGAGTCAACCCAACACAAGAGAAGGTTAGATTACCTAACCTCCAAACCATATTAAATGTTTGAAAATATGCATGATGTTATACATGATTATGAGTCCCTAATTAGACTACTACTAAGTATATGACTTGAGTCACCTTGTGTGTGGTTCCATTGATAACTTTGAACCCTAGATTTCCTATGAATACCTAATCCCAAAGAAAGAGGCAATTGAATATATGATGTTTTCTATATAGGTGAGGGTTATGTCCCAAGACCCTAAGATTATGTACATAATGTGTGATTTCCATGACAAGCCTCATACTCAGGTTAGTGGTTATATGCACATGAATCTAGTGGTGGCCCTTGATTTTGATAATTGGGTGGAAATTTTTTATGGGTAGATAATTGTGGTTAGCATGTTTTTTTGGATGTAGATAGGTCTTAGCTTGAGTGGATTGAGCTTGGGGAGATCCTTTGAGATACACGTGAGATAATTGTGAAATCTTGATGTTAATGATATGCTTTTCCTCGCATAATGCATAATAGGTGATTATAATATCACATAAGGTAAAAATTGATATACGTATGAAGTCACTCACATAAGAAAGACCTAATATGAAACCATACCTTGCATAAAAGATGTAGATATTGAAAATCACAAACTTGATATGAAGATGCCTTGAGATCTTAGATTGAGTAATCATGAATACAATTTCTTAATTTTGGATTCAAAATTGAAAGTAATGAACCTAATTGGGGATAATTAGTAGAATCTTGGGGGAAAACTATTCCATGCATGTAAATTGAAACTTGATGAAGATATGAGGATGGTGATAGCCTTAACTAAAAATTTTGATGATGAACATGTAAAAATTGAGAAATCAACAACATAGATTATGATAACACACCTTGAGATTGTATGATCACATGAACAAAACCCTAATGTGTTAAAGATAAGGGTTATGGAACCCTAACGTCAAAACATTGTCTTGATATGATAAAATCCAAGTGACATGTAGGACTGATGATAAGTACACCCTTGATGATGACAAGCTATGAGCACCCCCATGATGGGAGATGCCTTCACACCTATGGGTGGTGAGTTAAAACATGTTGAAAATGTGAATTATGACCTTCAACTATGATATAGGATGAATTTTAAAGACAAATTTTCTTTCCAGGAGGGAAGGATGTGACATCCTAACTTTTCTCTATCCTATTTTGTACCCTTTATCTCTCATAGATTAACCTCTTACTCAAATTCATGTCAATTTTATGGTTTGATGCATGTGGGAATCCAATTTACTCACATCAATGTTCAATTTTACAGTGTGTGACATGAACTTGCATCTTTGAATTATGTGACATATCACCATCTAGAAAGATTAATTGAAGCCCTTAAACGTGATTTTACTGCTCTCTATTATATTTTATGTTGTAGATTACTCAATTATCTTTTGAACACCGCAAGAATCATCTCAATTGTATCTATGAGCCCAACAATATGGCCATTTAAACTCTATCTTTTGTTCATTGATTTAATTTGTTTTTGCACTTCTTGGGCTTAATATGTGGGTGTGACCCAATAATTACCACCCCTTTGTGGGGAAAACCCTATCGGATCCTAGATGGGTGATTGGAAGCTCTAGAGGGGGGGGTCAATAGAGCTGAATGCACTTTAACAAAATCTATTAGAGCTTCAAGATATATCACAAGATAAGGTTGCTAAATAGGAAATTTGAGTGCAACTAAAACACGCATAGCAAGGGAGAGAGATATTGAACATACACCAATTGACAAGCTATTTAGAGTGGTTCCACACTTCAAACTAGAAGTGAGTCAGTCCACTACCTAGAGAGGTCAACCTCTAGGATTTCTTAACCATTGCACTCTTATATCCATTCATAACACTTACAATACATGACCACCAAAGACTTACCCATCCAAGCACCAAGAGTATTCTACCGTACCAAGGACTTACCCACTTTGCCAAGAGTCTTCAACCTTCTCTAAGGTCTTACCCACTCTAGCACAAGTATTTCACCATCAAGGACTTTTCTACTCTTCTTGGATCTTTAGCCTTTGCCTTCACCTTCACTCGAAGAAGCTTCCACCAAGGACTTACCCACTTCAGCAAGGAGTCTTCTGCCTTCACCAAGGGCTTACCCAATCTTGCTCCAAATCTTAAACCATGATCTTCACCAAGGGACTCCTTCCCTTGTTCTTATTCACATCTCTTAGCCAAGAGAGAGAACCTTCATCTTTATCATTGACAAGAGAGATGGGGAGGTGGTGGAAGTGAGAGCCTCACAAGATATACATGTAGGACTAGCTCTCTTACAGATTTCCTACTCACTCTAATGAATGTAGCAAGTGATTAAGCTTAGAGAGAGAGAGGAGGCTGTAGGAAGCACTCAACTATAGAATAGGAACCTCACATAGAGATTTGAATTGAATACTCAACCTTAGAATGAAGCCCAAGGGGTCCTATTTATAGCTGGGGATGCCTCTTAGCCGTTGGGAACACTTAAGAATGAAAAGTAGCCATTTTGTGTCTTGCAATAGATATATTTTTACTTGTTGCAACTCCACAACGGCTAGAAACACTTTTCTGCACTTTTTCATACAGTGCAATCATTCGAGTTTCTATAAAGGTAACTCGACCGATCCCACTAAAAGACAAGACCAATTTAGGCCATCGGTCGAGTTTGTCCTCGGGTAACTCAACTGATTCACTTAAATTAGTTTTGGTCATTAGAGGGATCGATCGAGTTCTATGAAGTGTAAACTCAACTGATCAAAAGTCATTTTCAAGATCCAATCAGGATCGGTCGAGTTTGCAACTCGACTGATGAACATCTTGATGTAAATTTTGGAAAATTGTTTTTGAGTGCTTAAATATTTGATCTAAGTGATCATATTTTTTCTAAGCTTAATTACAAGTCATACAATCATTACAAGTGATTTACAACATGATTCTAATAGATTTACATCATATTCCAAAAACATGCACTTGTATTGACTTTGACTTGTCTTTTCTCAAAGTTGAGATGTGCAAGTTTGGGCATTTGGAGTGTGTCTATACCTAATCTGAAATCACTCAAGTAGAGACATTAGACACAAATAAGTGGAATGGTTTAGTCATCATCAAAATAAGGGTTTACTCAATTCAGACCTTGAGTCAACAAACCCTAATGCGTCCTTGCTAATTACCTTTAGATCATTGATCCCAAATCTGATGGTAGGGTACCCATCACCCACCTCAGTCTGTACTGTAGTAGTAGCTACAGTAGGGTTGCTTTGTGCCAGCCAATCCCTGCTCACCCTGACAACTTGGGGTAAACTAGACCCTCTTTTCAGTTTGTATTGACCTCCTCTATCTTTTTCCTCACCTATTCATCTTGTTCTTACCCTTATACCATCCCTATCTCACCCCTTTGTCTCTTCTTCTTCCTACTTTGTCCAAGATGGCGCCCCCATGACTAGTATTGGGGTTTTCCTTTCCAGCCCCTCTCAGGCAAATCTAAAGCCAGCCACAACTCCACAATAGGGAGACAGAGCCAGGTGGTACAATTTTGGTGTGCGATGTGGACCTATGTGCCATCACTAAGTTGCTCTGGAAAGAAACAACACTCCATGCTATCGTGGCAGGTGGCCTCGAGCAGGTGTGTGTGGAGAGACGATGATGTGTGGCATTGGCATGCAACACTAGACCGTTGGGGCACGATTAGACCCAGTTGAAAGCAGTCAACCAACGTAAGGGTGAGGGGCATCGACCAATGGGTTCACGCCACATGGCCCAATGGCCGTGTGACTGACCCTACATGAGAGGGAAGATCCGCAATATTGAATCTGGATCAACATGCGAATTAAGCATCAAATCATTTTGGTAATGCACTTGGTTCAATTATACTCTTTTGATACAAATTTTGTAAAATACATATTTCCTAGATCCTACCAAAATAGATGAACCATATACAAAATTCATCATATCGACGAGACCTACAACATGGACCAACTTGCAGACCTTAAATCTCGCCCTAGTTCTCTTGATTTTCTAAAAATGCGAACTTAACTTTGTTTGACCATGATAAATGCTTGACTATGCTAAATATTGGAACTTTAATACATGTCTACCCACTTAACCAACAAATTAGTAACTTGTGATTGTTTTTGGGCATAATGAAATCCCAAGTCACCTCTCTTGCTCTATTTTCGACTCTAATGTACATCAATGCCTTGTTTATAACTTTTAATGTATGACCATGATAAATGTTAAATCTTACTCCCTTTTGACCTTACACCTCACTCTAATCTTGAATTCAGTTGGTTTGACCCTTTAAGCATAAGTATCAGCCCCTTATCTCCTTTTTCTAGGGTTGTTCTAGATGGCACCTAATGGATGAATGTGGTCCTTTATGATGATGCATGATCATACCCTTGAATCAAATGATGCATTTGACCTAACTTGTGCATCAAAGTACTTTAGATCCTTAAAATTGATATCTTGATGATGTCTTGTGACACTAATCCCTAAGGTCAGCCCCTCTTGACCTAGGATGGTGTGTATAACCATAAATCGGGCTAGCTTTCGGATTCTAGATGATAGAATCAGAGTACACAACCGCATACATCCCTAAAATGGATCTAATTAGGGTTAATGCTGATAATCTAATACATGTATACAATCTTGTTCTTAATCAAGTGTGGCTTGTGAATAGATGATCAATCTGTAAGTTAGGATTTGAATATCTAAATTAGGTATGAGTTTTTATAATTATATGACATTGGTTTCTTGCTTGAAATGTGATACATATGTATGATTGTTTACTTACTATTGCCACGTAGTATTCTAGTATTGTACTCGATGTTTGTCTCGTGGCGTTATTTTATAATTTGCAAAGATAATATAGAAACTCCATTATACAAACCTTATGCACCTACCCATATTCTCGGTTTAAGGACACGAGACTGGGCATCCTATTTGAGCTGCCACGATAGGGCGAACCATGGAGATAAAAGGGTTAAATCTTGGTGATGGCATATGGAAAAGGGTTTGCTAATCTTGAGAACCCTTACAGACTCTTACAATGGGAGCTAGTAAAAAATGCCTTATGATATATGATGTTGTTAGTATAATTGGAGTAAAATGACATAAAACACTTGCTCTCATTTTGCTAAATACTTTACTTATTTATTCTTGTTCGATTGCTTCTGCAACTCTTTTTGAATTATATAAAACTTATGTATATGTATGTTTTAATCCTGTACTCAACACCTCGTGTGTTGACCTATCTTGTTTTACATATTTAATAGGTTCAAAGATAGTTAGAAGTTGATGGGCTTAGTGAACTATGGCAGATGTTCTTGTTGAAATATCCCTAATGTACATCAGTAGACTTGTACAATTTGAGTCTTGAATATGTAATTGTAACTTGTAATAAAATGATATAGCTTAATATATCTTGTGGATTGTTGAGATTATCTTGGTCCTTTTATCTTGTTATCTTTTCATGTATGCTAAGATTTTACACTTTCCCACTCATGCTTTGTTTATACCATACTAAGGATGAATGCCTAGATCCTATTGCTATTGACTTTGTAGACATTTGGATTTCAAATTTCGGCAATAAATGGTTCTATGACATATACTCACTGGAATGAACACGAAAGATTATTAGAAAGGACATAAAGATTCTTGGAAAGATGTGTGCAACCTTCTCTAGCTTGTCAACCCCGCTACATCATCACTTCTTCCATATGTTACATGTTGTTGTTTGTATGAGACTTACCTGACTTCTTTCTCAGATGATATTCGATGACCATTGAATGACTCGAACTTGTCCCCTTGCTAGAATCAAGATGCACTGCCTGAGTTGAGGGTGGTTGAATCTGAGAGATAAACTACTTGTGAAGTATGCACAAGAACAACAGATTTTGACTTGACTATAATGATCATCATGACAACCTTTATATGAAGACTCATCCAACTTCTAAAGCTTTGTTCTTCAATTTTGATTGGATTATTTTCTAGCATGTCATGTGAAAAACAATACCTTAGGCATCAATATATCTCTCACACCTATGTCTTGTTGTTCTTAATTAGTGTGTTGGGTCCAACACCTCAAACAATTACATGTGTGAGAGCTAAGGGGATATATGATTGCTTCTTCCCTCACTTCATTAATTTCATTATTTATACTTATGGGTGTGAAAAAGGGGAAAAATGGTTGTTCAAGTCCGGCTATGGATTTCAAGTGGTACGGTAAAGGAGGGAGAGTGAAAGAAGAGCTAAGTAACACTAACACCGCCATAAACAAAGTAACTTCTGTTCGGTACAAGATTGGATTCAGTATGGTGTAGAAGTTGTTTGCTTTTGTCTGGGGCATGATTAGCATTTGTTTAGGATTAGATGTTGTTTGGGATTAAGCAAGATTAAAACGAGATAATTAAATTAATGTAGCTTGGTTTAAGTCTTAATGTCTTTGAAAACCTAATCGGCAACCCAAACTGGATTGATCCTGTTTCACTGTATTACATATAAAAAAACATAATATAGAAGACAATACTTGATAAGGGATTTGTAATTTCACTCAGAACAGGATTGAGTTGGTGTTGCTTATTAAGCCTGCGTTTGGCATAGGACTGGGATTCTAGAATTTGGACTTGGTTAGTCAGGGTTAGTCTAGATTCCGGTGCTGGGGTAGTCAGGATGAAGTCTGATTTTGTTTGGCAACGCAGTCTGATTCTGGTCATCTAGTCTGATTTGAGTCTATGTGCAGTCTGAATCTCTTTGGCTACCAGTCTGATTCTATTTGGCAACCTAGTTAGGATCTTCTTATTCTATCCTGTTCTTGTAGAACTATTTGAATAAGTACGCAGAATGTGTATTTGTGATGCCACTTCAACCTAAGTTCAGAATATATTGAACAAAATTATTTGTATTGTATGGGTGTTATTTTGTATATTTAGAAAAGTGCAAATAAGATATAATTATGCTAATTTTGACGTGGTGATTAAAAATTAATTAAACGCTATTGTTGTCTTGAATGACATTTGCATGTTGTATATATGTAATGTTGAACATATTCGACACAGTAATTGTCAAGCAATATGAAATATTATATTAGCCTAATATATTTTATTCATAACATAAACAAATAACATTATCGTCACTAACAGCAAATGATCATAATGATATTTTAGTCATTAGTTAAACATAAACTGTCAGTGATAATAAAAATTTGTTTATGGGCGAACTACGTCGACAACATATAGGGGAGACGGACAAAAAAGGGGACGCATGCCGTAGACCTAGACAGCGGAATAGGATTTTGACCAGCTTGGGGGACATTCTTCGATGTGGATGCTGATTTAAATTGGTACCAGGTGGGCCGTCCTAGTTGTCCCACTTTATGGCCTCATCGTACTCATCCCATGACACAGGGCGTGCTTCCTGCACCGGCTGCTTGTATTATTGTTTCATGTCGTGTTTTGGCCAATCAAACAACAATGGCAAATGAGGAACATGTTGACTGACCTGGCCCTTGACTTGTTCATCGGTCCCAATTTTGCCCTCCACCTTTGTGTGATCGCAACATGGTTTTTTGCATATAAGGTTATCTTCTACATATTTTTGAATTTTTGCCGGAGACGTCAACAGTTTTTCAAAATTTTCCCTTTCCCTAACTTTGCACGTGATGTCGACATCTAAAATTAATAAAAACATCAGTATGACCAAATAACAAAAATGGTAAAGTAACTGTGCCAATAAGTTTTACAAATAAATAATGCAATTAGCTGATAATAAGTTTGAAGGTGATGCAATTTTTCTAAACATAATAATGAAGTAGGAAATTTGATCACATTATGGTGCAACAAAATATTGTAACACAGAAGTAGAGGATGTAAAATGTTGCGACGTAAACACAAACAACTACAACATTTAGCACATATGTTACAAGTTCATTTATTTATTTCAATCATCAGTGGTAAAGAATACAGAAATTCTAGGTGGGTAAGTGCGACGCGTCATCACAAAGTTGCATTCAATGCCTTGTTGCATGACCAATGTGGGGGGAGGCAATAAATCTCCCAATATAAAAATATTTTCTCTTACAAACTCTCTCTTGATGTATTACCATCGCATTTGCAGCTCAGCCAATGAAATGTAAGGGACTCCTGTTATGTTTCAGAACTGGTGCCATGCCTGCATCCAAGCATGTGTAGAATATACTCCATTTATACATCTACCCACATCATATTGGGTTCTCATCAAACCCCTGAGAATCATACCAAGCTCGGTAGACCAGATAAAATACGGTGTCGACGGTTGGCCAATCATATAACAGATTTTGTAAGTAATATATTTCAAAAGTAAGGGTGTATATCACAATTAATTGTATTATTTGGTTTACATAACGTTAAGCAAAATTTAGATTAATAACATACATCATTAATAAAACATTCACCAACATTAAGATAAAAATTCATATCACTTAAAATGTAATACAACGTTTATATAAGTGCCTAAATTAAACAAGTGTATGATGTTCATAACATCCATTGATGATGTTCATAGAATCCATTGATAGTCAATCTAAATAGAGAAGACAATGTAAATGTATTTGCCATTCAATGTTATGGAGTCATGTGAGGTGAAGGGATGTCCACAAGCAGACGACAAGCTTTCTCTAGACTGGCAACGTCGCGTTCTAGAACCTCATGCTCATACTTTTTGTTAGTGTATATAGCATCGTAGTTGTAATGAATTTCAATGAAGTCCTTCATGTTCATCGCCTGGCCCCACACTGACTGGCACTCAACAGTTAGTAACATAATCTCCACTTTTAATGAATCAGTTGTTGGGGGGAGATCGACTGCCCAATGGAAGTATCTGCATCGGTCTTTTCCCTAAAATGTAGTACCAAGTTAAAGTTAATGGCAACGAATGCGTAGCCTCCACAAGGGCAGTCTATTATTTATTCATGTACTATTGCACCTCACGAGTAGGGCATATGTAATACATTTCACCCGGCCTTTGACTCAAAATGCCAAAGTCATATAACCCTACATCCTCAGTGTTAAGTCGTAAGGTTGTATTTAGCCCACAATCACACCTCAGGACCTCAGATGGAGTCATCGACATCTAATAAAACAAAATTGACGATTAATACAAAAATGTCAGGTTCATCACATAGTTTTCAAAGATAATATGCAGAACATTTCTTCAGGAGTAGTTAATTGTTAAAATAGACAAGTGCAGTTCATTTGGATAGATCATAATGTATTATATCTATGCTGAAGAGTCATTATATCTATGTTGACATATTGTATCCATCTTCTTCTGTTGAAGAGTCATTATCGCTCGTTATTTGAAGTCAGTGTCAAAGATATTGGCACCTCTCCTACATACTTGAAATTTCTTCTTGTAGCCTATCGGTGTCTGCTCTTGTTGAACATACAAAGTCACAGTGTTCGGACAATAACTTGCATTTGCTATGTGCATATGTGAGTTGTGATACCATTACATCCCTAATTGCAGTCAGCGTGGCCACTGTAGGTTGTACTTGCTACGCGGGCAACCTCATATGGAATCTGGTTGGAGCAAGACCCCTACCACATGTCAAATATGGCCTGTGGGGATTGTTGTCTTCAAACCATCCATTTATCACATATGTGGCATCCATGTACACTCATACGGTGCACTGCAGACGACATGGACACGACGGCATGCCATTGTCCATTTCTAGACAATAGAGCTAATGAGACATAATTTGACATTGTTTATAAGTAGGCAAAATTGTAGTCAATAATAGAGTTTGAGAACAAAAGTTGGCCATTAAGTTACAAAATTAAATTCAAAAAGGGAGTCAATGAAACATGTTGTAGAACATGTTTTAATGTCTGCAAGTTAGACAACATATGTATAAATCACTGATTTTCCCACATAGAATTGGCAACAGTTTCGCGCAAAACATCTCCCTCCCTAGCATCAGCCTGGCTTGTTTGTTGGAGAGAACTTAATTCGTTCAAGATGTCAGTGGTAGTATGAGGCTCATCTAAGTTTTTGTCCATCATAGGATCACCATCATTTTGGCGCCAGATAAAATTGTGAACAATACAACAAGCCATTACAATTCGAGACTGAGACTGCACGGGAAAAGTCGCTCCTTTACGAAAGTAGGAAATCCTCTTCTTCAACACACCAAAGGCTAGCTCAACAAAGTTATGTAGTTGAGCATGTTGGTGGTTGAACATTTCCTTTTTTCTAGTGTATGAGCTTATGTTACCCTAATACTCTGCTATATGGTAAGCAATGTTTCGTTATGGTGCAAGAATTTGTCTGGTGTTGGAGTACCCTACATCAACAAGATAGTATTTCCCAGCGAGTACTTTGAACCCGCATGTGGTTGTAGCTGTGTGAAGTACCCTTTGGTCAGCAACAAATCCCTCCCAACCAGTCATGTTATATGTAAACTCCATTGAGAACTCTACTACAACCATTACATTCATGGAAACATTCCCTTTTCTATTCCTATATCGGTTCAGCTTATCGCGCTTCACCAAAATGGGGATGTGTGTCCTGTCAATTGCCCCAATGGCATCCTAAGACAAGTATATAAGAAATACGCAAGTAAATACCAAACTCATCGATGGCGATAGTGGTTATATTAACAACGGAATGGACAATGGTCAACTAAGTGATGGTCATACCTTGAAGTAAGGGTAAAATCTTGAACTCTCTCCGATGCGGCAGTGCAGATTTGTGGATGTAGTTGGCATCAAAATATATTTGTTGCACAAAGCACACACTACATCCAACACCTCATTAAACTTTTTGCTTATGGTCTCATTGCTGTGAATGTAGTCCTCAGCCAGAACATGATTGGTATGGCCATGGCTAACCATTTGAAGGAAGTAGCAAACTGCCTCCACTGATAACACACCTCTGGTACTTTTCAACAAACCTTGGTCCTCAAGTATGTGAACAAAGTCTAAAACCGTGTTGGGTAGCATACGGTACAGATCGTACGCCCTCCTTTCATGGACGGCTATTATTTCTAAAACCTTTTGATGGCCACTCCTAATACTAACCGATCTCGGTATTGGTTGGTGTGTGGTTGCGTCGTCTGAATTTTGCATGATATTGTGGGATGTTTGGTCAGCTAATTGGTAGGATATTGCGTTAGCAATGTCATTAGCTGGACCAAACATAAGATCCACTAGTTGTAGAATGCTATCAGTTGTTTCATATGAATGAATACCGGCCATCACATCTATAATTAAAAGTGATTACCCGCATCAGGAAAATATTGAGATATTGCAGAAATGAAATTAGGGCTATAGCGACCAAATAGAAAATACTGACCAAATAGAAAATAACAAGATAAACCATTACATAGTATCATTGTTCAAAGATTGTTCCCAAAGGAATTAAATAGTACAACAAAAACTTTTGAGAAAGTTCATAAAATAAAAGGCAACATACTGATATAGTTCTTGAAGCAGACAACCTCAGAAGTACGGCGGTGGGGCAGGACCTATACTATTGTAACGACTTGTGCTAGCAAATGGTGATGGTGGAGATTGTGGATATGGTGGTGGAATGAAGGGTGATTGTGATTCATAAGCTCTAGAAGTCGTGTTCTTCATTTCCCATAGGTCTTGCAACCAAATGGTAATTTTTTGTGGGGTGTCCATAAGGCTTAGGTAAATGTTACAATTTGCTGGATCTTTTATGGCGTGCACAAGAGTGGTAAAAACGGGGACATGGGCATCAAGGTAGCTTGCATGAAAGTGGTGCAAAATGGTTTGGTATTTGTCTTTGTCATTAGACCTAAAAACAATTCTTATGCCCATCTCATGTACCTTGGAAAATACCTTTGTAAATTCGGAAATGACATCATTAGACAGAACACAACTATCATGTGAGCTTGACGCTCACTTCCTACATCTGTTCGTGGTGGGAGTCCTTGAACCAACACCTTGGTTGTGTGATCTGATGTTGGTGTCCTCACTTTGCGTCCCAGAATTACCCATGTCTTCATTGAAACCAGTTGGACCGGTCCAACCTAGGCTGACAAATGAATCAGATGCATCTAGGTCAACATCAACATCATCTTCAGATGCAACATCAGAAGGAGGTTGTCGATCGGTTGAAGACATTGCATGATGGCCCCTAGCTATGTTCCTCCCCCCCATCAGCTCGATGTCGTGGTAGTGGTAGAATGGTATGTTGATCAATATTGCTAGTTCCCTGTTTGCCTAAAGTAGGGGACAACTACTGATTAGGTCAATAGTAATGAGTTTAAGTTAATATTTAATACTCAGGGGAGTATATTATTAGACATACCGCAAGTGCCTCCCTCCACTCTGGGGTGTCAGGTAATATTGGCTTGTGACTGCTGTCATCCCATCCAACACCACTTTTGTTGGTCACCAGTTTTATCGTTGCATAGTCTCTCCTGAGGTTCTTCCACTGAGTTTTTAACTGCTCCAATGTACCCTCATTCCTCCCCATCCTGATATGCCAATCATGTAGCATCTCCCTCCATGCATCCCTAGTAAATATTCCATTAACGCACCTACCGAGGTCATATTGTCTACTCAGTGCTGCAACCAGAGCCTCATCTAACTCTTTCGTCCTGATAATACGGAACCTCAGGTCTGGTGCAACCATATTAGCGATGACACTACAATATATCACTTTAGTCAGGGTGTTTAAACAAAACCTTTATATGAACCTAGCATGAGTGTGTGTAGTTGAAAGTAATAACTTGTATTGAATTAGTCTAAGACATAAGATCCATTAGCCGGACCAGACATAAGATCCAAAATTTGTACATTGTCATCAGTTGTTTCGTTGGTCACCAGTTTTAGATTTGCATAGTATCTCCTAAGGTTCTTCCACTGAGTTTTTAACTGAACAAATATTCACCTATAAAATTAGGGCTTGTAGCACAAAAACAAACTCCCTAGGGAAATATAAACTTGTTTATCAACACATATTATGAATATCAGTTTCGTTACAGTGCTACTTGTTGGGTTCCTTCCATGACCAAACAATATGCAAAAACTATCATGTGTAAATATAAACATGTCGTCATATATGAGGTTACACATCAATATATAGGTACTTCAAACAGATCAATCCGATATGGTTGTACCAAATGCATCATCCTATATGTTCATTACAGGAAAAGTACATAAATAGCAACCATTCAGCATGGCATTCACATTAAACGTGTTCATATTATTCATGAGATATACCTGGTAAGCCAAATTGAAGGTTGAAGAGAGTTGCACGGCCAGTGATAGGGTCAGGTATAAGAAATACAGAGGGAATACAGATTAGCCCAAATAGTTGGATTATTTGCAATATAATCAGCAGAATAGTAATGGGTGTATATTTTGGTCATACATGAAAATTAAAATCATTCATTCAAGCTAACATATATCACAAAGCATAATTGTTTCACATGAAGTCTGCGCAATTGACCACAAGTCCACAAGAATTAGAGGTAAGAATTAGAAAATATTGATATATGTCTGCTATTAAAATAGTTGAGCTTAAGTGGATGTGTGTATAATAGTAACATTGTTCCTAGTTAGAAAAGGGTTATAATATATGGGTAAGTGTAACAACATCGAATGGTGGTGTATTGATGTTTATAAGACGATTAAAAACATCATAATTTAGGTGATCTAGAACACAATAGTCGGCATTCAGATATATGTTTCAACTTAAATAAAAAATAAAACATCATATTATTTTAAATAGAACAAACAGTGACCTATCAAATTAGGGCTTATAGAACATAATTGTTCCTACAACTAAATTTTATAAAATGACTCAAATGACTATGAAAAAGATATGCCTATACCAATGGGTGTACAATTTGCATGTGTACAAAGCATAAGCAGTCAAGGCACACAGTCATAACACAAATAAGAAGAAGTTGAATAATCAAAATTAAGGTGTGCCCGTTCTAGTTTTGAAAAGTTGATACATAAAAAAAACCTACAAGAATGATTCAGACCTCAATGTAGGGCTTATAGCACATACTTGTTCCAACTGAAACAAATATATTACATAATAGATTTGTACCTAAATAAATAATGACCTATCAAACATAATACATGATAGATATTAACCTGAAAACACACGAATAGGCATGTGTAGCTCATCTACATCAAAATTACAACAATGTATGGTTTAAAGTGTGAAACATAAAAAGTGGGCGTACATCTTATTCATAATATTTCTACAGATAATTTAGACTATGATCCATCAAATGAAAATTGACATGAAATTACAATCTGCTGAAATTGATGATGATTAGCGGAGAAAACTTGGAAGGAACAAGCAGGTTGTTCGTGACAAAATTGATGAATAGGAGGAAGCACAAAATCCAGAAAATGAGCAGAGGAAAGAAAATATGAGCTTTTCATGAAAGAGATACTCTAGAGGTACATAAGGCTGTTGAGTCTTGAGAAGTGTCTATCCACACTATCTTGGTACAAAATGACAACATAAGTGATTATAGTGCAAAATAACCCTAAAATAAATGTGCATGAATGTATCCTTTTTGTACCAATGGGAATTACTTGTTATGAAACTATCTAATAGAAAAAGACCAATGTAAGTGATTCACATGAATACTACTAAATTAAATTCTAGATTTCACTGTTCAAGTGAACTGAAAAATATTCTGGCATGAATAGTTGAGAATATATTTGTTTGAGAAATACCTTGTTACTTAGTAAAGTAAGAAATCAATATCCATATTTCCATTAAATCACTAGTCTATAGCCATTAGGATGAACACCTCAAAGCTAATGAAAAAAAAATAAAAGTGTCACGGTAGCAATATCTTATTGATACCTAATTACAAAAACTTCTCTTATTTCACCTCCCTACATGAAGATCGTACACATAGATTTACAATTGATATGTATAGAGAATGCAACAATTGATATGTATAATTAATTAGAAAAATAGTGGCTACCTGAGTCATATACATAGTGGCGGCCTGAGTCAACATTATAATTGATATGTATAGGAAGATCATATACATAGTGGTTGCCTGAGTCAACATTGAAATTAGACAATGCAACAATTGATATGTATAATCAATTCAGATCATATACTTAGTTTGAAAAATGCTATAGCAACAACAATGTCATTCTCATACCAAATGCAAGAAAATTCAGCTTCTTGTACTGTGTAAAATAGAAACAACACATCAGTAAACATTTTGTGAAAGTAAGATTTCCTTTACATATCATGAATATCCAAAAAAATATCCTATTTAGGTGTAGCATACACATTCCCCTTCAAAATTATGCATGGAAGTTGAAGATATGCTATCTAATTTTTATATCTATGTATCCCTCCTCTTTCTCCATCTCTTCTCCATATTAATCAATTTATATCCATTGTAATGGTATAAATTACTACATTTTGTAGCGCCTCTCTATAGAGAAATAGTTTAAATTGTAATAAAAAATTTGCCTAAGCGGGATGAGGCATTTTGTCACCATTTACTATATAGATACTGAAGTTGCTGCGTAGGGCATACTTATGATGTTAAATTCATGGCTTGACCTTATTTATGAGACATTATACTTTGATATCATATGATCGGGTAAGCTCTATGTCTGATGGATATATGAGGCTGTAAAGATCAGACAGATTGAAGATACAATCTTATCAATTAAGCCCATTTCTTGAGGGGCATATTATCAATGTTTTGTATGAGGAGGGATCCAGTCCAACCACACCAAAAGTAGCTTGTTTAGTAAAAAAATAGTAGGCTAATTTCAAGATAAGTAGATATGCATTTCACTATCAAACTACTTGCATAAAAGAACAATTGATTATATGATGTGATTAGTTACCCTTTTGGTGTATAAAACAATATATGTTCAAAATTAGAACATAGAAACTACATAGTTAAGCGCTTACACAGAATCCAATTAGATATCTACTATACATTGAAGGAAATGGTCATAGTTAGTAAACATGCCAGGTAATTCTTTGCTTTAAAGGCAAAGTGTCAGAGCATGATGCAAGGAGTGGAAATGGCCTAGGATATAGGGTACATGAGTGTGATCAGATATGATTCAAAATTTGACTATTGAAGTTATGCCCAGATAGATTAATGACCGACACATGCTATAAATTGCAGTGTGTATATGCAACATCAAGTAAATTTTACTTCACCAAGTATAGAAATGCTTTTAGAAACTACTAAAAAAGACAAGACATAGGAAAAAATATCAAAGATACCAGCTATTCCTAGGCCCCCATTTCCAATAATAGAAAATATCTCAATTGATTGTGAATCAACTCAATTTGAGGAGTGTGTTTTTTTATTTCATGAGCAAGATTCATCGTCAACAATAGGGGAGGAATCCATAAACCACTGTCTTCAAACCAAGTCCACAGATCAACATTCCCTTCAGTATTGCATATTTCAATACATAGAGATTGCATATAGATGTGGATTTGAAGCATTATGCTAGTTCATTTATTAACACAGTAACGATACATTGTATCATTCTACAAATGCATGGTTATATGACTCAAGCACATTTATAACTAATATAAAAATAATTTTGGTGTGGAAAATTGATGCTTGATAATTATGGACAACCTATAGTCGATGAGTATGACTGTACGAAGAAATGTGACCTTGTTGGTATATGTGTCGGCTATGGTGCCACAAGGGGCAATTTTAAATGAAGGAATATGGGAACAACTACATATTCATCAGGAAAAGTAGCAGGTATATACTAAGGGACATTTATCTTAAGAAGTATATACCAGGTTCCCAGGAAAAGTAGCAGGTATCTAGTCGGAAAAGAGGGTCGACGAAGAGGGAGATGGGGGCGGACGAACACGGAGATGGAGGCGGACAAATAGTACTACTGGCTGCTAGAGATGGTCGGCGAAGAAGAGAAGACATACCTCTCCAGCAGCTGGGCAACTTCTGAGTACAGGGGCTCAGCAGCGGCGGCTTCAGACAAGATTTTGTGGAGGAAGTGAAGGTGAGCAGGGAGGATATCAGAGATGAATCACCGCACTATAGAGCAGTCGCGGCAACACTTGCCCTTGCTAGGGTTTACTAGGTTCGCACACAGTGAGAAGGGGGGCTTTGATGTGAGACAAATCGGGATGCCTGATTCTCGCCGTCTAGACTGGCGGTGTAGCTCAGGGATTGCAGATCCCTCCGTCGGCTTGATTGACTGGCCTGCCATTGACTCGCCTATGGAAACGATGGTTTGCTGCAACTTTAACTCACAGAGTAACAACGTCGAGGTCTCAGGCTCGGGAGACCAGAACAGAGAGTAGTGAGCAAAAGAGGGAGAGGGGAAAGGTGAAGGGGGGGAGGTGTGGGGGGGGGGGGCGATGCCAGCGTCGGGGGAATGGCGAGCCAGATCGCAGAAACCGGGTTATGAACCAGAAATATCCCGCCCCTCGTGGGACTGGGCTAGCCCGAATTTGTGGGTTCCGTTATCCCGAAACCGGATTTTTTTTAGGTTGCGAACCAAACAGAAACCAATCTCAATCTCTCTCTTGTTTGGCGGGGTTGACACGTAAAGACAAGGTTAAACGGGGTTTGAGTCATGTGCCAAACGCAGGCTTAAGGATTAGTTCACATTTCTACCGAACAGCCTATGACGAGATCATGAAGAATTGGTTGAGATTAAGCTTAGGTGTACATGTGGCGCAAAAGACACGTGTACTTTACCGGCATGCAGTTTCTAAGGTACACCTGAGTAATGTTTTTCGTAATAGTCGGCGTTAACTGGCCGCCGGGGACGACTGCATGTACACAGGCGTTCCACTTTTGGCATACGCAAACGTTACAATGGCCACGTTAAGATAATTCCATCGCACGAGGATCTGTAGCTCTCATCCGCCTGCTACACAACTCAAATAAGGAGCAGTCATCCATGATTGCGGAATGATGATTCGATCTGACCATCCCTTTCATGAGCTTATTTCTTGTCCGAGAAGCTTCCCACCCGGGAGTGCCGTTGAGGTGTGTTCAAGACTTCAAGTTGAGCTTGATCAGCTCAGTGATGTCCCACTGATCATGGCATAAAGGTCGGCCGCTGTGCTGAGTCGAGCAATGATGTGCTATGTATGATAAGTAATATTCGATATCGGAGTCTATGACAAGAGATGAGATACAAATTCGTCTTCTACTTCTTTGCACATGATACTGTATGCCGAAGCGAGATTGCTGTTGGCGGCCGCCATTATACTGTCCAACCTACCAGCAGCGCAGGCCTCCGCCTGCTGCAAACATCTTTGTGACATAGCACTAGCCAGTGGAAAAGTGCAGCGGCTGTCAGGCACATCGGATGATTATGGAAGTGTTGAATGGGTATTTATTTTCCACCCCACCAACACCATGAGCAGTTCTCCGTTGATGTAATCCTTTGTGGCATGCCAGCGGCAAGTTGTTTTGATCGGGGTTAATAAGTAGAAAATTTGACTTTCAATCCACTTATTAGGAGATGACAATAAGATCGGCATGGTTTATTGATTATAACTAGCTTTTCTTGGGATTTTGAATCATTAATTAATCACACATAGTTCGGTTGTGGACAAGACGTGATAAATAAGCAAGAATTTTAGTGCTGGGCTATGGTTTAAAAATTTGACCCAAAAGTGCTTCTTTTGCCAAAAATTTGACTCAATATTTTCCTGATCGGAGTTCTAATTTGCCAAAAACATATTCACCCCAACTGGCCCAAAATGACACGTGCTCAATCCAACCCAGTTGGTAGCCCCTGTCGTGCTAATGCTTATAGAATCAACCATGAGTCAAATAGTAAACCATTGTAGCGGTGTTGTTCTGTGATTGATTCATAATAGTTCGGGGGACAAAAAATCAAAATAGCACACTTTAATAAAAATATATACTGAAATAGCACCAAAGTCGTCTTAATTTCCAAAATAGCCCACTTTCTGGGAAAAGCGTCAATACTTTTGGCGTTTTAATATTTCCGGGACCAAAAGTGTCAAAAATATGACATTTTCAGTTGGCGCTTTCACATAAAAATGAAAACGCCATATTTTTGGCACTTTTGGTCCCTCAGACGAATGGGTGAAGCAGTAAAACGCCTACTATTTGGCGCTTTCACATGAAAATGCCTAATTTTTGGCGCTTTTACCTGAACACGCCAAGTTTTGAGCGCTTTCAACTGAAACGTCATATTTTTGGCGCTTTTGGTCCCGGAAACAGTAAAACGCCAAAAGTATTGGTGCTTTTCCCGGAAAGTTGGCTATTTCGGGAATTAAGATGGCTTTGGTGCTATTTCAGTACATATTTTTATTAAAGTGTGCTATTTTGGTTTTTTGTCCTAGTTCGGGCCTTGTTGAACGGGAGAAGTTGAACCTGTAAGACAAAAACCTCGTCGATGTTAGATCACTGAATCAAAGAATCATGAAAAAAGCACTCCATTAAGTACAAAGGTAATATTTAACAACTATATGATATAATTTCTGATATATATATATATATATATATATATATATATATATATATATATATATATATATATATATATATATATATATATATATATTCACTGCCTGTGCGAGTAACTAACTTTCATTATCTATGGATATGTTTATTAATAGGAAGGCACGTAACTATAATGAGACAATTAAAATTGTAATTCAAAGATTCGATTTGTAAATACAGTGTGAAATTTTTATTCTGCCTCTGAATACAGTAAAAATAAATTTATAACAAAAATTTACATAGTATTATAAAATAAGTCTTTGTATTACAATTTTGGTCATCTCATTACAATATTGTCTGTCTCATTACAAATATATGTCTTCCTATTACAAAATAGATGCACGGGTAACTAACCTTAGTTACCCGCACATGTAGTGAATGAACTACCATATATATATATATATATATATATATATATATATATATATATATATATATATATATATATATATATATATATATATGTATATATATATATATAGAGAGAGAGAGAGAGTGAGTGAGTCAAGCTAGAATACACTCGAGTGTATTCGGAGCAGAATACACTTAAGAAGTTTTTAATTATGCAATTTTTTTTTTCAAAAATCTAATCTGTTGATCTTCTTAAACATCTTGTGAATAGCTCATACGTAAAATTTGAGCAGATTTGGACATTTATAGGTCATGTTATAAAGACCACAATAATTATGCATTTCAAATTAGTTTCACGTGTTGATTTTGTTGTCTTTGGATGAGTGACTTACACTCATCCAAATGGGCTCAAAATTTGTATGTAGCCTAGTTATAGTATGACGGTGAAGATCAATGGTTTACATTTTGTAAAAAATAGTCTTGATATGCTAACACAATTGAGTGTATTCATACGATATGTACACTCGAGTGTATTCTAGCCTCATATATATATATATATATATATATATATATATATATATATATAAGAATTGTTTAGAAGAGTACATGTATACCCATCTTCATTTGTGATGATTACAAGACTGTTAAACGCAATCCAATCTTATGGATATGATGCATACCCGTTAGATAACATTTGTATCAAAAATTACTTCAAACTAAAGTTCCTAGATCATCATGAAAAATGATACATATTTTCTAATCAACGATAAGTTGTAGAAATTACAAAAATCATTGAATTATATATTGTTATATCTCATGATATACATGAGATATGGCTCTAATTTTTTAAATACATCTAATCTATTGAATTTTAATTTAATCCATAAGGTTGGATTGAATAATTATATTCAACATTTGTCATTTTCATGCCCGGTACATACTTCCTAACACACACACACACACACACACACACACACACACACACACATATATATATATATATATATATATATATATATATATATATACTAGTGAACGCACACGTGCACATGCACGCGACATATAAAATTTGTTGGAAATGTGCGGGGAGAGGACTCATCCGTGAAAAGATCCTAACGGTAAAAGATATTTGTGTTGGTTGTTTGAAAGGAGAGAATCAAGAAACTGTTTCGGTGGGATGGAGAGAGAAATACATAATTAAAGATAATAAAAGTTAATAGGAGAGTGAGAAATAAATATTTGTAAGAGAAAAATTCCTTGAAAAAATAAGAGAAGAGAGTGAATCAAGGAGAGTGCAGCATCAAACTCGCTCTTTTTATAGTATATATATATATATATATATATATATATATATATATATATGTGTGTGTGTGTGTGTGTGTGTGTGTGTGTGTGTGTGTGTGTCCGTGCGTGTGCATGTGTGCGCGCATTTGTGGATGTAATATTAAATAAAATAAATATATTTGTAATATGGTATGTACATAATTTAGATATCCACAACATGATCCTTACATTCATACAGACACTAGAACTATGTGTGTTCCAATATGATTTTTATATTAGTTCAGTTTAAAGAAGGGTATATAAATCACATCATTCAAAATATATGTTTATATAGTTCTATATAAGTTTGTGTGTGATTATATTTGCCTATGTCTATATATATGTATTTTGCTATGTATCTATTAGTTCAATTAATATTATATTATGTAATTCCAAATATTTGTGTGTGTTGTTAGTAGATTTTTTATATATAAATCCATGATAAAGGTCTACATGTTGATGTATTGTAATTAAAGTATAAATTTGATCCACTCTCAGACTAGATGGTAAAACCCAATTTATTGGCTAATGTTGTGCGTGAGTGATCACATCAATAACTATATCTTTATTCTTTTATAAATTGAGTTGTACTAAGATTTTTGTCACAGAACCGTTTGTTACCCAAATCCTCACTGCTAATGGCGAGAAAGCCAAAGGGGAGAGGACTCGAGCGTCCGCCCGTAGGATAGATCACATAACATATGCATGAATAAAACCACAAACAACAACTAAGATATAAGACAAGAAAGTATAAAAGAATGCTAAGCTAATACCTGACAAGATCTTAGGTCCCATATATCAACCACGTGTATTTCATTTATATGTCATTATATATCATCAGAGTACGAGTAGATCATCATGAGTGCAGAAGCATTGATCATCATTAGAGATTCATAGTGTACATGTTACCTAAAATCATAAAATGGGTATACATCAGCACAGCTGTGCTGAATATGCTGGAAAACATATAAAATCACAAGTATAAGAACATATATTGCTTGTAAAAAGTAGAAAGTAGATAACAATAATGAAGCAACAACATGATTAAACACTTTCTTAATAACATGCAAACGTGTTTTATGTGAATTTCCACTATACCAACAATATCATAAGGCCTTTGACCAACTTCTCAAAGGAAGGGGTCCGTGAGGGTGCTCAAGATTAGCTACCCTATTTCAACATGAGGAACTACAAGACTAAACGTCAAGAGTTAACCCTATTCGTAAGGGACCTCAAGACCAAACCCAAGAGCTAACTCTTGTATCAACATGGTCTACCCTATCATGAGAACTCAAGTAGGACACCCAACTTTGTGTCCTTACCCCAAGAATATAGGCAGGTACACAAGGTTGTATAATGGACATGTATCATTGTGTTTCAAGTTTGTTCAACATATGTAATTGTTACAACCCCAATTTTGAGTTCATTTGCTGAGAAATGTAATTTCTCATATTAAAGATAAATGAACAAATAATGATGTCTTTTTATTGAATGCATGAATTTCGTTACAATAGCCTTGATGATTGTTTTGTGGGCTTTATTAGCTATTAGCCCCAATAATAAGAAAATTCAATTAGTAAATGAATAATTAAGATTTTGAGAAAAGAAATGTGTGGAAACCTCCAGAAGGCAAAAGAATACAATCCAAAGCTGGATTTCGTATCCCTTGGGTTCCTTGGGTCCCAAGGAGTCTAAAGTTGCACAAAGAATGCAATAAGAAAAGAAAAGACCAATTAAGTATTTCCTTGTTAAGAAAGAAATTGAAAATAATGATAAAATGTGGAAAATATGTGAAAAGAGGTATAATGGAGTTATCCTTGGTGGATTTTCATATCCCAAGGATTCCTAATGTTAAAAGGAATTCCAATAGGAAAATAGAAGAGAGATAAAGAGAAATCCTTAAAAAGAAAATTAAAAAGGAAAAGAAATTGATTAATAACAGGGAAATATGAGAAATTGTCGTTCAAAAGAAGATAAAGGCAAATAGATTTTCCCCAATATGGGAATCCATGTCTTTGGGATTTCTTGAGGTCCAAGGGACCCAAAATAACAAGATAATAGCAAAGGGAAAAGAAATAAAAATTAATTTTGAATAAATTAATGAATAACTTAAGAGAAAAGTAAGCCTTCTCATCCATTATAATTTGTTTCCCAAATTTCGTACAAAGATAGATAATGCCAAGACAAACGTTCCCTTAAAATTTGAGACAAATAGGAGTTATGGTTTAGGAGATATCAATTTTCCAAGTTATCTCCAATTTGGGAATTATTCTGAATTAAAGAAATATATCTTTCCTTTGTTTTTGATCATGAGCGATGAGGTCTGTTGGATCTTGATCCAACGTGGGACACTCATCGTCTAAGTCCCAAGTGGACTAGGACTCTGCAAGTTATAGGGAGAGTTTCCAACTGAGATTTCTCATGATCTAGAGTATGAGCAAGCCTGGTGATAGTCCCATTGGACTCAGGAGATGAAACCGCAGGGAATCATCCCTGGTTTGTGCATGATTGGTCGTTGTTTTGGGTAACGCCCAAACCCCGCAAACCTGACCTCGACCCTATATATAGGGGAGGGTCAAGGATGGAACCAGCGTCCCTCTTTGCTATTCCAATCTCTGCGGCAGAGTGCAAGGACCGATTTTGTGCTTTCAATTTTGCCAACGACCATGACCAGTACCCCCGACACCACAAAAAATATCGCCGGAGTTTGGCAAGTAGGAAGCGACCTTGGCAAGGCTCGGGCAGGGAATTAGACTCGCGGTTGAGTTTGGCGAAGGGAGGCGAAGCTCCCTGGATGATCACAACACTCACAGGAGATCGAAACCCCAGAGTCAACCCTGAGGTCGACCACAGGCAAGCACTGGCTCGCAAACAGGGATGGACTCGTGAGGAAGAAGAAGCAGAAAAGGGGGGGGGAAGACCTTGTTGCCCCCGACGGCTATGAAGGAAGGTAAGGATAGACTTGTCCTTCGTCTCCTTTTGATTGCAATGATAGGCGCGTGTGTTCGTGGCCGTTGGATCCTAAGTGGATCAATGGACCACAAATCAAAAGGTCCATATTTTTCTAAAACTACTAATAAACCAGAAAAAGGGATTTTTTTTTTACAAAAATCACATCTTGAACTAGGTAACTCATATGAATAAAGTTAAAATATGAAAGTTTCTTAGAAAAATATGAGGAACACGTTAAAAATAGTTTGAGAACCTAATTTTGTTGCTTTTTGCAAAAGTGCATATTTTGATGGAAAAAGTGTTAATTTGTGATTAGAAAACCTAATTGTTGATAAAGGATAGATTTAATCTTGCAAATAAGTTATTTCGAGCATTATTAACTTGGTTAATGATTAAGATGGATTTTAATCTGTTTTGATGATGGAATTTCAAGTATTAGGGTTTTAAACCTAATATGTTGATTAAAACCCTTGGAAACCCTAAGTGAGGGAAAATGGGAAGAAAGGATATAATAATCTGAAAATTAGGGTTTTTGTGATCCAAATCTGATCTTAAGATCTTAATGGAAAATAAACTGAGATAATTAGGGTTTGATGGATATTTTGATAAAAATAAAGTAAAAGTGATAAAAAGGAAGTGAAACCCTAATTATGGTTGAAACCCTAAAAAGGGCTAGTAACCCTAGGGCTCGATTAGGCCTATTAGATTTGAATACCATGATCCATGATAGAAAAATACTGGATGTATATTTCAGGACTGAATTCTGCTTGCTTGCTTGATTCTAGATTATTTGATTGTTTGGATTAATTCTGCATTCAAGACAGCTTGACATTTATATGGTTAATTATGAATAACCGCCTTAGTTTCCCGAGGATTTTCCAGATGGTTAATCGCATTGAATGCAAATTATCAGTTTGGATGTTCATACTTGCAAATCATAAAGTCGCTATGATTATCACGTTACTAATATAAGTATGTATTCTCGCACCTACATGCCACCCTTATGGATGATGCTAAGGGTCAGGCCCAGATGGGTAGACCAATGGGCACCCTGAGTGGTGACCCCAGGCACCAATCTTGGGAATGAGAAGGTGGCCTATGATATTGTATGACTAGAGGGAACCATGAGTGGTGACCCCAGGCACCAAGCTCGAGATTGAGAAGGTGGCCTTAAGTCATTGGAAAAAGAAACCCTAAGGTGGGTATGCCAGGGTTAGGGCAAAAGTGATGGAGAATGTCATACTGAAAAGTGTAAATTGGTTTGTTAATTAACTTGATTGTGATAATTAGATTGTTATCCATATGTGCAAACTTTTGGTTGTCCCCACATTCTAGTATATTTCGATATGCTGACCGACGTTTTGCTTGTCGACGTTTTAGGTACAAGTTTGAAAAGAACAAACAATAAAGTGACACATCGTGAAAATAAGAAGTAAAGTACAAGGAGAATTAGATAGAATAATTCAAGTTGTGGATAGATAGTTTTCCATAGTTTTTAAAAAGGCATGCAAAGTTTTATTTTATACCAATTTTTAGTTTAGTTGGTAAAATTTCACAATTATTATTGATTAATTGTCGAACCTTTGATCCTGTTAATTGGGATAACGGCACCGACCTTTTGGTCTCCCTTAATTGGGGGTTACCGGGAGGCGGTGTCATTACAATTGGTAGCAGAGCATAGGTTCCTCACTTAATCTTTAATAACTATTAAATTTTAAAAATTCCATAGAATCGAGGGAGTTATTAGAGGATTGTCCGAAAGATTGAGGTGTATAGAAAAGGATCACATCCGGGGGCTGGCAATATTTTCCTCCGCACCGCTAGTCAGAATAAGAGGACTCCCAGATTATGTGACTGTCTGGCCGATGTCTTAGGATATGACTCAAAATAAAATACCTTTAGGAATCTCTCATATTGTTCATCCCTTCTCAACTCAAATTATGTTAAGGACCTTAAGGTTTAGGGTTTTCTCTCTTCTCCTCACCCTCTTGAGGTATGGGTAAGGTTTATAAGGATTACAGAATCCTCCCCCAAATTAATAAAAAGCATGTAAATAAGATGTCATGGACATAAGCTTAATAGAGTAAGCATAAAAGAATAGATACATGCTTAGGTCATATGACATAAGTTGTCATTGTCCTTAGGAGAGACCTGAGGCTAGACCTTCTTGTCAGGAGGATGAGTAGAGAAAGTTAGTCTTGGAGGTAGAGACCTCCATTAAAAGTAGAGACCTAGCACATCCTCTGAGGATGATGTGAACCCTAACCCTAAGTTGAGGTTATAGAGAGAGATGACATGATGAGTTAGATGTCGTGGTATATCGGGTGTTTGGATAGACATGCCTTGGATGCCATATGAGCCATGAGAAGTTGATGACCGAGTACCTTTGGCAACCCAACCCTGGGAAGGGTCATGCATGTTTGAGCAACGGATAGCTCTTTCATGGACGAGGTTAGAGAAAAACCTATAGAAACCTTATGGGCTATTGCAAGTAGGGTATAGCTTGCACCCAGAGTACATCAGTAGTACGAGCATCAAGTTAAAACTGAGACCAGAGGGACATGATGGATAGCTTATGAGATAAGAATAAGGGTCTATGGATCATCATAAGCAAACATAAGGTTGAGCATAGGCTTCACCCGCATAGAGGTATGCCGGTGAGCTTGATCCTTCATGGAGAGATGACCTCTAGTAGTATGGATGGAGGTGGAGTTAGCTTTGGAAAGAGAAAGAAGGAACCAAGCAAGAAGGTTGGAAACCTAAAACCTCGATATGTGAGGAACAATGGGGAGTCAAGAATGATGCGACCTAAGTGGACGATAGTGGTTGCCTCATGCATGATCCCTGGAGGCTGATGATATCTTGGTTTCCTTTAGAGGAACCAAACCCTAGAGAGAGGATGATGCTTCTGGTACCTATGTGCCTGTGGTATAGGTGTTTATCTTCTGAGATAGGAAGAAGAGTTCCTTAGACCTAGAGAGGTTTGGTAACAGGTTGTGATGCCTTGTACCTTATTGGTTGGAGGACTCGACCCTGATGTGTTGCTCAAGTAGAAGGATGATAGGGAGTGCATGTCATGCCTTCTAAATGCTTGATTCGTGATTAAGAGTTTAAACATGCAGTTGGACACCCAAAGGTGAACCTAGGGTTCCTAGGCCTAAGAGGGGAAGCAGTGTACCCAATGCTCATGATGAGATTTGAGTCTCTATAGTTTCGAGCATGGTATTCCTCATGTGTAGAGGTAAAGGAAACCCCTTAAGTTAAGGGTAGATTTGATGAACCCCTCACAACTAAGTTGGTCTAATGTTGAGGATGAGAACAAGTGTGACCTAGCATGGTTTTGTAGGTGTCCGCTTGTACCTTATTAGCTTGCTAGGGCTAAGCATGCTCGTGTGGATGTAGACCCTAAACATAAGGACGCTTGTGACCTTTGTTATCAAGATGTAGTTTCCTCCCATCCTGGGAGAAGGACCCTTTTGTAGGGTGTATACCAGTTTTGTTGGTTTTGAGGTAACCTAAAGAGGTTTCATAGGATCTTGAGAAGCTAAGTGAAAAGTACATGGCATGAGAATGAACCTGTAGACCCATAGATTACCATCTCTACGTGCATGTGGATGTGTTACCATGAAGGTAACCGGTACGGAGCCTAACCAAGGTAGGCAGGTCGCCATGACCCCTGTGAAAGGATGAAAGACAACCCACAAATGCAGAGAGAAATGATGAAGGCTTGGGTAAGGTTCTAAGTTGGACATGTACTATAATAGAATCCTAAGTATGTCCTAGGGTTAGGTAGGGATAAGACCGATGGAAGGAGTTGCCAAATTCCCTAGTTGCACATGACCATAGGGTCGGGAGGTAAAAACTATCATTGTCTGAGGGCCATGGGTTAGGAGATTGATCACCTTCATGAACTCATGGGACCCAAAGGGCAGACGAGTAGGGCACTCTCTGGATTCATAAGGGAAAAGGGATGACCCCAAAAGTGTCGACACCCTATAGACCTAGAGGAGATGAACAAGGATTGTGTGGTGACCCAAGTAGGTTCCAGATCAGTTTTCCATGGAGGTAAATTTTGATATCGTGATGTCTATAGAGACATAAGTGGCACATTTCAACTTAGATTTGAAAGTGTACTCGCAAGGTGGGATGTACCATCTCTACTCTTGGAACATGAAGAACTCTATATTTGGACTGTAGCCAAATGCTTATTTCCTCTTGTCATGGGAGGGAGAGATGGGATAGTACGCATGCCATACACCAAGGATAAAAGATGATGCAAGTTGGAACGTTGCTATGAGGTATGAGGATAGAGATGATAACATACCTTTGCATAGAGAATGATACTTGGATAGTTTACAAACACTAAGAGTATTAAGGAAATCATCTTGTGAGGATGTTTTATCATGAGCTATGTCGAATTTGCAATTTATGCAAAGTTGAGTTGAATCACCATGAGGATGAGCTCAGAGTTTCTTGATGAAGAGAAACTTAGAGTTTGAGATGAGATGATAAGTGGAATACATGGAGGTGTATGTCTTCAACATTACCTGACACCTAAGGAGGTGAAGTGATAATGAATGCTCTAGTTGAGATATAGCTGCCTAGTTTAGCTAGAGGCTAGAAGAAGTTGAGGTTGTTCGACTAACCCTAAGTTTGGAAAGAAGGTGTGTTTTGGCTAACACACAAATGTAACAAGATATGTTGAACAAGTTAATGGTTGTTTGGTTAGCCAGTTTAGTCCTTGATATAGTGAAAGGATGGTGATATAACCTCAGATACACTTCTTTGGATAGGAAGGTAATAAAACCCAGATGAGAGTGGTTTAGGGTTTCTGAAGAATCAATCTTGAGGAATCATGACATACAGGAGATCATGGTTTAAGATCACCAAACACCATGATACTACAAAGATAGTAACTGATAATAGTACTTGGGATGCATAATATGAAATTGCATGTAGCATGTAGCCATGCAAGTCAGGAGGTGAATGACGAACACCAGTAACCCAATGCATGGATATAAAGTATAAAGAGTTCCCGGGAGGGAATGGGAGTTCATCACAGTGGATGTTGTGAGTCTCCCCTAGACCAAGGAAGGTCAACATGCAAAATGGGTTATGGTAGATCACCTTACCTATATGACATGAGAAAGAAAGAGTACTGTCAAGGGATAAATCCGGTTGAACTACATATGAGAGAGAGATGGTCCAACTACAACATGATGTGAGTTCAAAAGATCTTGAGTAGGATCTAAAGGTTCACTTCCATAAGGTGGAAGCAGATGCGTGAAGAACTCAATGTTAGTACAGTTTATCACCCCTAACTAATGGTAAGTATGATCCAGACGAGAGGGTCTGATGAGAGCACAAGTTCTCATTCAGGGTGATACAAAGAGACAGTTCTTAAGATGTGATGTTAACCACCATAGCCTTTATCGGGATGCAAGAGAATCTAGGAGGTTGTGTCGGTCACCACTTCATTAAGATGATGTTGGTGAAGGAGGCCTCGTGAAGGTCAGAAAAGAACCACAGTGTGTGCAGATGAAGTCGCTTTGATCGTGCAATGGCTGAGAGAGAGCCCAGTGGTGACATGAGTCATGAGCTGATGCAAAGCAGACTGACATGCAGTTCACTGTGGGAGAATATGTGATGTGAAAATTCGACCCCTCTAAACTACAGTTGAGAAAGTTGAGTCCCCGATATATGGGTCCATTTGAGATGGATTGGTGGAGATGGTTGTGTTTAACCTTACCCCGCAAGATAACATGATGTGTGATGAGTTCCATATGTCTGATCTAGAGCACTATGTGAGGTACCCAAGCCATGTGTTGAGCCCTAAACCTATTCAGTTTTTTTAGAAGCTAAAAAGTCCCGAGTCACCTATGAGGGTATGATATTCCAAGGTAAGAAAGAACTCAGATGGAAGAATATGAGATGATGAAGGTTCCTGGGAAGCACCATGGAAAGGGTAGAGCCACATGGGAGCCATGTTGGACATGAGGAAGTCTTATCCTGATTGTTTGTTTGCTTGATAGAATTTTGAGGGCAAAATTCTTATAAGAGGGGAAGGATGTTACAACCCCAACTTTGGGTTCATTTGCTGAGAAATGTAATTTCTCATATTAAAGATAAATGAAAAAATAATGATGTCTTTTGATTGAATGCATGAATTTCGTTACAATAGCCTTGATGATTGCTTTGTGGGCTTTATTGGCTATTGGGACCAATAACAAGGAAATTCAATTAGTAAATGAATAATTAAGTTTTTTGAGAAAAGAAAGGTGTGGAAACCTCCATAAGGCAAAAGAATACAATCCAAAGTTGGATTTCGTGCCCCTTGGGTTCCTTGGGTCCCAAGGAGTCCAAAGTTGCATAGAGAATGCAATAAGAAAAGAAAAGACCAAATAAGTATTTCCTTGTTAAGAATGAAATTGAAAATAATGATAAAATGTGGAATATATGTGAAAAGAGGTATAATTGAGTTATCCTTGGTGGATTTTTGTATCCCAAGGATTCCTAATGTTAAAAGGAATTCCAATAGGAAAATAGAAGAGAGATAAAGAGAAATCCTTAAAAATAGAATTAAAAAGGAAAATAAATTTATTAATAAAAGGGAAATATGAGAAATTGACTTTCAATAGAAGATAAAGGCAAATAGATTTTCCCCAATATGGGAATCTGTGCCTTTGGGATTTCTTGAGGTCCAAGGGACCCAAAATAACAAGATAATAGCAAAGGGAAAAGAAATAACAATTAATTTTGAATAAATTAATGAATAACTTAGGAGAGAAGGAAGACTTCTCATCCATTGAAATTTGTTTCCCAAATTTCGTACAAAGCTATATAATGCCAAGACAAACGTTCTATTAAAATTTGAGACAAATAGGAGTTATGGTTTGGGAGATATAAATTTTCCAAGTTATCTCCAATTTGGGAATTATTCTGAATTAAAGAAATATATCTTTCCTTTGTTTTATATCGCGAGCGATGAGGTCCATTGGATCTTGATCCAACGTGGGACACTCATCGTCTAAGTCCCAAGCAGACTTGGACTCTGCAAGTTACATGGAGAGTTTCCAATCTAGATTTCTCATGATCCAGAGTATGAGGAAGCCTAGTGATAGTCCCATTGGACTCAGGAGATGAAACCGCAGGGAATCATCCCTGGTTTGTGCATGATTGGTCGTTGTTTTGGGAAATGCCCAAACCCCACAAACCTGACCTCGACCCTATATATAGGGGAGGGTCAAGGAGGGAACCAACATCACTCTTTGCTATTCCAATCTCTGCTGCGGAGTGCAAGGATTGACTTCACGCTTTCAATTTCGCCAACGACCTTGACCAGTACCCTCGACACCACAGAAAATCTCGCCGAGTCCGGCGAGTAGGCAGCGACCTTGGCAAGGCTCGGACATGGAGGAGAATCTCCCTGGATGATCAGCATGCTTGCAGGAGATCAAAACCCTGAACTCAACCTTGAGGTTGACCACAGGCAAGCACCGACTCGCGAACAGGGATGGACTCACGAGGAAGAAGAAGAAGAAAAGGGGGGGGAAGACCTTGTTGCCCCCGACGGCTGTGAAGGAAGGTAAGGACAGACTTGTCCTTCGTCTCCTTTTGATTGCAATGATAGGCGCGTGTGTTTGTGGCCATTGGATCCTAAGTGGATCAACGGAGCACAGATCAAAAGGCCCATATTTGTCTAAAACTACTAATAAACCAGAAAAAGGGATTTTTCTTACAAAAATCATATCTTGAGCTAGGTAACTCAGATGAAAAAAGTTAAAATATGAAAGTTTCTTAGAAAAATATGAGGAACATGTTAAAAATAGTTTGAGAACCTAATTTCGCTCTTTTTTGCAAAAGTGCATATTTTGATGGAAAAAGTGTTAATTTGTGATTAGAAAACCTAATTGTTGATAAAGGATAGATTTAATCTTGCAAATAAGTTATTTCGAGCATTATTAACTTGGTTAATGATTAAGATGGATTTTAATCTATTTTGATGATGGAATTGTAAGGATTATGGTTTTAAACCTAATGTGTTGATTAAAACCCTCAGAAACCCTAAGTGAGGGAAAACGGGAAGAAAGGATATAATAATCCGAAAAATAGGGGTTTTGTGATCCAAATCTGATCTTAAGATCTTAATGGAAAATAAACTGAGATAATTAGGGTTTGATGGATATTTTGATAAAAATAAAGTAAAGGTGATAAAAAGGAAGTGAAACCCTAATTATGGTCAAAACCCTAAAAAGGGATAGTAACCCTAGGGCTCGATTAGGCCTATTAGATTTGAACCATGATAGAAAAATACTAGATGTATATTTCAGGACTGAATTATGCTTGCTTGCTTGATTCTGGATTATTTGATTGTTTGGATTAATTCTGCATTCAAGACAACTTGACAGGTATGTGGTTAATTATGAATAACCGCCTTAGTTTCCCGAGGATTTTCCTGATGGTTAATCACATTGAATGCAAATTATCAGTTTGGATGTTCATACTTGCAAATCATAAAGTCTCTATGATTATCACATTAATAATAGAAGTATGTATTCTCGCACCTACATGCCACCCTGATGGATGACGCCAAGGGTCAGGCTCAGATGGGTAGACAAATGGGCACCCTGAGTGGTGACCCCAGGCACAAAGCTCGGGAATGATAAGGTGGCCTATGATATTGTATGACTAGAGGGCACCATGAGTGGTGACCCCAGATACCAAGCTTGGGATTGAGAAGGTGGCCTTAAGTCATTGGCAAAAGAAACCCTAAGGTGGGTATGTCAGGGTTAGGGAAATAGTGGTGGAGAATGTCATACTGAAAAGCGTAAATTGGTTTGTTAATTAACTTGATTGTGATAATTAGATTGTTATCCATATGTGCAAACTTTTGGTTGTCCCCACATACCAGTATATTTTGATATGCTGACCGACGTTTTATTTTTCGACATTTTAGGTACAAGTTTGAAAAGAACAAAAAGTAAAGTGACACATCGTGAAAATAAGAAGTAAAGTACAAGGAGGATTAGATAGAATAATTCAAGTTGTGGATAGATAGTTTTCCAAAGTTTTTAAAAAGGTATGTAAAGTTTTATTTTATACCAATTTTCAGTTTAGTTGGTAAATTTCATAATTATTATTGATTAATTGTCGAACCTTTGATCCTGTTAATTGGGATAACGACACCGACCTTTTGGTCTCCCTTAATTGGGGGTTATCGGGAGGCGGGGTCGTTACAATAATCAAGACAAAAACATAGTAGTCATATGGAACAATAGCTCAAACAAGTAATATAAGCCAATAATCTTATAATTCATACATACAAGCATTCTCAATACTACTAGTCTGACCAATAGGAGATTAAAGCATACCTTGATAAGAGCGTTGATTAACAACTTGATTTAGAAAAATAATATATCGCAAGTAATATTTGATCTTGGCAATTGAGTCATCATAGAGATCCTGACATTACAAGCAAGTGTGACTATATCAACATCACAACCCTTAGGTCATGTTAAACATATTTATCAAGGGTGGATGTTTCACCTAATCTCAGATCCATTATTCATGATGATTGATTTCAACATCTACAACATTCATGCAATGGTCATCATCATGCTACATACTAGATCATATATCATTTTACTTAAGGTGAAACATCCTTATAAGATCAAGGATTTCAGACTTAGGTTTTCATGATCTCAATAGGGAAATCATAAGATTTGAATAAGCTTAAAGACTTATTCATGATAACATCAATTAAGTCATATTGAGTCATTTTTATGCAAGATAATCAACATTAGAGTACATGAGAGATCAAGAATTATTTAGTATCATACATATCAACATGTTACTTATAACGACTGCCACCAAACCGACAAACAAATCGTTACTAATATTGTAGAATAAACATAATAAGCGGATTAACAAAAATCACTAAAATTTAAAACCGTTTGCAAAGAGATCCTTTTCCAGAAAACTCTTACGGAAAGATCCAAAACTCATACATATCATGATTACATTGTACAACATCTCATCTTGAGGACAACATATAACAGTTGCTCTATCAAAACACATACTGGAGCAACATGAAACCTCGAGGCATTCAAGCCAAAATCTCAGATCATTCATGAAACCAGTACGAACCAACTCCAAGGACATGAGAGTACAGAGACGACACATAGGACTTCTATCTATGAGACATGACAGATAGTACACTCAACCTGAGTTGTCACTGCTGCGGTTGTTCTTTCTCTACAGTACGGTCTAAACCCCCCTTGTGCACATCGACCTAAAAAAATGTGGATCCCACGGGGTGAGACAATTGTCCCGGTGAGAGATATAACTCTCCGCCAACAATGTTATTATCATAGTTAAATAGTATTAAACTAAGCAGAGGAGAAGCAGTTTAGAACATTCTCATATTTTAAAGCATTGCAACTATCTATGATAGATCAGTAAATCATCTATTCTCTTTATAAGGAATAAGAAGAACATGTATATCATTTACCCATCATACTATATCAACATATCAAGCTTATCATGTGATGCTCATTATCATGGTATGTGATCCCTGAATCATTCTCATTTCTATCTATTGGCCTCAGCCAATCTGCTATCCAGGTGTTGTATTGTACTAGTCATGTGAATATACATCATCATATTCTGTCCAGGTATTGGACTATGCCAATCCTGTGCAACTATTCCAGGTATTGGACTATGCCAATCCTGTGCAACTATTCCAGGTATTGGACTATGCCAATCTTGTGCAACTATTCCAGGTATTGGACTATGCCAATCATGTGAGTGTTACATTCAGGCATCAGGTTATCCCAATCATGTAGTTATATTCCAAGTATTGGATTATGCCAATCCTATGAGTGTTGCATCCAGGCATCGGGTTATCCCAATCCTATAGTTTTATTCCAGGTATTGGATTATGACAATCATGTGAGTGTTGCATCCAGGCATCGAGTTATCCCAATCCCATAGTTTTATTCCATGTATTGGATTATGCTAATCCTGTGAGTGTTGCATCCAGGCATTAGGTTATCCCAATCCTGTAGTTTTATTACAGGTATTGGATTATGACAATCTTGTGAGTTTTGCATCCAGACATCGGGTTATCCCAATCTTGTTAGTTTTATTCCAGGTATTGGACTATGCCAATCTTGTGTAACTATTCCAGGTATTGGACTATGCCAATCATGTACATCTCATCACTGAATACCACATCACCTTTAATAGGCATTACCTTGGCTAAACCATCATACTTATTCACATCCTTTATATCATACAAGTATTCCTCTTATCTCCTTTAAGCATATTCAAAACACTATAGTCCTTATTTGGCTGTAAGTATAAAGCATGTATGATCAAGATTTCATATTATTATTGTATCATTTATTATTATTATTATGTTACTAAGTTTCCATTTACTAGTTTATTTTGAACATTATTAATTCTTACATCAATCTCTAGATCAACATGTTGGGTTTTAGGGGAGACAGAGAAGGCAGCGGAAACAAAAAATTTTCTCCCCCAACCCATACCGAGGAAACGCGTCAACGTCTATATAATAGGAAAGGATGGTTTGTGGAATCATACCTTGTCCCGAGGCTTGCTCGGTGACAATACCTCGCGCAATGCGCGGTCTTCAACTCCGGTCTTGGACGGTGTCTGTGCAGCTCCTGGTCGCACTGGGACTGACAACTCCTCCTCCTACCGGACTGTCGGATGACAGTTGTCCTCCTATGCGGCAGTGTCCTCCCGCCTCTGTAGTAGTCCACACGGACCACCTGGAACTCCACTCTCCTTGTCCCACAAGGAAGTGGAAGGAGTCGCACCCTCCTGTTGACGTACTAGTCGCCAACATACTCTCCTGCTACCAGTTGCAACTGTAGTTGTCCTTCCCTTGCTGCACCTCCCTTTTGCGGGAAGCACTTGCTCGGGATCTCTCACGGTTACCAAAACCAGAGAGAACGACAACTTCGCAAAGCAACCGGCTTGCATTGAGTTGTACTTTGAGAAGCCCCCAATACCCCTATATATATAGGCGGGTCATGGGACAGGGTTCTCTGTGCCCGACAATACGGGACTAAAGAAGGAGTAGAAGGGTTCGAGAATTTTCCACAAAAAGCAACCGGTTCTCAACTTGAAATGATCGGTTCACAACTGAACTGATCGGTTCGGCCATTGAGCCGATCGGTTGGACCTGAGCCGATCGTTTGGGGCACTCCAACCGATCGGTTGGTGCCCTGAACCGATCGGTTCATGGTCCTAATCTGGCTCAAAAAGACTTTCCTTGTTTCGTTCTCAATTGGTATCGTATACCAATGTAATTCCCAATCGAATTGGGCAATTTGAAACCAAAGGAAAATTCTTGCCGACATGACTTTCCCAACTGGTCGGTTGCACCAGTTGAGCCGATCGGTTCAACTCTTGAACTGGTCGTTTCAACCTGGGCATGAGCCGATCGGCCTGGACACTCCAGCCGACCGGTTCAGCACCTCAGCCGACCGGTTCATCACATGAACCGATCGGTTGGGAGCACAGGTTGGGCAAAATCAGTCAATTGCGATTTCAATCAATCTGATACTCTAATCAATGCGTCCAACACCTTGAACCATACGATATTGAGCCATCGACTGATTGAGTGTTTAATTGAACTACTAAACTCCTTTAGTAATCAATCTAAACGTTGCTTGTGGACAAAACTCCTCTTCCAGGTTAAATCCTATGTGTGTGACCCTGCAGGTCCATTTCACGTTGGCAGTGAAAGTCCATAACACTTACGACTTCACAAGCAAAGAGCGGTGCCTAGTCACACATCATTTCTACCCAAGTGAAAGTAGAAAGTTGGAGAACAACTTTCATCCTACAATCCGTGAATGGTGTTACAGTGAATGTATAATTCCTTTGTCACTGATATCCCGAATGAACTCGAGGCATGGAGCAGTCATCCTGTCAATGTTCATTCACTTTCTTGATCTCAGAGCAGATTGAAGGAGATATGTATGCCATCAATATCACATACTGATTCACACATGCGTGCGCACGCCTATCTCAATCCTACTCATCAAGTGGCCTTGGATATCAAACTCCCTTAGGAGGGACAAATCCCATATCTATCACTCACCCCTCAAAAGCCCCATGTGTGAAAGCCACCCAATCATCACCTTTATAACAACCCATGTTTCAGGACTGCGTTTGATGATGTCAAAGTGTGCCCAACGACATGTGTTGAGTGTAGTGATTTCAGGTCTAAGAATCACACTCACCACCATCACTGTGAGTACTGACTGTGACTACCATCTCATGGTTCCATGTGTCAAACTCACGGTGGGTCTGTCCGGTACCTTGTTCTCTAACAAGTACCTATGTGTTTGGTTTGATATCTCTATATCATGACTAATGAGATTCTGTCATCAACCAACACCACAATCTAGTCTTGTGTGTCATTGCTGTCTATCTACCTTCCACAATGACATCCGACTAGGGACATAACAAGAATGTACAAACTCTTAGCATCCGTATGATCTCATCGTTCAGATCCTTAACCTGAAAGCATACGTCATTGAGTACTGTCATTCTCTAGACATTCAATCTGTTCTATCACTATCTCATATGACTGAACCAGAAAGAATTGGAAGCTTGCCTTTGATGTTTATCAAATCAATCTTAATGTATCCCACCAATCATCTCATGATTGGCTCTCAGGGCACACATACCAACAGACTCCCACTTGCACTGCGATCCAATCACCCTTGAATCATATTCATAGTGATCTTCAAACATGTCCCACATGTTACTGTGCTCTAGTGCGAACATAGTGAGTAATGGAAACACCTTGCCAAAGTCTGTATAAATTGCATGTCTCTCATCTCTTCGCTGTACGTCACACGTATGAGATGGAGTTGCCGTAATATGCGATCTAGCATTCCTTTGCTAACCTTTAGCCACATTGCATGATCAAGGATTCCAGACTTGTCATCAATGACCGGAATATCTATAAGTTCATCTCATGAACTTCTAGATCCATACAGTATCCACTGATGTTCTCTAACACACGGATACTCGACATTTCCTTTTAAATGATTTTATAGGAACACTTCCAATTATCAACCAAATTTCACTTTTATACATCCTATGTATATTTTGCGATTAATTTTCTGTCCTTTCGGAAGTTCGCATCAATGTAACTCTTTACATCAAACTCTTCCTTATCTCCATGGAACTAGTACTTCACAACTACTTATCAAGTTCTCATGGTATTCCAGTAACCCTTACTGGAAGTATACAGACATCCACTCGTCATGTCCCACATACGAGTTATCAGGATGAGCACATCATATTGTCATGTCATACATACAAAATGATGAATGCATTTTATTCTTGCCATGTCATACATGCAAGACAATGGGATGATTACATACATGATAGATCCATATCTATTCTTAGTGTTCCCATTCTTCATAAGATTTGGACACTTGGCCTTGGGATACTAACTCCATGTAACATGGACAAGTTTTCTCCCACTGAATCTGTGCATACTGAACGCTTCAGTACAGATTGCCAATGTATGCTCTCTCTTTCCAGGTCAAGAGATTTTTCGAGAACTATCTCTATAGATCTCTATTCTTATCACATAGGAAACACCTCTATCTTCCTTAAAGACAATTTCCACATTCGGATTTCCAATCTAGAACATTTCCATTTCACATCAATATGTGGAATGTGAATACGCTCCCACTAAATCACATATCCCTTCTTTATCTTTGAGATATTAGTCAAACCCTTTGACTATATCATCAAAGTAAAGATCCAATTTTGAGTTGCTTGTACTCAATCAATCACATTGGTTAGTCCATTGTAACTTATAGACTTCATTTGCATTAGTGGATTCATAAACCTTATAGGTTGTGTCATGTATACATCCTTGTTTTATTCCTCATAGGAATGCGGTTTTAGTATCCATATGCCAAATGTCTCAGTCATTAAGTTGCAATCAACAAGCATCATCCTTCTCAAAATGTTATCCATGTGTCTTAACACTTAAGACTCATTTGCACTTATGGATATGATCCAATGAGTGCTACCATCAAGGTCATACCTTATGGTTCACATGGATGTCATTTAGGATGTAATGGTCTTATACCATAACTCAAAATCTGATTCCTCATATTTATCTAGATAGTTGACTCATCATATGAACAACTCATCACATAGATAATTGAGGTGTATCTGTCAAGAATATAAGAATTCACAACCCTTGTGATTCTTAATTTCCTTTATTAGTGTGGGGTATTCTTTTATTAAGAAGAATTCAGTTATTTGATAATCATTCTCTAACTCCTTAGAGTATGATTCCTTCTTGATTTAGACATCACCATGCCTTAATCATGAGTTCACTATGATACACTATCATAATCACTCATAAGGATCTCAAACATTTGGTCCAAGTATTTCATTCCTTGATCTCATCAAGAATTAATACTTTACCAAATTTATACTTCATTTATGATAATCTTGAACACTTCATGACATTCATATTGGTGTTTCTCTAAACACCATTTGAAGTATTTAGCATTTATTCCAATAGGTATGTAAATACATCACATGTATTATACCTAATAGGATAATCACTCTCCCACTACATTAGTGAAGATTGATTAATCATGTACAAGAGATTCATGTCTCTTATTGGTTCTCTAACCAAAAGAGTCTAGATTTATCCATCATATGGAAACTAGAAATGAATTTCTCATGATTGATGCTAATTTGATTGTTTGAGTTAACAATAACTTTAGGTATCATTTTATCTCATGCATACCATGTATCACAGGATAAACAAGGCATTGCCACAAAGATCATATCTTTGAGATTGAAACATCAACTTTATTAATTGCCATCATTGTCATACAATATGCAATAATAAAGTGTTTCTATCTATTGGCAATATATGAAATAGCAGTTCTCAATTCTATTTCGTGCCCTTTAGGCTGAAATAAACTGAAAGGTACTCCTATCTATGGCAGCAACACTTGCTCCAATGATGGGTATTTCTTTCTTGGTCCTTTCACAAAGGCCATCACTTCTTTGTGGATATTGCATATCATATATGACATATCCATATCTTGGTATCATATACCTCAGATAAAGAAGTGGTTCATTTCATGATACCTTAGGTGGAGATCTCCATCCCCTCCTTCATCTTCTTTTGTTCTTCCAGATATAGAGTGAAGTTCCCTCATACACCCTTTCTCCATGTGCCTTGAGGCTGAAGACGGCTTGGATTGCTGGCAAGCATCAGAACACTTCTTAGCTTTGCCCTTGCCCTTGCCCTTAAGACTTACCTTTTCTTTGATCACATCAAAGACTATGGTTTGTCTTTCTTCATCTTTGCCTCTACTATCCTCAACATGTCCAACAACTCTGTTAACGCTTGTCAAAGTTGTTCATGTTGTAGCTTATCATGAATTGTATGATTCTCACAACATTTGCAGTATCATACCAATAGCCAACTCTTGGCTCAGAGGGAATCCTTATTAATCAGGTTTCCCACATACCCAATCACATTGAGTGTGTGAATACCTTACTGAATCTCCTTCTGTCATGACATACTAGGACAGTATGTTGGAGACATCATATGTCTCATGTTGTCTCTGCAACTCATAGTTCAGAGAACACAACATCAAGCACTCCTCATCAATGTCATTCTCAGTATGCTTCCATAAGCATACTTTCTGCCATTGATGTGGTGGGATCGAGTTTATCTAGTTCTGGTATAACTAGGACTTAGAGCTCTCGCTCTTTGAGAACACTTCTCATCATCCTAACTAGTTGTGGAATTATTCCCATTTAATTTGTTGGTCTCAAAGACCGATCGCAAATAAAGTGATTTGTTGATTAACCATTTATTTTGACGAAAGGAAATATATGCAATTTTAGTCCAAAAACTCATTTTTTGACTTGTTTGATTGATTTGAAAAATTGACGATATAATTAGGCCTTTAATTAATTATCGCTCCCACTATTTTACTTCAAATTGATAGCCCTCACCATCAATTCGGAAGATTGCAGCGTACAACCTTCTAGTGGGCAAGATCCTGAAATCCTCTAAGTCATGGACCAGCTTGGGCTGTCACCCACAACATAGATCTCTCAGGTAGGCAACTTTTGCCAATTGCATCATATGCAACTCTTGAGAAGATGTCATCTACAAATCCTTGCAATGATCATCTCCATGCCTCAAGGCGCTAGATCCTATATAGGTCACCTTGTTAAGTCCAACCCAAAGCAAACACGATGAATATGCACCCTGCTTGGGCAGACCCACACATTCATCCTTCACGCTTCCACGAGATAGACGGTGCACCACGCTTGGGCGTGCCCACACTTGTTCGATCAAGCTTTTCACGTGTGTCGCATTTGGAAGGCATCTAAAACTTAATATTTAATGAGGGATTTGGTTTTATATACATATACATATCCAATCACCACAATACATAGTACATATCATATACATGCTATATCCCACAGAAAACATGCACAAACAATAAAAAAGCGATGATTATGGCCATCCTAATGTGATTCCTCGAGCCAAGAGGAATCACGGTCATCTAGGTCCACATCACATGCAACATGTACAAGATGAACTTCTGTGCCTTGCCATCCGAGTAGATCAACTCATCACATGAAAGATCTGTACTCTCCAGCCGGTCGTCTGGGTGCCACCAGCCGATCGGTTGGCTCCTCCAACCGATCGGTTCGCCTGGTCGTCGTGCATCTCATCATGTCCGCCACCCGCTCGTCTCGCTCCTCGAACCGGTCATCAACCGATCGGTTCACTCCTTGAACCGACCGTCTGGAACATCAACCGATCGGTTCACGCCTTGAACCGATCGTCTGAGCAGTCGTCTTGATGTCCTCCGGTCTTCGACATAACAGGAAATAAAATCTATCCTATTATTACATTGCTTAAAAGAAGAAACCCCGAGTTACATTTGGGGGGAGCAAAGGTAGGAAAGAATCTTGAATTATTTCGAGTTACATCAGGAATAAGAGAGGGAAGATCGGTGCGCAGACCGAGATGCAAGCAACCACAAACAACCACACACAGATAGGGGTTTATAGGCCATAATCATGCTACACACATCCACCACAAAACTCGTTTAAGGGCGACGCGTATCGAGTGCATTAATAATACATATCATATATGTATTTAGGGATTTGTGGATTTAAGATTGGACATGCATAAAGCCGATATTATTCGCATCGCATGCAATAAATAAAGGTGACAAACCAAAATCGATCATATCGATATTCCTAAAATATAGAACAGTTGACGTGGCTCTGATACCACTGTTGGGTTTTAGGGGAGACAGAGAAGGCAGTGGAAACAAAAAATTTTCTCCCCCAACCCATACCGAGGAAACGCGTCAACGTCTATATAATAGGAAAGGATGGTTTGTGGAATCATACCTTGTCTCGAGGCTTGCTCAGCGACAATACCTCGCGCAATGCGCGGTCTTCAACTCCGGTCTTGGACGGTGTCTGTGCAGCTCCTGGTCACACCGGGACTGACAACTCCTCCTCCTACCAGACTGTCGGATGACAGTTGTCCTCCTAAGCGGCAGTGTCCTCCCGCCTCTGTAGTAGTCCACACAGACCACCTGGAACTCCACTCTCCTTGTCCCACAAGGAAGTGGAAGGAGTCGCACCCTCCTGTTGAAGTACTAGTCGCCAACATACTCTCCTGCTACCAGTTGCAACTGCAGTTGTCCTTCCCTTGCTGCACCTCCCTTTTGCGGGAAGCACTTGCTCGGGATCTCTCACGGTTATCAAAACCAGAGAGAACGACAACTTCACAAAGCAACCGGCTTGCATTGAGTTGTACTTTGAGAAGCCCCCAATACCCCTATATATATATGCGGGTCATGGGACAGGGTTCTCTGTGCCCGGCAATACGGGACTAAAGCAGGAGTAGAAGGGTTCGAGAATTTTCCACAAAAAGCAACCGTTTCGCAACTTGAAATGATCGGTTCACAACTTAACCGATCGGTTCGGCCATTGAGCCGATCGGTTGGACCTGAGCCGATCGTTTGGGGCACTCCAACCGATCGGTTGGTGCCCTGAACCGATCGGTTCATGGTCCTAATCCGGCTAAAAAAGACTTTCCTTGTTTCGTTCTCAATTGGTATCGTATACCAATGTAATTCCCAATCGAATTGGGCAATTTGAAACCAAAGGAAAATTCTTGCCGACATGACTTTCCCAACTGGTCCGTGGCACCAGTTGAGCCGATCGGTTCAACTCTTGAACCGGTCGTTTCAACCTGGGCATGAGCCGATCGGCCTGGACACTCCAGCCGACCGGTTCAGCACCTCAGCCGACCGGTTCATCACATGAACCGATCGGTTGGGAGCACAGGTTGGGCAAAATCAGTCAATTGCGATTTCAATCAATCTGATACTCTAATCAATGCGTCCAACACCTTGAACCATACGATATTGAGCCATCGACTGATTGAGTGTTTAATTGAACTACTAAACTCCTTTAGTAATCAATCTAAACGTTGCTTGTGGACAAAACTCCTCTTCCAGGTTAAATCCTATGTGTGTGACCCTACAGGTCCATTTCACGTTGGCAGTGAAAGTCCATAACACTTACGACTTCACAAGAAAAGAGCGGTGCCTAGTCACACATCATTGCTACCCAAGTGAAAGTAGAAAGTTGGAGAACAACTTTCATCCTACAATCTGTGAATGGTGTTACAGTGAATGTATAATTCCTTTGTCACTGATATCCCGAATGAACTCGAGGCATGGAGCAGTCATCCTGTCAATGTTCATTCACTTTCTTGATCTCAGAGCAGATTGAAGGAGATATGTATGACATCAATATCACATACTGATTCACACATGCGTGTGCACGCCTATCTCAATCCTACTCATCAAGTGGCCTTGGATATCAAACTCCCTTAGGAGGGACAAATCCCATATCTATCACTCACCCCTCAAAAGCCCCATGTGTCAAAGCCACCCAATCATCACCTTTATAACAACCCATGTTTCAGGACTGCGTTTGATGATGTCAAAGTGTGCCCAACGACATGTGTTGAGTGTAGTGATTTCAGGTCTAAGAATCACACTCACCACCATCACTGTGAGTACTGACTGTGACTACCATCTCATGGTTCCATGTGTCAAACTCACGATGGGTCTGTCCGGTACCTTGTTCTCTAACAAGTACCTATGTGTTTGGTTTGATATCTCTATATCATGACTAATGAGATTCTGTCATCAACCAACACCACAATCTAGTCTTGTGTGTCATTGCTTTCTATCTACCTTCCACAATGACATCCGACTAGGGACATAACAAGAATGTACAAACTCTTAGCATCCGTATGATCTCATCGTTCATGTCCTTAACCTGAAAGCATACGTCATTGAGTACTGTCATTCTCTAGACATTCAATCTGTTCTATCACTATCTCTTATGACTGAACCAGAAAGAATTGGAAGCTTGCCTTTTATGTTTATCAAATCAATCTTAATGTATCCCACCAATCATCTCATGATTGGCTCTCAGGGCACACATACCAACACAACATCTTGTCACCTCTCACTAGGCAACAACTAATCACATGGCTCACAAGGCCATTAAACATCTTGTCACCTCTCACTAGGCAACAAATAATCACATGGCTCACGAGGCCATTAGACATATTGTCACCTCTCACTAGGCAACAACTAATCACATGGCTCACAAGGCCATTAAACATCATGTCACCTCTCAATAGGAAACAACTAACCACATGCCTAACAAGGCCCATTAGTTGGTATTATATGAAACATCATAGCTCATACTCAACTATGCTCATTATTTCATGCTATTAGCATGGTTTCAATATGGTTAAGGATTACCCTTTATTAACCAATTGTAATTTCAAATCACATCACTACCCTTTATTAGGGTTAAGGTTTCCCTCTTTAAGCTAATTAGGGTGTTCAAGTACATTCATCAAGAATCACAACCTTAATTCAAATTCCACACATATTAAGAGTCTCAATGTATGCTCATATCATGATTATCACAGAGGTATGAGTTTCTCTCTCATCCTCACTAGGATGTTGACTACTTCATACTTTATTATGTTGGGTCAACCTTTACTTCAAGGTCAATTAGCCTACTTAATCAATATTCATTAAACTCCATACCTCTTAATGTATGACTTGATATAAGACACTTCATGTGTTTCTCCATCAAGTACATTGCATCTAAGGTTCTTTCCTTCATATGGGTTTTGAGGTGCTTCCACCATATCGGGTATGACGTGTGTGCTTGCTACCCATATCTCTTTAGAGGTGTATGTGTGCTTTACACCATATCAGGCAAAGAGGTGTGTGCTTGCTCACCATATCACTTTTGAGGTGTATGTGTGCTTCACACCATATCGGGCAAAGAGGTGTGTGCGTTCTTCACACCATATCGAGCAAAGAGGCATGTACTTGCTCACCATATCACTTTAGAGGTGTATGTGTGCTTTACACCATATCGGGAAAAGAGGTGTGTGCGCTTCACACCATATTGGGAAAAGATGTGTGTGTGTGCTTCACACCATATCGGGCAAAGAGGTGTGTGCTTGCTCACCATATCACTTTAGAGGTGTATGTGTGCTTCACACCATATCGGGCAAATAGGTGTGTGTGTGCTTCACACCATATCGGGAAAAGCGGTGTGTGTGTTCTTCACACCATATTGGTCAAAGAAAGTATAAAATCATATCCATATCATTTTAGTGAAGTAGGTGCATCACCATATCAGGTTAGAGGTGCTTGCTTGTGTGCTTGAACCTGATATCACTTTATAAGGTGATACCATTTTCTTCAAGCTCTAGACCTTCTTTCTAACTGTTAAAGTTCATGGCAACAGGTCTAAGCAACTACTAGAACTCATAATGTCATCAAATACTTTAGAAAGTTTTGGAATTAAAAGTAGATCATTAAGTATAGAAATTAGGTGATGAATAATAACATGGTTGAGTTCAAGTTATATAACTCACCTTAAGAACAACTTCAAAGCACCAAGATCCAAAGATACACGTTCCTAAGGTTTAAGATGACTCATCAAAAGTACAATTCTCGTTCACAAATCCTTCATATAAAAGGAATCACCATGGATAAGCAATTGGTGAAGAAGAAAAGAAAGGAAGATCATAACCCTAAAATCATGCTTCAATTCAAGGTTGAAGATGATCATGGCCTCACCTTTGGGTTAAGTATTGAGATCCTTCTTGCCCCTTAGCACCTTTGCATGATACCTCACTACCCTTGCACGATATTCCGACACTTGCGGCCGATATACCCCTCACTTGTCATCAAAATACTTCACTTTGGCCGATATCACCTCACTAGACTGATATCACCCTACTTGGATGATATGATATTGCTATGGATGATACCCAAGGCCCTATGCACGATAACACTTCACTCCTGCATGACACATGGACCCTATGCACGATACCTTAGGGAAGGAGGGTGGTAAGATTCGAAAAATTTCACTAAAGGGTGAAAGAAGGGGTATATATACTTGTTGTTCATGAAGAAGTGTGAAAATGAGGTGTCATCAATTTGAGCTACTAGGTGCCACATGTACATGCATGGGTGACACATGTACATGCATGCATTAACATTTATATTGTCATGAAAAACTCTTTAGGATAATCTAGGGATGAAATTTTGTCCACTACTTATCCCTCTGAATAAAATATATCAACTAAATCACCACTTTATTCACAACCCGATACAACTTTTCTAAGGAAGTTGTAAACCGATACACTTCAACTCCTTGAGGTTCTTTGCACATAATGGGATTTGCCAAGAGTCCACAAAACGATATAGGACTTCTCCTATGGATCCTTGTCCAATAGGCACTCACATATAGGCTTTTCAACTAGATACAACTCAAGTTAGGGTTTCATATTCAACCCCTTTCTTGGTCATTTCATCACCAAGAGTACCATCACTCATAATTGATTTAAACATGGCGCATAATTATTTTTCTCTCCTATAAATGATATAAGGAGGGATTAGGGACACGCTATAGGTGGTAATCTGCATATCAACCCTACATTTTGGGTAAATTACAATTTGTACCAAAATTGGTGTACAACGTACTAGCATTATTCAAACATGTTCAAACTTGGAATTTAGGCTTTCCACAAGCCACCACTTAGCATCATTCTCTCTATTATGATGCTAAAACACTTAAGTCATGTTCAACATGTGAAATTTTGCAATATAACCCCTCATCTTGGGTAAATTGCACTTTGGTCCAAAACAAATGAACGTTACTCAAACAACATTCAAACATGACCAAATTTGAAACATAAGTTTGTTACCTGATAGAAAAACACTTTAGAGGATTATATTCAATTTCTAAGAAACTTACTTAGCCAAAACAAATAGGGTTACCTCATAACCCAGGTCAGGGTCTTTACAAATTATAAACCCCTAACAAGGATTTCATCCCCGAAATCCTAGGTAAAGGGAGACAAATATTATTCATTCATCATATCATCAAGCCTCCACATAACATATTAATGTCATGCAGATGCCATAGAACTTTGACCAACACAAAGTCCTTTCACATAGGGTTATCATAGAATCTGTCATACAAGACACATACTCCACTGTGCTTTTCATTATTGACTGTAGAGTCAACTCTGTGTCAGGTGACATTTTTTTCTTAGTTAGGGAATCATTATACATACCTTATTTAACTCAGGTGTCAAACTTCACTGATTTGTCACCCACTTGGAACTACAGGTCTTATCATACATTTTTTAGCTTTGATAAGTTTTTTCTCAAATGATTCTACCTTTATTCCTTCAATTAATATATCTTTATCAAAGTTATGTTTATGCAGAGCATAAATCCCTATCATATAGTTTTCCTACTAGAATTGTCACAAGGTTTCCCCTTCTAGGTAACCAAACATTACTCCTTGTCAGGAATCATGTTCTCATTTTTCTCATATCATTGAAAGTTCTTGGATACTAGGATTCTTTACCTTGGTATCCATTATTTGTGCCAAAAACACATCACATCATCATCATTTCCATCCTCTATTGTTATTTATCAAGACCAAACGTATTACTTATCACATATGCTTGTCTTGGAACTAAAATCCAAGACTAGTTGATACTTTTCTAAGTATCCATCCATAGAACACTTCTAACTCATGCACATCAAGTGTCATAAGACTTACTTGATTGTCATGTTCTGGAAGAGAAAGAGCACAAGGAAACATAGTCCTTTTTATCACCCCACCATTATTTAGGGTTGTTTATTAAAGAAAAGATATTATCACCTTCTTCGAGTATTACATGAACTTTCAATTGTTCACGTGTCATTCAATCTTATTTCCTCTTAAGTTCCTTGCCTTCAGCATAGGAATTATAGAGGTGATTACATGTTACCATCTCTCAGTATTATCATCATCATGATTACTAGATCTGGGTATTCCAACCCTTAGTTCATCACTAACATTGTTACCTGTCATTGGATAACTATTACCTCTAGGTCCTCAGACCAAGGTATACATTATACTAAAAATCTTCTTTTGTTTATAAGTTTATTTGTTATTGACATAGATTCCTTCGTATAACAATTAGGATGTGGAAGAAATATCTGTTCCACATCTCCTACTTCATTAGGCTCTCTAGATTGTCTCAAAATGACTACTTGATTAGAGTAATTAGAAAGATAGCAATCTAAGAATTCCATACTTACCATGCCTTCAATAGATGAATACCTGGACAGGGTATTCAAGAACTGAAATTAGGTAGTATGCATTTGTTTTATATTATGTTTCATCTCTTTAAATTTTTACTACTTATTACCAAAAATTTCAATCTCTGGGTTTTTCTTTTACATCTATTCCCTTCCTTCATGAAGAGAGAAGTTTCAAAACATATAAGAGAATATTGAACTGAATATAAGTTCTCATCCTTCTTATCTCTTCCTCATGTCCTCATGGGACTAATTAAAGGAAGCTCAACAAAAACTACCTTCTTATGATTATCAGATAAAATCAAGTGAAGACATATCAGAATGAAAAAGCTCTATCTGACTGTCACCCCTCACAGTCGTCTACCAGTTCAGGTTGACTCAAACATAGAGTCTAGCTATTTCATGTTGTTTCTTTTTGCCCTTTTTACACTATTAGGTTGTAACTTTCGTAAGCCCTGCTGAATCTGCCTCGGTTTTTGGGTCATTTACTCCCTTCTTTTTGAATAAAAGGGTTCAGTATGCTTAACATGTCCATGTATTGTCCTTGTACCATAGTCTTATCAGTCTTATTACCAATGTAGAAGCTAAGTCAGGAGTTCTTACAGGTGGAAAGTTAGGACTTTTTCCTTTACATAGTGAGTACTTCCCTAGTGTACTAGGCATTTATTGCACTGGTGGTACCAAAAACGTTGACATTTAAAAAAAACTAGGCAAATGTCTCTAGAATTATAGAGACCTTTCCTTAATTCTCAACTTATTGCCCCTGCTTGGGCATTGCCATCACAAATGTACTATCTGTCTATACTTTTGGCAGAGTCTATTTTCTTGCCATATGTTAATCTTTCCCACATTTCCACTGTTCCAACATGACTATGTCATTCAGGAACCCCTTCAGAACCCAAAGTTTTTATATTGAGGACTGGTAACCTAGGTTGTAATGCTAGTATGCAGTCTACTATATGCATCACTGTTGTCCTAACCTGCACAAAAAGAGCATAAAAAGTAGGATTCTCTATCCTAATTGGATCCAGATGGGAACTCTCAGGCACTCATTCTTTTCTTGCCTGATCCCTTGCACACTTTCTTAGTGCAACAATATTGCTCTCAACAACATGTTCCACGTATTCTCTAGCCATTTTTAAACTTCACCCTTTCTTCTACATAAGCAGATGTCACTATAGGATATATTGGAGGATACTAGAATAGACTCAACACCTTAGTCCTATGTCTCTGTAGATTCAGTGAACCTTAAGCTCTGATACCAAACTTGTAACGACCGCCACCAAACTGATAAACAAATCGTTACTAATAATGTGGAATAAACATAATAAGCGGATTAACAAAAATCTCTAAAATTGAAAACCATTTTGCAAGGAGATCTTTTTCTAGAAAACTCTTAATGAAAGATCCAAAACTCATACATATCATGATTACATTGTATAGCATCTCATCTTAAGGAACACATATAATAGTTGCTCTATCAAAATACATAATGGAGCAAAATAAAACCTCGATCCATTCAAGCCAAAATCTCAGATCATTCATGAAAGCAGTACGAACCAACTCCAAGGACCTGAGAGTATAGAGATGACACATAGGACTTCTATCTACAAGACATGACAGACAATACACTCAACCTGAGTTGTCACTACTATCCATGTTGTTGTTGTTCTTTATCTGCAGTACGGTCTCAACCCCCTTCGTGCACGTCCACCTAAAAAAAATGTGGATCCCACGGGGTGAGACAATTGTCCCAGCGAGAGATATAACTCTCTGCCAACAATGTTATTATCACAGTTAAATAGTATTAAACTGAGCAGAGGATAAGCAGTTCAGAACATTCTCATATTTTAAAGCATTGCAACTATCAATGATAGAGCAGTAAATCATCTATTCTCTTTATAAGGAATAGTAAGAACATGTATATCATTTACCCATCATACTATATCAAAATCTCAAGATTATCTTGTGATGCTCATTATCATGGTATGTCATCCCTGAATCATTCTCATTTCTATCTGTTGGCCTTAGCCAATCTGCTAGCCAGGTGTTGGATTGTACCAGTCATGTGAATATACATCATCATATTCTATTTACGTATTGGACTATGCCAATACTATGCAACTATTCTAGGTATTGGACTATGCCAATCCTGTGCAACTATTCTAGGTATTGGACTATGCCAATCCTGTGAGTGATACATCCAGGCATCAGGTTATCCCAATCCTGTAATTTTATTCCAGGTATTGGATTATACCAATCATGTGAGTGTTGCATCCAGGCATCGGGTTATCACAATCCTGTAGTTTTATTCCAGGTATTGGATTATGCCAATCCTATGAGTGTTGCATATAGGCATTAGGTTATCCCAATCCTGTAGTTTTATTCCAGGTATTGGATTATGCCAATCCTGTGAGTGTTACATCCAGGCATCGGGTTATCCCAATCCTGTAGTTTAATTCTAGGTATTGGATTATGCCAATCTTGTGAGTGTTGCATCCAGGCATCGGGTTATCCCAATCCCGTAGTTTTATTCCAGGTATTGGATTATGCCAATCTTGTGAGTGTTGCATCCAGGCATCGGGTTATCCCAATCTTGTAGTTTAATTCTAGGTATTAGATTATGCCAATCCTGTGAGTGTTGCATCTAGGCATCGAGTTATCCCAATCATGTAGTTTTATTCCAGGTATTGGATTATGCCAATCCTGTGAGTGTTGCATCCAGGCATCATGTTATCCCAATCCTATAGTTTTATTCCAGGTATTGGATTATGCCAATCATGTGAGTGTTGCATCCAGGCATCGGGTTATCCCAATCCTGTGGTTTTATTCCAGGTATTGGATTATGCCTGACATGTGAGTGTTACATCCAGGCATTGGGTTATCCCAATCCTGTAGTTTTATTCCAGGTATTAGATTATGTCAATCTTGTGAGTGTTGCATCCAGATATCAGGTTATCCCAATCGTATAGTTTTATTCCAGGTATTGCACTATGCCAATCCTATGTAACTATTCAGGTATTGGACTACGCCAATCTTATGCATCTCATCACTGAATACCACATCACCTTTACTAGGCATTACGTTGACCAAGCCATCATACTTATTCACATTCTTTATATAATACAAGTATTCCTCTTATCTCCTTTAATCATATTCAAAACACTATAGCCCTTATTTGGCTATAAGCATAAAGCATTTATGATCAAGATTTCATTATTAGTATTCTATCCATTTATTATTATTATTATTATGTTAATAAGTTTCCATTTACTAGTTCATTTTGAACATTATCAATTCTTACATCAATCTCTAGATCAACATCTTGTCACATCTCACTAGGCAACAACTAATCACATGGCTCATAAGGCCATTAAACATCTTGTCACCTCTTACTAGGCAACGAATATTCACATGGCTCACAAGGGCATTAGACATTTTGTCACCTCTCACTAGGCAACAACTAATCACATGGCTCACAAGGCGATTAAACATCTTGTCACCTCTCAATAGGAAACAACTAACCACATGGCTTACAAGGCCCATTAGTAGGTATTATATGAAACAACATAGCTCATACTCATCTATGCTCGTTATTTCATGTTATTAGCATGGTTTCAATATGGTTAAGGATTCCCCTTTATTAACCAATTGTAATTTCAAATCACATCATTACCCTTCATTAGGGTTAAGGTTTACCTCTTTAAGCTAATTAGGGTTTTCAAGTACATTCATCAAGAATCACAACCTTAATTCAAATTCCACACATATTAAGAGTATCAATGTATGCTCATTTCATGATTATCACTGAGGTATGAGTTTCTCTCTCATCCTCACTAGGATGTTGACTACTTCATACTTTATTATGTTGGGTCAACCTTTACTTCAAGGTACATTAGCCTACTTAATCAATATTCATTAAAATTCATACCTATTAATGTATGACTTGATATAATACACTTCATGTGTTACTCCATCAAGCACATTGCATCTAAGGTGCTTTCCTTCATATGGGTTTTGAGGTGCTTCCACCATATCGGGTATGAGGTGTGTGCTTGCTACCCATATCACTTTAGAGGTGTATTTGTGCTTCACACCATATCGGGAAAAGAGGTATGTGCTTGCTCACCATATCACTTTAGAGGTGTATGTGTGCTTCACACCATATCAGGGAAAGAGGTGTGTGTGTGCTTCACACCATATCGGGCAAAGAGGTGTGTGCTTGCTCACCATATCACTTTAGGGGTGCATGTGTGCTTCATACCATATCAGGCAAAGAGGTGTGTGTGTGCTTCACACCATATCGGGCAAAGAGGTGTGTGCTTTCTCACCATATCACCTTAGATGTGTATGTGTGCTTCACACGATATCGGTCAAAGAGGTGTGTGTGTGTGTGCTTCACGCCATATCAAGCAAAGAGGTGTGTGTGTGCTTCACACCATATCGGGCAAAGAGGTGTGTGCTTAACCCAATATCATTTTTGAGGTGTTTTCTTGACCTCATAATGTGTAATAGGTGTATACTACATGTAACGACCCCGCCTCCCGGTAACCCCCAATTAAGGGAGACCCGAAGGAAAGAGCCGTTAATCAATTAACAGGATCAAAGATTCGACAAATAATCAGTAATCATTAATAAACTTTACCAACTAAACTGAATATAGGTATAAAATAAAACTTTTCTTACCTTGAAAAAAAAACAGGGATTTCTAAACTTCTATCCATGAAGATGTTAATCTAACTAATCCTCCTGTGCAAGTTATTTCTCATTCAATTCCACATATGTCCCTTTACTGTTTGTTCTTTTCATTTGTACCTAAAACGCCGACAAACAAAACGTCAGTCAGCCGAATCTGGTATGTGGGGGAAACAATAATTGTGCAACTATGTTAACAATGTAATCAACCAAATATCATTTAATCAACCAAGATTACATTTTAAGCAATACTACTCAATCCTTGCCTATCCCCTTTCTCTGTAACGTCCCTGCAGTGGACATGGATACCACCTCCCTCATATGGTAGATCCTTACCCCCATGGCCCTACCACACAGGTAGCCAATACCTAGGGTTATGGAGTCGCATGGTCCTACCCAAAGGTAGACCAATCCCTGACTCATGATGACTTGATGGACCTACCCCATTGGTAGCCATTTACTAAGTCATTTAATGACCAGATGGACCTACCCTCATTGGTAGCCATTTACTAGGTCAATCTATAAAGCTACAGAGGGGACTAGTATCTGAGCTAGTAGGCATATTTCTTATGTGATAGTCATATTCACATTATACTTTGCATTAATTAAATACATCTAACAGTTTAATTCAAGCCATGATGGAAACATCGATAAAATCCCGAAAAACTAATTCGGGTAGTCATAAGCGTAACCACATACCTGTACATGTAGATTCAGGTGAAAGAATAGTCCAAACAATAATGAGCAAGCAAGCATTCAATACAATCCTGAAACAAATATACAATTTCCTTTTATTACTCATGTCATTAAGATCTATTAAAACTAGCTCGCTTCTTAGGGTTTCTAGTCTACTTTTAGGGTTTCCATTACAATTAGGGTTTCCCTTCATCTTTTATTATTTTAAACCCTAATTTAACACAATTGATCATAAACCCTAACTATTTTCACATCTAATTATCAATTCCGGATTAAAGGCATAATTAACCATTAATCAAGCTCATTAAGCCTCTTTTTATTAAAGCTACTATTTTTATCCTCTTAATCCATGACAATATCATTATATGTATTTATCATTAATTCATAGTTCATTATGATCCAAATCACATATGAACTCGATTTGCCATTAATTCCACCTTTTATTCATGTAAAAACCCTAATTACTACATTTAGGGTATTTATCCACAAATTAGGAACTTTAATACTCGAAATAGCTTGGATTCAGCATATTCCAACTTTTATCATGAAATTAATCAATTAAAGCCATTAATAGTCGAATTAGTCAACATTAGGGTTTCAAGGCCCATTAAAGCATGTTCATGCACATGAACTTTCAATTAAACTAATTACGTGCAAGATTCATCTTTTTCGATCTTAAAGTATCTCTTTATGATTAACAGATTAATATCAACTTTATCCATCAAATAAACCCTATTACTCACATTAATTACATCAAAATAGGGTTTCTTAACCATTAATTCATTAATGTTGATAAATTACACTACTTTTCGAATTGCATAAGGAATCAGGCTTCAATTATATTTTATTTAGATTCCTCTCGATTTTCTGAGCAAGTTTCATATTTTATGCATACTCATCCGAGCTACGATTAGAGAGATATGAATTTTGTAAAATTACCTTCTTTGGATCAATCACAGAGCGCCACGTCGCTCGTCTCCATGCAAATTTGCTTGGGCACTTTGAAAACATGACGAAAAGATGTGTTTGCCCCTGCTTAAGTCGTTGTTTATTCAGCCCGCGAAGGGCAGAGTTGTCCAACTCCACTTTCCTTCTTCTTCCACCCCGGGCAACCCTAGGGCAGCCGCCCTAGCTGCTTTGGCACGGCTCTCTTGGCCTCCGTTCACCTCGAAAGTTACCAAGGATATTGCTGCTGGCCCCGCCGTACCCTGGCGCACCCAAGGCACCTTAAATAGGTGGCCATAGCAGCAACATGCCAACCCAGATTGGCCGCGAATCTCTGCCGCGATGCAGCCATGCTGCAGCTGATCGTGAGGTTGTGTTCCACCTTTCTAAGGCACGAACCTCCTCGGAACCCTTTCTATACCTCTGTTGCATCCCTACGCGTCCAGCCATACCTGGACTCATGGCCAAGACGTCCGATATAAGGAGGGCCAACACTGCGATCTGTAGCAAGGTCGCATCCTCTTTACGGGTATTGTGCGGGTTTAGAGTAGGAAGGCAAGGGCAGAGCTTCCTTAGATTACTTGTGGGAGTATCCAACCACCATCCATGACCCTTCTTGATCCTCCGTTTACACCAGGGTTCTCCCTACCTTCTTGGTTATGGTTTTCTCAAAGGAGAGCAAGAAGAAGATGGGGAATAGAGAGAAACGTGCATGATATCCCCTTGGGGTCGATCCTGGGCTATTCCATTATATAGGGGAGGGTTGTGCTGCCCTGGGGTGCTTGCCCACGAAGTAACCCATCCCTCTACCAAAAGGAGAGTGATTCCTTCATAAAGAAGCAAGTTCCTTTCTCTTTCCTAATTTCTTGGATATTCCCTTTTCTTGTGATAATAGGATTTCGAAAATCCTTTCCTTTATCTTCTTATCACTTGACTCTTAATTATTTGTCACGAAATCATGTATTTCCTTTAATAGAAAAATACCCCCTTTTATCCATATTATAAAATTCATCAATAATAGACCACATTATGCTATTATTTGTAATCTTGGTATTTTCTCTTTCTTTCCTCTTCATTGAGACTCCTTGGATCCCAAAACTCTATTATTTCGAAATTCCTCTCTAAGGAATACTCATTATCTTTAAATGCATTAATATGCATTGTTTCACATTATCATGTTGAGTTCTTATTAAAATATTTCTTTGCATTATCTCTCTTTGAGGATTTCCATACCTTTCTCATCTCAAATTCTCAGTTATTCATTAATTAATTGAATATCCTTGTTATTGGGCCCAATAGCCAATAAAGCCCGCAAATAAATCAACAAGGCTATTTTAAACGAAAATCATGCATCCATTCATTACTTGTTAATTTATCTTTAATATGAGACATTACATTTCTCAGCAAATAAACTCAAAATTTGGGGTTGTAACATCCTTCCCCTCTTTTGAGAATTTTGCCCTCAAAATTCCATCAAGGAAGCAAACAAACAGGATAGCCTTCTTATGTCCATCAGGGCTCCCACGTGACTTTACCCTTTCCATGGTGTTTCCCAAGAACCTTCATTATCTCATATTCTTCCATCTGAGTTCTTTCTTACCTTGGTATGCCGTACCCTCATAGGTGACTCAGGATATTTCAGCCTCTCAAAAGCTGAATAGGTTCAGGGCTCAACACATGGCTTGGGTACCTCACATGGTGCTCTAGATCGGACTCACATTACACATCATTTTATCCTGAGGGGTAAGGTTACACAACCATCTCCACCAGTCCATCTCAAATCGATCCATATATCGGGGACTTAGCTGTCTCATCTATAGTTTAGAGGGGTCGGATTTTCACGTCACATATTCTCCCACAGTGAACTGCATGACAGTCTTCTTTGCATCAACTTGTGACTCATGTCACCACTGGGCTCTCTCTCAGCCATTGCACGATAAAGTGACTTCATCTGCACACACTGTGGTTCTTTTCTGATCTTCATGAGGACTCCTTCACCAACATCATCATAATGAAGTGGTGACCGACACAACCTCCCTATAGAACTTCTTGCATCCTGATAAAGGCTATGGTGGTTAACATTACATCTTAAGAACTATCTCTATGTATCACCCTAAATGAGCACGCATGCTCTCTTCAGACCCTCTAGTCTGGATCATACTGTCCATTAGTATGGGGTGATAAACTGTACAAACACTGAGCTCTTCATGTATCTACTTCCACCTCATGGAAGTGAACCTTTGGGTCACATCAAAAACTTTTGAATTCGCATCATGGTGTAGTTGAACCATCTCTTTTCATATGTAGTTCAACCAGATCTGTCCCTTGACAGAACTCTTCCTTTCTCATGTCATCTAGGTAAGGAGATCTACCATAACCCATATTGTATCTTGACCTTCTAGGTCTAGGAGAGACTCACAACATCCATAATAATGAACTCTCATTCCTTCTCGGGAACTCTTTATACTTTACATCCATGCACTGGGTTAATGGTGTTCGTCCTTCACCACCTGGCTTGCATGGCCACATGCTACATGCAACTTTGTTTTAAGCATCCAGAATGCTACCATCACTTACTATCTTTGTAGTATCAAGGTGTATCATGATCTTAAAACCATGATCTTCTGTAAGTCATGATTCCTCGAGATCGATACCTCAGAAACCCTAAACTACTTTCATCAGGGTTTCAATGCATTCTCTTCCAGAGAAGTACATCTGAGGCTCTAACCCATCCTTTCATTACGTCAAGGACTAGACCGGCTAACCCACCAATCATTAACTTGTTCAACCTATCTCATTACATCTGAGTGTTAGCCAAAACACATCTTCTTTCCAAATGTAGGGTTAGCCTAACAACTCCCTTCTAGCCAAACTAGGCAGCTATATCTCCACCAGAGCATTCATTACCACCTCCTCAAGGTATTAGGTAACGTTGAAGATGTACACCTCCATGTACTCCACTTATCACCTCATCTCAAACTCTAAGGTGTTCTTCATCAAGAAACTCTGAGCTCATCCTCATGGTGATTCAACTCAACTTTGCATAACTTGTAATTTCCATATAGCTCATGATAAAACATCCGTACAAGGTGATTTCCTTAATACTCTTAGTGTTAGTAAACCATCCATGTACCATTCACTTAACAAGGGTATGTTATCATCTCTTCCATCATACCTTGTAGCAATGTTACAACTCGCAACATCTTTTATCCTTGGTGTAAGGCATGCATATTGTCTTATCTCTCACTCCCATAACAAAAGGAAATAAGTATTTGGCTGCAGTCCAAATACAGAGTTCTTCCTGTTCTAAGAGTAGAGATGGTACATCCCACCTTCCCAGTACACCTTTAAATCTAGGTTGAAACGTGCCACCCATGTCTCAACATCACATTCATCTCGATATCAAAGATTACTTCCATGGAAAACTGGTCTCGAACCTACTTGGTCCAAGCATAATCCTAGGTCATCTCCTCTAGGTCTATAGGGAGCCAGCACTTTTGGGGTCATCCCTTTTCCTTTATGCATCAGAGAGTGCCCTACTCGTCTGCCCTTTGGGTCCCATGAGTTCATGAAGGTGATCAATCTACTAACCCATGGCCCTCAGACAATGATAGTTGTTACCTCCCGACCCCATGGTCATGTGCAACTAGGGAATTAGGCGACTCCTTCTTCCATCAGTCTTATCCCTACCTGACCCTTGGATAGACTTAGGATTCTAACATAGTACATGTTCGACTTAGAACCTTACACAATCCTTCATCATCTCTCTCTGCATTCATGACTGACTTACATCCTTTCACAGGGATCATGGCGACCTTCCTACCTTGGCCAGACCCCATACCAGTTACCTTCATGGTAACACATCCATATGCACTTAGAGATGGTTAACTATGGGTCTATAGGTTCAATCTCATGCCATGTACTCTTCACCTAGCTTCTCAAGATCCCATGAAACCTCCTTAGGTTTTCTCAACACACCAAACTGATAAACTCCCTACCAAAGGGTCACTCTCCCAGGATGGGAGGAAACTATACCTTGATAAAAAAGGTCACAAGCATCCTTAGGGTTTACATTCTCATGAGCATGCCTAACCCAATAGCTACTAAGGCACAAGAAGACCACCTATTAACTATGCTAGGTCATACATGTTCTCTTTCCTTAATGCTGGATCGAGATTATACCTTCTCATGTCATCAACTTAGTTGTGAGGGATTCATCAACCATACCCTTAACATAAGGGGTTTCCTTTACCTCTACACATTAAGAGTACCATGCTCGAAACTATAGAGACTCAAATCTCGACATGAGCATTGGATACACTACTTCCCCTCTTAGGCCTAGGAACCCTAGGTTCACCTCCGGGTGTCCAACTGCATGCTCATTCTCTTAACCAGGAATCCAGCATGTCCAAGATATGTCATGTACTCCCATGATCTTTCTACCCAAGCAACACTTCATAGTTGGTTCCTCATCCCGGACAACTACTAGGTATAAAGCCTCACAACCGGTGCCTTGACCTCCTTAGGGTCTAAAGCACTCTCTATCTCATCTACTATGTAATCACTTATACCATAGGTACCAGAAGCATCATCCTCTCTCTAGGGTTTGGTTACTTTCAAGCTAACCCAGACATCATCAACCTCCAGGCATCATGCATGAGGCAACCATTATCATCCACTTAAGTCGCATCATTCTCGACTCCCACTGTTTCTCAAGTTTCGGGGTTTTAGGCTTCCAACTTTCTTGGCCGAGGTCTGCTCCCTCTCTTTAGAGCTAATCCTACAACCAACCTCTCTATAAGAGGTCCTGTCTTTATGAAGGATCAAGATCCTAAGAATGCCCCTACCTGAGTGAAGCCTATACTCGAACTTATGGTTACTCAAGGTTATCCATAACCCCTTATGCTTATCTCATAAGCCTTCCCTCATGATCCCTTTACTAGGGTTTCATTTAACTGTCAACACTACTGACGCACTCTGGGTGCAAGTTATATCCTACTTGCAACAGCCCTATAGGTTCTTCTCTACCCTCATCCATGAAGGAGTTACCCTTCGCTCAAACATGCACGACCCTCTCCAGGGTTGGGTCGCCAAAGGTACTAGGTTATCCAACCTCTCATGGCTCGTATGATGATCCCAAGGCATGTCCAACCAAACACTCAGTCTAACTCATCATGTCATCTCTATCTCTATCCTTCACTTAGGATTAGGGTTAACATCATCCTCAAAGGATGTGCCAGGTATCTACTTTTGATGGAGGTCCTTACCTCCAAGACTAACTCTCTCTACTCATCCTCCTGCCAAGGAGGTCTATCCTCAGGTCTCTCCTGAGGGCAAAGACAACTCGTGTCATACGACCTAAGCATGTATCTATTCCTTTACGCTTACTCTGTTAAGCTTATGTCCATGACATCTTATTTACATGATTTTTATTAATTTGGTGGAGGATTCCTTAATCCATAGCAACCTTACCCATACCTCAAGAGGGTGAGGAGAAGAGAGGAAACCCTAATCCTTAAGATCCTTAACAGAATTTGAGTGGAGAAGGGATGAATGAGATGAGAGAGTCCTAAAGGTATCTTATTTCAAATCATACCCTAAGACTTTGGCCAGGCAGTCACACGGATCCAGGAGTCCTCATATTCCGACTAGCGGTGCGGAGGAAAATATTGCCAGCCCCCGGTCATGATCCTTTTCTAGACACCTCAGTCTTTTGGACAATCCTCTAATAACTCCCTTGGTTTCTACAGAATTTGTAAAATTTAATAATTATTAAAGATTAATTGAGGAACCTATGCTCTGATACCAATTGTAACGACCCCGCCTCCCGGTAACCCCCAATTAAGGGAGACCCGAAGGAAAGAGCCGTTAATCAATTAACAGGATCAAAGGTTCGACAAATAATCAGTAATCATTAATAAACTTTACCAACTAAACTGAATACAGGTATAAAAAAAACTTTTCTTACCTTGAAAAAAAACTGGGATTTATAAACTTCTATCCATGAAGATGTTAATCTAAGTAATCTTCATGTGCATGTTATTTCTCATTCAATTCTGCATATGTCCCTTTACTATTTGGTCTTTTCATTTGTACCTAAAACGCCGACAAAGAAAACATCGGTCAGCCGAAGCTGGTATGTGGGGGAAACAATAATTGTGCAACTATGTTAACAATGTAATCAACCAAATATCATTTAATCAACCAAGATTACGTTTAAAGCAATACTACTCAATCCTTGCCTATCCCCTTTCTCTGTAACGTCCATGCAGTGGACATGGATACCACCTCTTTCATATGGTAGATCCTTACCCCCATGGCCCTACCACACAGGTAGCCAATACCTAGGGTTATGGAGTCACATGGTCCTACCCAAAGGTAGTCCAATCCCTGACTCATGATGACTTGATGGACCTACCCCATTGGTAGCCATTTACTAAGTCATTTAATGACCTGATGGACCTACCCTCATTGGTAGCCATTTAGTAGGTCAATCTATAAAGCTACAGAGGGGACTAGGATCTGAGCTAGTAGGCATATTTCTTATGTGATAGTCATATTCACATTATACTTTGCATGAATTAAATACATCCAACAGTTTAATTCAAGCCATGATGGAAACATCGATAAAATCCCATAAAACTAATTCGGGTAGTCATAAGCGTAACCACATACCTGTACATGTAGATTCAGGTGCAAGAATAGTCCAAACAATAATGAGCAAGCAAGCATTCAATACAATCCTGAAACAAATATACAATTTCCTTTTATTACTCGTGTCATTAAGATCTATTAAAACTAGCTCGCTTCTTAGGGTTTCTAGTCTACTTTTAGGGTTTTCATTGCAATTAGGGTTTCCCTTCATCTTTTATTATTTTAAACCCTAATTTAACACAATTGATCATAAACCCTAACTATTTTCACATCTAATTATCAATTTCGGATTAAAGGCATAATTAACCATTAATCAAGCTCATTAAGCCTCTTTTTATTAAAGCTACTATTTTTATCCTCTTAATCCATGACAATATCATTATATGTATTTATCATTAATTCATAGTTCATTATGATCCAAATCACATATGAACTCGATTTGCCATTAATTCCACCTTTTATTCATGTGAAAACCCTAATTACTACATTTAGGGTATTTATCCACAAATTAGGAACTTTAATGCTCGAAATAGCTTGGATTCAGCATATTCCAACTCTAATCATGAAATTAATCAATTAAAGCCATTAATAGTTGAATTAGTCAACATTAGGGTTTCAAGGCCCATTAAAGCATGTTCATGCACATGAACTTTCAATTAAACTAATTATATGCAAGATTCATCTTTTTTGATCTTAAAGTATCTCTTTATGATTAACAGATTAATATCAACTTTATCCATCAAATAAACCTGATTACTCACATTAATTACATCAAAATAGGGTTTCTGAACCATTAATTCATTAATGTTGATAAATTACACTACTTTTCGAATTGCATAAGGAATCAGGCTTCAATTATATTTTATTTAGATTCCTCTCGGTTTTCTGAGCAAGTTTCATATTTTATGCATACTCATCTGAGCTACCATTAGAGAGATATGAATTTTGTAAAATTACCTTCTTTGCACCAATCACAGAGCGCCACGTCGCTCGGCTCCATGCAACGTTGCTTGGGCACTTTGAAAACATGACGAAAAGACGCGTTTGCCCCTTGCTTAAGTCGCTGTTTATTCAGCCCACGAAGGGCAGAGTCATCCAACTCCACTTTCCTTCTTCCTCAACCCCGGGCAACCCTAGGGCACCCACCCTAGCTGCTTTGGCGCGGCTCTCTTGGCCTCTGTTCACCTCGAAAGTTACCAAGGATAGTGCTGCTGGCCCCGCCGTACCCTGGCGCACCCAAGGCACCTTAAATAGGTGGCCATAGCAGCAGCATGCCAGCCCAGATTGGCCGTGAATCTCTGTCGCGATGCAGCCATGCTGCAGTTGATCGTGAGGTTGTGTTCCACCTTTCTAAGGCACGAACCTCCTCGGAACCCTTTCTATACCTCCGTTGCATCCCTACGCGTCCAGCCATACCTGGACTCATGGCCAAGACGTCCGATATAAGGAGGGCCAATGCTGTGATCTGTAGCAAGGTCGCAGACTCTTTGCAGGTATTGTGCGGGTTTAGAGTAGGAAGGCAAGGGCAGAGCTTCCTTAGATTACTTGTGGGAGTATCCAGCCACCATCCAGGACCCTTCTTGATCCTCTGTTTACCCCAGGGTTCTCCCTACCTTCTTGGTTAGGGTTTTCTCAAAGGAGAGCAAGAAGAAGATGGGGAATAGAGATAAATGTGCAGGATATCCCCTTGGGGTCGATCCTTGGCTATTCCCTTATATAGGGGAGGGTTGTGCTGCCCTGGGGTGCTTGCCCACGAAGTAACCCATCCCTCTACTAAAAGGAGAGTGATTCCTTCATAAAGGAGCAAGTTCCTTTCTCTTTCCTAATTTCTTGGATATTCCCTTTTCTTGTTATAATAGGATTTCGAAAATCCCTTCCTTTATCTTCTTATCACTTGACTCTTAATTATTCATCACAAAATCATGTATTTCTTTTAATAGAAAAATACCCCCTTTTATCCATATTACAAAATTCATCATTAATAGACCACATTATGCTATTATTTGTAATCTTGGTATTTTCTCTTTATTTCCTCTTCATTGAGACTCCTTGGATCCCAAAACTCTATTATTTCGAAATTCCTCTCTAAGGAATACTCATTATCTTTAAATGCATTAATATGCATTGTTTCACATTATCATGTTGAGTTCTTATTAAAATATTTCTTTGCATTATCTCTCTTTGAGGATTTCCATACCTTTCTCATATCAAATTCTCATTTATTCATTAATTAATTGAATATCCTTGTTATTGGGCCCAATAGCCAATAAAGCCCGCAAATAAATCAACAAGGCTATTTTAAACGAAAATCATGCATCCATTCATTACTTGTTAATTTATCTTTAATATGAGAAATTACATTTCTCAGCAAATGAACTCAAAATTTGGGGTTGTAACACTACACCACCATATCGTGCAATAAAGTATAAAATCATATCCATATTGTTTTAGTGAAGTAGGTGCATCACCATATCGAGTTAGAGGTGCTTACTTGTGTTCTTGAACCCGATATCACTTTATAAGGTGATACCATTTTCTTTAAGCTCTAGAACTTCTTTCTAACTGTTAAAGTTCATGGAAACAGGTCTAAGCAACTACTTGAACTCATAATGTCATCAACTATTTCAGAAAACTTCCGAATTAAAAGTAGATCATTAAGTATAGCAATTTAGGTGATGAATAATAACAAGGTTGAGTTCAAGTTATATAACCCGACTTAAGAAAAACTTCAAAGCTCCAAGCTCCAAAGCTCCACATTCCTAAGGTTGACGATGAATTATCAAAAGTTCAAGGCTCGTTCATAACTCCTTCATATACAAGGAATCACCACGGATAAGCAATTGGTGAAGAAGAAAAGAAAGGAAGATCATAACCCTAAAATCATGCTTCAATTCAAGGTTGAAGATGATCATGGCCTCACCTTAGGGTTAAGTATTGAGCTCCTTCTTTCCACTTAGCATCTTTGCACGATACCTCACTACCCTTGTACGTTATGCCATCACTTGTGGCCGATATCTCCCTCACTTGTGATCAAAATACTTCACTATGGCCGATATCACCTCACTAGGCCGATATCACCCTACTTGGCTGATATGATCTTGCTATGGACGATACCCAAGGCCCTATGCATGATACCATTTCACTCTTGCACAATACATGGACCCTATGCATGATACCTTAGGTAAGGAGGGTGGTAAGATTCGAAAAAATTCACTAAAGGGTGAAAGAAGGGGTATATATACTTGTTGTTAATGAAGAAGTGTGAAAATGAGGTGTCATCAATTTGAGCTACTAGGTGCCACGTGTCCATGCATGGGTGACACATTTATATGCATGCATTAACATTTATATTGACATGCAAAACTCTTTAGGATAATCTAGGGATGAATTTTCATCCATTACTTATCGCTTTGAATAAAATATATCAACTAAATCACCACTTTATTCACAACCCGATACAACTTTTCTAAGGAAGTTGTAAACCGATACACTTCACCTCCTTGAGGTGCTTTTCACATCATGGGCTTTTACAAGAGTCCAAAAAGCGATATAAGACTCCTCCTATGGCTCCTTGGCCGATAGGCACTCATATATAAGCTTTGCAACTAGATACAACTCAAGTTAGGGTTTCATATTCAACCCCGTTCTTGGTCATTTCATCACCAAGAGTACCATCACTCATAATTGATTGAAACATGGTGCGTCATTATTTCTCTCTCCTAAAAATGATACTAGGAGGGAGTAGGGACACTCTAGAGGTGGTAATTTTCATATCAACCCTACAGTTTTGGGTAAATTACAATTTGTACCAAAATTGGTGTACACGGTACTAGCATTATTGAAACATGTTCAAACTTGGAATTTAGGCTTTCCACAAGCCACCACTTAGCATCATTCTCTCTCTTATGATTCTAAAACACTTAAGGCATGTTCAACATGTGACATTTTTCAATATAGCCCCTCATCTTGGGTAAATTGCACTTTGGTCCAAAACAAAGGAACATTGCTCAAACAACATTCAAACATGACCAAATTTGAAAATAAGTTTTTTACCTGATAGAAAAACACTTTAGAGGATTATATTCAAGTTATAAGAAACTTACTTAGCAAAAAAAAATAGGGTTACCTCATAACCCAGGTCAGGGTCATTACACTACTAAACTTATTATATCAATAACCTTGGATCATAGTTAGGGGAAGTCTTGTACAAGATTTGATACCATATTATCTACATGTGCATCAAGGTCACATTAAGTGTCACATTTAAGTCAATTAGTCATAATAGGGAAATATTGATCCATAAATCATTTAGGTGATCAAATAATATAGAGTTATTGATATAAATCAAACATGGTGATTTTAAGTTCATATAACCAACTTGGACATCAATATAATGATCATTATCATTATAGTTCAAATGATACACATTTCATGGTCCATATCATGAACTAGAGGCATTCAAAGGTCTATGCATGATCAATTTCTATTTCAATAGTACAAGATATTATATGTAACTGATCATAGTCACACAAATCAAGTGGAGTCATTAAATGATCATGGTTGAGCATTACACATCATTAAACATATAAAAGAGATACATTTGATTCCATTTTCAACATATCAGGAGATACAAATGGAATTACGATCTGAAATTAGTTTTATTGGATAGATCTCGTCTAGTAGATAAATTTTCATATATAACATTTCCTATTATTCCCAAGGAATGATTCAATATGATTTTTGTAAGATTTAGCTTAGAAACCATGAGAGGGGCAGATTGAGATGTGCTTACCCATTGGGGCGAGCCACGTGGCCCTTGCCAGTTGGTCACCCAGTGCGGGTCCACACAAGAGAGGGGCATGGGGTCTGTGTTCTTATGACCGATCAAGAGTGGTGGGACGTCACTGTTGGCCGCTAGAAGGCATTGGTCCACGATTGACAGACGCTCGCCACCTCTACCCACCGTTGCACCAGCTCGCAAGTGGCCAGCTCGGGCCTGAGCATCACACCTCCTCCATGAGGTTGCCACAGGTAAAGAGAGAAGGGAGAAGGAGGGTTATTCAATCTTGGTTCCATGCCGGCCAATTCTTGTAAGGAGCTATTAACCCACAATGACCAAAAGTTGTAGTCAAGGTGGTCCAAGGTGAACAAGCTGTCGAGGTGGTCGTGGGGGCACCGCAAAGGCTGGAGGTGGAAGAAGAAGGCAGGAAAAGGATCAGGAGGGAATGTAATGCCTCAAGAAGTTAGGGAAAATAAAGTGGCATGCTCCATGACATCAAGGGGAGCCCTAAACGGCATCAAGGAGGTGGAAAAGTAAGTCAAAAACACCCATGCCGCATCTACAACGACATGGCATGGCCGGTGTGGTTCTACACCATCTTCTCATAGCTTATGATGATCAAAAACATAGGGGAAAGGTCAGGGACGGTAGGACAAAGACTCCCATGCTCTCAATTTCACTTGGGCGGTCTCGTAGAGCTATGACCCTACTTTGGCAGCCCTAGGGTTACTGTGATGTCCTATTCCAAGGAACAAGATGACCCACAACTGTCTGATGTGTTGCGAATGATCCTGGACATTAGATCAATAGTTCAGGCACATAGCCACACAAGTCTATATGGGTGCATAGAAGTGGATGACCTAAGAGCAAAACAAAGGGCCGATGCCCAAGAAGGAAATAGAAGGAAGAAAAGGGTGAAAAAGGGTAGAAAAAGAGACAAACTTGCAAAGGCCATAACCTTCGCCTTGATTATCATATTTAGGTGAAATATTCACCACTGGATCACAAGTTTCATCCTCTATCCAATAGACAAGAATAAGGTCAAAATTTTGAATGGTCTCTAAAATTCAAAACCTTCCTCAAAATTAATAGGCACTCAATTTTGCATAATCGAGTTCACAATTGCAATACAATTGCAATTGATTATCATAGCTAATCAATTGAGCAACAAGTGGCTCCAAAACATGCAATTGATGATTAGGGAGGTCATTGATCAAATGGAGTGCATTCTGACTTAATTTGAGCATAGTTGGAGGAGAGAGAGAAATCCAAGATGTTACATCCTCCCCACCTTAAAAGGAATTTTGTCCACAAAATGAAACTAAATCCTCAAATATCATTAGGACATCACATTTTGAATCATACTTATCATAATACTCTACATAATCATCCTTCAATCATCATAATTATTATAATATCAAGGTACCAAACATAGCCATGCTTCCACTGCACTACTTTGATATAAAAGATCATCAAACGATCACAAATTACATCAACGAATAGGGCTCTTTGATTCAAGAGTAAAGCATGAATTTCAATCCCACATTTATGGTTTTAGCTTCTACATAGTCCCAGGGTGAGGTTTATACATCCTTGATTGATATTTCATATTTCAACATTTTGAGACAAACATTATATTTCAATATCATGGTTTCGTATAGAAATCAAAGGTAGGTCCCATCCTAGGCTACATGAGAGCTTATCCCTAAGTCATAAATCGAGCGAATCAACATGATTATCATTTCAAAGTTTTCGGGATTTTGGAACATGGAAGTCATCAATCATAAATTGAGGTTGATCTCAAGATCCAAATAGGGTGATTATAGGATTCAAATCTAAATCGATATGAGTCATCATTAGTCAAGATTTTGTAAATCAATGTCGAGAGTCATGATTTAGGATAATAAAAGTCATAGGTCTAAAATTTTGAAGCTAGGCTATAAGATTCCTAATTAGAAAATAGGTGGGATCATTCATCCATAATCAACAATTGGGCAACAATCGAGTAACAGTCGAGCAACATTTTTTGATATCAATATCAATGTCATTATCATGGTATTCAAGGTTGATGAATGATCTAGACCTAGGTCCTTCTAGGAAACTTAATAACAGATATAGTCAACATCATCATTAAATAAAGATTCAATTTCGAGTTTCAATATCATCATGAGATTCAACCTATTAGAGACTTAGGTCAAGAGATCAAAAGTGTATAGAAGGGGTTACCCTTCCAAACTCTAAATAATCAACAATATGAAAATTTGGAGGCAATCATAATAGGGATGTGACCTAGGTTAGAGGAGTTATGAAACAAAATACCAACCTAAGCTAGCACATTTTTCATCATTAGTCATGAAGTGTCAAGTCCATCAAATAAGAAGAGCATCATTTATTGATGTTTATTTCACAAGGTCATGAGATCGATTATCATTTATCATAATAGAGCAACCATGATTCAAGATTATACATATTTGAGGTCATAATACCGTTCCCTTCTCTTCATAACTAAGAGTAAGGGGGTATTCAAAAGTAGAGTAGTAAATATAGGCTCTTTCAATGATATGAGCATTATCGAGTATGATCAAGATCTCATATTTGTTATTTTTATTCAAAATCTAGTTTAACAATGAGGCTTCATAATCAATAGGGGATTTTGCCTCTTATATCAACGTTTTCATCATGATTTTGAGAGTCTAAAGTCATAGTCATTACAAGACATGATCATGATACATATCAAAAAATAGGGGAAATGTTTGCTTAATCATGTTTGAGGTTTAATCAGCAATATGGGCAACATGGACTCAATCAATAGGGACCTCATAAAAAATGAGGTATAGAACATGAGTTATCCTTATTTCATCATATTAAGGATCATTATCATTTATCTCAAACATAGTAAACACATGAGTCGTATTTGGTAAAATTGAGTTTGCATGATCTGAGATATTACACATGAGGGCTTAGCTTCAAGAGTACTTTCATTAATCATAATCAAGATTTTCAAATTAAGGTCATATCATGGCCTCATCATCGTATTAATCAATTTTTACCAATTCATTTGAATTTTATTTTCCCCATAGATAAGCTACCCATAATCGAGAGATCATGTGATTAATTGTCATGAGAGATATCACATGAACATATGAGAAACTATCTAATCATCATATAATGGTTGGCTTAGGGTGTGACACCCCGCCATCACACAGACAGCAAGGTGGAACGTGAAAATGTGTAGAGCCACATATTACTGAAAATACAGGTTAATTAAATATGTTTGTGGAAAACATATAAAAGTGAACGATTACATCCAGATCCTCAAATCCTGCAAGGAAACATGTTATATAAATATTTATGAGCCTTGATATGTGTCCACAGCTTATAGGATCAGTTGTCCTGTCAACACATGAGTTCATCACCTGTTTATATGTACATAACATGCCACATAAGGCCAACAACATGATAAACAACGGTTCAACAACTATACATCATGAAACGTCATCAAAACACCTCCAAGGACCTGAGAGTACAGGGATGACACTAGGACTCTACTACAAAACACCAAAACAACAACATATCCATCTCTTGCCTCCTACTACTCTTCTTACTACTCGTCCGCAACCACACGACCACCACCATGTCTAGATCGATCACCTAAAAAGGTTGTAAGCAAACGGGGTGAGACACACAATCCTAGCGAGAAACATAACTCCCTTCCGAAACTATAAAACTCCAAAGATGGCTAATAAAGATAAGCAGATAACTAATATAAGCAGATTATATGAGCAACATACTGAGCATGTCTTACTGTATTATCAAACTTACCAAGATATTCAGGAGGCATATAACCAGATATTTATTTATGGAACATGATTGACAAGATAAGATTTATAAGATCTTACCATATAACATAAAGAATGTATAAGTAACTGCAAGGTATAACAAGATCAACTACACAAGCAAGGCCTCAACCAATGTTCTGTGTTTTCCTTAAGCAATAAATACTATTCGGCTGGATTATGCATTATTATGCCCTGAGGAAGTGAGCCGTACTGCTCAAATCTAACCTTCGATTGCGAAACCCAAGATGGTGCCATAAACGGTCGATGGAAGAGACGGACTTCATGACATCACCACCTCCTAGTCAGTGCACGAGTGCAAAATAAGTAGGACCACCGTCTCATGCTTAAGTGGCCTCAGCTACAGGGTCAGGCTACCCTCTGCCTAGCTTACCTTGGTACAGGTATCGACGCTAGTGAAACTGAGCCATGGGCATGATCACCATGCTCTGAGCCATGAACGCATTCATGCTCTCTTATCACACATCCTGAGCCATGGGCCTGTTCACCTTGCTCCAACATATTGAGCCACGTGTCTGAAACCATGCTCTGGAGTCTACAACTGAAGTTGCACTCTAATACTCCTATTCTTGGCTAGGAGAAACCACACATATTCAACAATATGCACTTCTAGGTTAACCTGTAGGAGAACATGTTTAACCATCACCAGCTATTGACGATGATGGATCCATGGCCAGGGCAAACTACATAATATATTCCAATGTAATTAATTAGTATATTTTAAGTGGATTGTTGAGGCAACCAAGTTGTAAAACATACATATCATTAAATTACATTATTACTGTCACCATCACATTATCCTGGGATCTCAATCCCTCATCACAGGAAACCACGGCCTCTCAAGGCATCATCATCATCTTACATCATCACTTGGGATAACAATCCCTCATCACATCATCAAGAGGATAACACCTCACTAGGTACTCAGCCTTCATTAGGTTCTTAGACCTATCTTCTTATATTGGTGATGCATGCTATTTCATCAACAAGAGTTATCATCATGATACAATGTTATTCAAACACATATGCCTCATAGATCTTACCTGGCTATGAATTCATCTTATACACCTTCATGGTTAGTATACGCAACAAGAGATATAACTTAAATCACCAAACATAGAGCTTTACCGATCATCATGTCATTAGGGTTTCCAGTCACACATGTCATGATCAAGACTATGTGTGGCATACTGTATCAATTACATTACTACTATCAAATCATAGGCATCCATTTGAGCTTATAAACTAGCATCTTATCTTCTTAATAGGCATCATCTTCATGCATTAAACATAGCATTGGTTTACAAACCATCATCCATAACCCATAATCATCAAAGGTGCGAAAAAATGATAAATAACCACTAGCTAAGGTTTCCAAGTTAGTCATGACCCTCACCAAAGGTGCCCGCTACCCTCACTAGAAGTGTGACGGGTAGGACAACCCTCACCAAAGGCGGTATTGGGTAGGGTAACTACCCTCACCCAAGCCTGTCGACCAAGCATAATGGACAACCACCTAACATCCAATCCAAGGGAAAAGCATATCGGGAAACCACTTCATGGTGTGTCGTGCAACCAGAGAGCAAAGGTGCTATCGTGCAACTGGGCTCATGGGGCATATCGTGCAACCAAGGTGATGGACATCCTCTAAATCTGGCAAAGCCCTATCGGCCCACTTAGTTTAGGGTTAGGGATATGTCGGGCGACAACTACCCTATCATTCAACTAAGTGAAGCATACCATATTCGTCACCATAGGGTCCATCACTCAACCCATGTCGGGTAAGAAACCAACCCAACTTGTATCTCCCAAGACCCCAACCAGGGATATCAACTTAGGCACTCTGTCAGCCAAGGAGTAACATCTATTAGGTCAAAGGATCATCTAGAACAAGGCATATCGCCCAAGCTCACCATCAAGGTCAAGAGGGCCATATCGGGCATCATGCCAACAACACTCAAAATGACCATATCAGCTAAGACTAAACCCAAGGCAGGGGGGTGTCGGGCAGCACTACTACAAGGTGTATCATGCAAGGCACCAAGCTCATCCCGACAAGGTCATCATCAATCTCAAGATCACCATCATCAAAACCCTAAAAGATCAAGAGAATTGGCTCACCTCTCAACAACCAAGAGAGGGGTTTTGCACAACCTCCATCACCAATCGAGCAACATGATGGATCATTTCCATATCGTCCTAAGGCTCAACCAAGGCTCACATCTCGAATCCATGGTGAGAGAAGAGTGTTGCTCAAGCAAATAGAGTATACACCCACCTCTCAACAACCAAGTGAGAGGGGTGTTGCCTATATCACTAGAGCCGAACTCACTTGTCAAAACCAAAGGAGAGAAAAGGGGTATTGCCCAAGAAACTCTACACATAGGGTTCGGCCACCAAGATCAAAGCACATCCAACACATCCATTATAACAACAAGATCATATATCCAACAAGATCAAAGGTGAAAACTAGAGCAAGAAACATATCTAGCAAGGAGTATGGACGATTAAGATGAAACATATTATACAACAAGAAAGGAGAGTAGTATAGATAAGGTTAGAAGTTATGTAACCCGCCTTAAGCAAGCTCCAAGCTCCTAGCACCAAGCAACACCTTCAGCCACCATAAGAGGAAGAAGAAGAAGACTCCAAAGAGAAGGATCGACCACCAAGCTTAGCTCCTCCAAGGGTATCGACCACCAATGTTGCAAAGGAGAGGTGTCATTCACCAAGGAAGAGGGGAAACTAAGGAACTAAAGGGATCCTTAGTAAGAGAAAGGAGATACATATATAGAAGAGGGTGGAGGAGAAAACAAGGCAGTGTGTCGCCCACCTAGGGACACTTTTCCATGGGCAATGCCACCTTCTCATCCCACCTCATACACATGTCCAAGGCAATTTCCACATGCAACAACATGCACTCAGTGTCCACTAGAGTGGTGACACAAACGAAGCTAAGAGTCAAAGATGGTCCATGGCTGACACACTCACTCCCTTTCCCGATACATCCCCATGGGAGACACACCCATGGCCGACACAAGACACTCCTGCCTGATACAGGGTCCAACAAGGCAAAGAAAGGCCCAAACAAGGCAAAATGAAGCCCAACAATGCTCAACAAAGCCCAAGGAAACTCAAGAAACGAGCCCAACCCTTCCTCTCAACTCTAGAGGAAGCAAGGAGAGAGATAAATATCTCTCAAGGTGACAAACTTGCTCATCAACCCTATATTTGGGTTATTTGCAAGTAGCACCTCCAACTCTCAACAAAGAACAAACAAACCCTAATCACCACTTAAGGTGATAACAAGCAACTAAACACAAGGTTTAGGCAACGCAAACAGGATAAGCCCAAAATGAAGGTCAGGGTCCTTACAAGCCATAAACCTCTACAAAGGGATTTCGCCCCCGAAATCTGAAGAGAAAAGTGAGGGATACTTCCTCCTCATCTCTTCCTCAAGCTCCCACATGGCTTCCTCAATGCCATGATGATGCCAAAGAACCTTCACAAGAACCAGATCCTTCCACTTCAACCTCTTTACTCTCCTATCAAGGATCATCTCTAGACCTTCTTCATAGGTCACATCTTCATCAAGCTCAACCTCAACTGGCTGTATCATTGTTCTCGTGTCTAGATGAATTTTCTTTAGTATGCTGACATGGAATACTGGATGTAACCTATGCAACTCTGGCGGCATCTCAAACATGTAAGCTACCTTGCCAACACATACTATCACCAGATATGGCCCCATATATCTGGCTGCCAACTTTCCTTTCCGGCCAAACCTTAGCACTCCTTTCCACGGTGAGACCTTGAGATACACTTTGTCTCCCACCTAGAACTCTAAAGGTCGTCGGCGATTATCTACATAAGACTTTTGTCTGTCCTGTACTACTTTTAACTGTTGTTGTATCAGCTTGATCTTTTCTATTGTATGATGCACTAACTCTGGACCTAAAAGCTGATATTTGCCAGACTAATACCAACATATGGGAGATCTACACTTCCTTTCATATAGAGCCTCATAAGGAGACATGTCGATGCTCTGCTAGTAACTGTTATTATAGGCGAACTCTATCAAACTGAGATGCCCGTCCCAACTGCCTAGGAACTGCAATGCACAAGCTTAGAGAAGATCCTCCAAAGTCTGAATAGTCCTTTCAGACTGTCCATCTGTCTACGGGTGGAAAGCGGTGCTGAATCTCAACTGCATTCCCAATGCTTTGTGCAACTGTTCCCAGAAATGACTTGTGAACTGGGGACCTCTATTGGAGACTATCGTTGCAGGCATGCCGTGCAAATGCACAATCTCATCTACATACACTTGAGCAAGCTTCTTTACTGTATATGTTGTCTTTATAGGTATGAAATGAGCAAACTTTGTCAATCTATCCACTATCACCCAAATGGAATCATGATTCTTAGTTGTCCTTGGCAGACCAACTATGAAATCCATAGTTATATGATCCCATTTCCACTACGGTATCGACATGGGTTGCAACGTACCTACCGGCTTCTGATGCTTAGCCTTAACTTGCTGGCATATCGTACACCTAGCAACAAACTCGGCTACATCTTTCTTCAAGCCAGGCCACCAATACAGATCCTTCAGATTATGATGAATCTTGGTGACTCCTGGATGCATAACATACATCGATGTGTGTGCTTCCTCAAGCACTAGCTTTCCCAGATCATCAACATCAGGGACCACCATCCTACCATGATAACAAACTAGTCCATCCTTGGACTCATGGAACCCATCACACTTTTTGCTACTGGACTCTGATCTGATCAACTGCATTGTATCATCTGCCTACTATGCATCTTTGATTTGTTGTCTTAGTGTAGGCTTGACTTACATCTATGCCAAAAACTTTCCAACAAAGAAACTTCCAACTGCACATTCATCTACTGCAAAGAGACAAGCATATCCCGCCTATGGCATACCATGGAGCTCATCTGTGCCTTCTTCGTGGGAAGAGATGAAAACTTCCTGCTAAGTGCATCAGCTACCACATTTTCCTTACCAGGATGATACTCAATGGTGCAATCATAATCATTGATTATCTCCATCCAACGACGTTGTCGCATGTTCAACTCACTCTGTGAAATGATGTACTTCAAGTTTTTATGATATGTAAAGATCTGACACACTTCCCCATAAAGATAGTGTCTCCAAATCTTTAATGCATGAACCACCGCTGCCAGCTCTAGATCATGTGTCTGATAGTTCTACTCGTGTTTATTAAGCTGTCGTGAAGCAAAAGAAACCAGATGATCCTCCTGCATCAGCACACATCCTAGGCCCTTCTTGGAAGCATTGCAGAAAACAACATAGCCTTTCCCAGACTCTGGCAGCACTAGAACTGGAGCACTAGTCAGCTTCTCCTTCAATATTTAGAAATCTTGCTAACAACGTTCATCCCAAACAAAAGGTACATACTTCCTGGTCAACTTTGTCAGTGGCAACACGATCACACTAAAGTCCCTTATAAACCTTCAGTAGTATCCTGCTAGACCCAGAAAACTATAGACTTCTGTTGGTGTCTTTGGTTGCTCCCAATCTGCAATTGACTCCACTTTCGTGGGGTCCACTCTGACTCCTTTAGTAGATATCACGTGATCCAAGAAAGTCACTTCCTTCAACCAGAACACACACTTATTGAACTTTACATATAACTTGTGTTGTCGTAGAAGAGTCAACGCTTGTCGAAGATGTTGTTCTTGCTGTTGAATATCCTAACTATAGACTAAGATGTCATCTATAAAAACCACAACAAACTAATCTAGAACCGGACAGAACACCCTGTTCATCAGATCCATGAAAGCAACAGACACATTGGTTATCCCAAACGGCATAACCACAAACTCAAAGTGACCATACCTCATCCTAAACGCTAACTTTGGTATGTCATCATCCTTAATTCAAAATTGATGATATCCGGACTGTAGATCGATCTTTGAGAACACTGTAGCGCCACGCAACTGATCAAATAGATCGTCTATCCTTGACAAGGGGTACTTGTTCTTGATCGTGACTTTGTTCAACTGTCGGTAATCTATACGCAAATGCATCGACCCGTCCTTCTTCTTAACGAACAAGACTGGAGCACCCCAAGGTGATGTGCTTGGTCAGATGAAACCCTTATCCAACAACTCTTGTAATTACTTCTTTAGCTCTGCCATATCAGCTGGAGCCATCCTGTATGGTGTCTGTGCAACTGGTTGTGTTCCTGGTACCATATTGATCTCAAAATCAATCTCTCAAGGTGGGGGAACACCGAAAAACTCATCTGGAAACACGTCCACAAACTCTCAGACAAATGACACCTCCTCAAGGCTAGTAACTTTCACCTTAGTATCCACAATGTGAGTTAAAAACGCCTTACAACCTTGCCGCAGCAACTTCTCTGCCACCATTGCTGACACTAAACATGTCGGCAGAATCTTCCTATCTCCCTGGAAGATCCACTCCTCTCCACCGTTATCAAACACTGCCTGCTTGGAACCACAATCCATCACAACCTTATATTTTTCTAAGGTATCCATCCCAAGGATCACATCGAATCCATGCATATCAAGTGGTATAAGATCCACTTGTATACTGTGTCCCAAAAAAGATAAGACACAAGATGGACACTCTTCTCGAAGCATCGAGGAACCATCAAGAGGGGTTTCTAACAACAAGCTATCTCTCTTACAGCTAACATGTAAAAGATAATTTTGAAGGATAGTTCGTCCGATAAAAGAGTGTGTAGAACCCATGTCAACTAGAATAGATATCAAGCAAGAAGAAGACAAATCAGAATGAAATAACTCAATCTAACCTGCCACCACTCGCGGGTTGATTATCGCCTCCGACTGACTCATAGCATAGAATCGAGCCATTGCTTGCTGTCATCTACATCCTCTACTTCCTTGAGCTAACGATCTTTCTTGAGACGCTTGACCACATCCTCATCCTCTGTTACCACTGGGCTGCTGTCTATCTAACCCTTGCTGATTCTGCCTCAGTTGTTGTGTCACTTCAACATCTTTCCTTGGGCAGTTTGACCTCCAATGCTAGATCTGACCACAAAGATGGCATGAATGGTCTTGCTGTTGTGGCCTAGACGGCCCTGTCACTGTCACTGAAGCTGTACTATGTGCCCTCGACGGTGAAGAAACATAACCTCTTCCCTTACTCGATGACCATTGTGACGGTGTACTAGAACCTCTCATAATGGAAGGTGTTGAAAAACTTGGCTTCTTGAAGCCACCAGATCTCTGTCCTTGAAACTAAGCAGGTCTTCTTGGTCATGGCCTCTCTCTTCTCCCTAACCGACTGTTCTATCCTTCAGATAGACTCCACAAACATGGCAAACCGTTCTCTATTCTCTAAGGCAGCAGCTGGCTTCGTCAACTCTGTGCTCAGACCCTTCTCAAACCGTATGATTCTCTCATCATCTGTTGCTTCCATGTGAGGACAAAACCTCAATAGGTCCGTGAACTTGTCTTCATACTCGGTGATGCTCATCAATCCTTGGTGTAGATGCTTGAACTGGTTGATCTTCTCATCCAGATATGTCTTCAGAAAGTATCTGTTTACGAACTCTCGCCAGAAAACGTCCCAACAGATCACCTCACCAGGCTGCTTCTCCTCCTCAATGGCCCACCAATGGCCAACACTACCTTTCAAAAGGTAGATAGCGTACTTTACTTTGTCCTCTTCGGGGATGTTGAGGATCTAGAAGGCCTTCTCAAGGCTAGTCAGCCACAGATCTACATCTGCTGGATCAGCCGTTCTAGCATAATTCGAAGCTCCAACTCGGCGAAGCTGCTCAAAGGTCTTCCCAATACTCGATGTTTCACCATGGGGAGCTTGTGCTCTTGGAGGAGGCAGTGGCAATCTCTCCATCATGAGATTCATCATAGCCACCATATGCCCCATAAGCTGCTAGTAGGTAGGGTTTTCAAGAATGGTTGGGTCAAGTTGGGGGACCTCAGGCACCCGATCTTCATATGCCTACACTCTAGCTCCATCAACTGATGCAGCCTTGCTGCTCTCGGTAGCATGTTCTTCATTGTTTCCAGACATCTTTGAGCTTTTTCTTCTGCTGAGGGCAGAAGATTATTGTAAGAAAATCTGGAAAACTCACAAGAACAGACACAACCTAGTCCTAGATCCCTGTAGACTCAGCAAGCCTAGAGCTCTAATACCAAACTAACCGTGACACCCTGCCATCACACAGACAACAAGGTGGCACACAAAAACATGTAGAACCACATATTACTAAAAACACGAGTTAATTAAAACCATTTGCGGAAAACATATAAAAGAGAACTATTACATCCAGATCCTCAAATCCTGCAAGGAAAATGTTATATAAATATTTATGAGCCTTGATATGTGTCCATAGCTTATAGGATCAGTTGTCTTGTCAACGCATGAGTTCATCACCTATTTATATGTACGTAATAGGCCACATAAGGCCAACAACAGGATAAACAAAGGTTCAATAGCTATACATTGTGAAACATCGTCAAAACACCTTTGAGGACCTGAGAGTACAGGGATGACTCTAGGACTCTACTACAAAACACTAAAATAGTAGCATATCCATCTCTTGCCTCCTACTGCTCTTCTTACTACACGGACGCAACCACGCGACCACCACCATGTCTAGCATGATCACCTAAAAAGGTTGTAAACCAACAGGGTGAGACACACAGTCCCAGTGAGAAACATAACTCCCCACTGAAACTATAAAACTCCAAAGAAGGCTAAAGCAGATAAGCAGATAACTAATATAAGCAGATTATATGAGTAGCATACTAAGCATGTCTTATTGTATTATCAAACTTACCAAGATATTCGGGAGGCATATAACCAGATATTTATTTATGGAACATGATTGACAAGATAAGATTTATAAGATCTTAGCACATAACATAAAGAACGTATAAGTAACTGCAAGGTATAATAAGATCAACTACACAAGCAAGGCCTCAACCAATGTTCCTTGTTTTTCCTTAAGCAATAAATACTATTTGGCTAGATTATGCATTATTATGCCCTGAGGAAGTGAGTCGTACCGCTCAAATCCAACCTTCGGTTGCGAAACCCATAGTATCCTGCTAAACCCAGGAAACTACAAACTTCTATCGGCGTCTTCGGTTGTTCCCATTCTGCAATGGATTCCACCTTCTTTGGGTCCACTTTGACTCCTTCTGCAGATATCACATGACCCAAGAAAGTTACTTCTTCCAACCAGAACTCACACTTACTGAACTTGGCATACAACTGATGTTGGCAAAGAAGAGTCAATGCTAGTCGAAGATGTCGTTCATGCTCTTACCTCTCTCGACTATAGATCAAGATGTCATCTATAAAGACTACAACAAATTGATCTAGGAACGGACAGAACACTCGATTCATCAAATCCATGAAAGCTGCAGGTGCATTAGTTAGCCCAAATGGCATAACCACAAACTCAAAGTGACCATACCTCATCCTAAAAGCAGACTTTGGTATGTCATCTGCCTTAATCCTCAACTGATGATATCCAGACCATAGATCGATCTTTGAAAACACTGTAGCACCATGCAAGTGATCGAACAGATCATCTATCCTCGGTAACGGGTACTTGTTCTTGATCGTGACTTTGTTCAACTACCGATAATCTATACATAACCGCATCGACCCATCCTTCTTCTTAATGAACAACACTAGAGCACCCCAAGGCGACGTACTGGGTCGGATGAAACCTTTCTCCAACAACTCTTGCAACTGCTTTTTAAGTTCTGCCATCTCCACTGGAGCCATCCTATACGGTGTTTGCACAACTAGCTGTGTTCCTGGAACTAGATTCATCTCGAAATCAATCTCTCGGGGTGGAGGAACACCATGGAACTCATCAGGAAACACATCCGCAAACTCTCGGACAACCGACACCTCCTCAAGGCTAGGACCTTTCACCTTGGTATCCACAACGTGAGCTAAGAATGCCTTACATCCTTGTTGTAGCAACTTTTCTGCCACCATAGCTGATACTAGACATGTCGGAAGAATCTTCCTATCTCCTTGGAAGATCCACTTCTTACCGCCATCATCAAACACAGCTTGCTTGGAACCACAGTCCAAAACAATCTTATACTTCTCTAAGGTATCCATCCCTAGGATCACATCAAGACCATGCATATCAAGTGGTATAAGATCCATTTGTATACCGTGTCCCGAAAAAGATAAGACACAAGATGGGCACTCTTCTCGAAGCATCGAGGAACCATCAATAGGGGTTTCTAACAATAAGCTATATTTCTTACAACTAACAAGTAAACGACAGTTTTCAAGCATACTATAGGCGATAAAAGAGTGTGTAGCACCCGGGTCAACCAGAACAGATATAAAGTAAGAAGAAGACATATCAGAATGAAATAACTCCATCTGACCTGTCACCACTTACGGGTTGACTATCGCCTCCGGCTAACTCATAGCATAGAATTGAGTCGTTGCTTGTTGCCCACGTCCTCTGCTTCCTTGAGCAGATGATCCCGCTTGCGGCGCTTGACCGCGTCCTCGCCCTCTGCTACTACTGGGTTGTTGTCTATCTGACCCTTGTTGATTCTGTCTTAGCTGCTGCGTCACTTCAACATCTCTACTTGGGCAATTTGACTTGAAATGCCCTATCTGACCGCAGATATAGCATGCCCTAACTTCAAACCGTGGCCTAGATGGCCATGTCACTGCCACTGAAGTTGTACTATGTGCCTTTGATGGTGAAGAAACATAACCTCTTCCCTTACTTGGAGACCACTGTGATGGTGGACTGGAACCTCTTAACCCAGAAGGTGCTGAAAACCTTGACTTCTTGAAGCCATCAAACCTCTGTCCCTCGAACTGAGCAGGCCTCTTCTTAGACATGGATTCTCTTTTCTCCCTGACTGACCGTTTGATCCTCCAGATGGATTTCACAAACGTGGCAAACCGCTCATGGTTCTCCAATGCAGAAGCAGCTGTTGTCATCTCAGCACTCAGGCCTTTCTCAAAATGTCTGATTTTCTCTTCATCTGTTGCTGCCATGTGAGGACAAAACCTCAACAGGTCCATGAACTTGGCTTCATACTCGGTGATGTTCATCGTTCCTTGGCTTAAGCGCTCAAACTAGCTGATCTTCTCATCCAGATACATCTTTGAAAAGTATCTGCTGACGAACTCGCGTCGAAAAACTTCCCAATCGATCACCTCACGGGGTCGCTTCTCCTCCTCGATGGTCCACCAGTGACCAACACTACCCTTCAGAAGGTAGACAACGTGCTTGACTTTGTCTGCTTCGGGGATGTCGAGGATCCGGAAGGCCTTCTCAAGACCTGTCAGCCACATATCTGCATCCGCTGGATCAGCCATTCTAGCATAGTATGAAGCTCTGACTCGGCGAAGCTGCTCAAAGGTCTTCCCAATACCCGATGTTTCACCATGGGGAGCCTATGCTCTCGACGGAGGCACTGGCAATCTTTCTACCATGAGATTCATCGTAGCCATTATCTGCCCCATAAGCTATTGATAGGCAGGGTTTTTGAGAATGGCTGGGTCAGGTTGGGGGAGCTCAAGCACCTGATCTTCATGTGCCTGCCCTATAGCTCCATCAACTGATGCAACATTGCTGTTCTCGGCATCATGTTCTTCATGGTTTCCAGACATCTTGGCTTTTTCTTCCACTGAGGGTAGAAGATGATTCTAAGAAAATCTGGAAGACTCACAAGAACAGAAACAACCTAGTCCTAAATCCCTATAGACTCAGCGAACCTAGAGCTTTGATACCAAACTTGTGGTGACACATCCCGCTATCACACAAACAGCGAGGTGTCACACAAAAACGTATGGAAAATACCATAAAACACTAATTACCAAAAACACGGGTTAATTAAAATCGATTTTGAAAAGCAGATAAACTAAGAAACTATTACATTCAGATCCTTTTCCTGTAAGAAACATGCTATATAAACATTTACATGTATTGATACGTCTCCACTGCTTAGGGGATCAGATGCCTTATCACCACATGAGTTCATCACCTGTTTATACATACATAACGGCCCACATCCGGCCAGCTGCAGGACATACAAAGCATCGTCAGCTATACATCGTGAAACAACATCAAAATGCCTCCAAAGACCTGAGAGTACAAGGATGACTCTAAGACTCTACTACAAAACAACCAAAATAGCAGCCTGTCCATCTCTTGCCTTCTACTACTCATCTTTCTGCTCGACCACAACCCCACGACCACCACCACGTCTAGCTCAAACACCTAAAGAGGTTATAAACTAGTGGGGTGAGACACACAGTCCTACTGAGAAACATAACTCCCCACTGAAACCATAAAACCATAGAAGGATTAAAGCAAAAGCAGCAGATAACTGATAGAAGATATAACAAGAGCAGTCTATATAGCAAAGCTATTCATACCATCAAGCTTACCAGGCTATAAGGAAGGCAGATAACCAAACATTTCTTTATGGAACATGATTGACAAGATAAGATTTATAAGATCTTACCACATAACATAAGGAACGTATAAGTAACTGCAAGTATAACGAGATCAACTACTCAAGCAAGGCCTCAACCAATGTTCTGTATTTTGCCTTAAGCAATAAATACTCACTACTATAGAAACAGCCTTTGGCGTCGGTTTCTGAGCGATGCCTATGTGGGCGCCGCTAAAGGTCGACACTTCGGTGTCAGTTTTTTAACCGACGCCTATAATACATATAGGCGTCGGTCTTTTAGTAGATAACCGACGCCAAAAGGGTTTGCGCCACAGAAAACGGCATCATCTAGGACACATTCTGTGTCGGTTATCTATTAAAAGACCGACGCCTATATGGACTATAGCGTCAGTGTTTACTTGGTAACCGACGCAGAAAGTGTCCTAAATGACGCTATTTTCTGTGGCACGAACCAGTTTGGCGTCAGTTATCTACTAAAAGCCCGACGTCTATATGTTAAATAGGCATCGGTTTGACACGAACAGCCGACGCCATTTCCAGTACGGCTGTTGCCACATTAGGCGTTGGTTTTGGTCAGAAACCCGACGTTGTAGGTCTTTGCTGACGGTTTTCTGTAAATAACCGACGCCTATATCTATTTTTTTTTTTCATATCAGTTTGCAGGCCTGCTGTGGCTGGTCAGCAGGATGAGAACCTGCAGTTCAGTTTTCTGAACTGCAGGTTTACGACATCCATTGATATCAGCCTACAAACAGGCCACAAACCTGCAAAAGTCCCAAGGAAAATTTCACACAAGTAGATACATTCAGACATCAATTCAATTCTCACATTCACACATATAGAAACATTCAAATACATGTATTAACATTCAGAAATATTCATTTACAAAGTATCATTCATTATCGCTATCAACATCCCAATTATATCTTATAGTTGCCACTGCTTGTATGGCTTTTGCCCATTCTTCTCTTATTTCATTTAATGCTTCCATCGTATATGGAGCATGTATATTTTTTAAGCGTTTACCTATAGTGTGGTCAGTTTTAAACACCTGCAAAGAGAATGATGTATATATATAAGTAATAATATAAAAATAAGATTGATATATTTCATACTAACTAATGAGACTATATATAATACCTCATGTATGGTATCGATGTCCAATGCGGCATGTTTGATAATCATCTGCATAAATCGCATCACATAGTATGCACATGCCCAGCCATTGTCTTGTGTAGCGCACTATAAATCGAAACATACAAAATAATACAACTAAGCACAATTCACATCAATAATATATACATTGGAGTCGGGAACTTACTTGTACATTCTGCCAATTTATTGGCTGGTTCTTTTTCCTTGGGACCGTTCCTCCAGCCTTTTCGAATGCATATAAACCCCTACATGTTAATATAACACAGTAAATTACATAAGTAAATAGTAATGTAATAACAGATGTTAACAGATACAAAAATTAAATATTTCTCACCAGAATAATGGCATTCTCATTACGTGTCCAATTTTAGTGTTTAATGTACTTCCCGCGGGATCTAGATAATAAACAGTAAACGTCCCGGGGACAATAACTAGTAACTCCCAATGTTTACCGCTAGAGGTAAACAGTTAACAATTAATAACTCAAAATGCACAATAAAAATGGAATTTTCTTAAGTCCAAATTATAAACAAAGTAAACTTACTTGACATTGAATGGAGCTATTATTATCGTCTTCTTTTGCTGACCAAAAATTGTAAAAGCATCTATATAGTATTGTTGAACATTATCAGGGTCTTTAGCTACCATACTAATCAATGATGGAATCAAAAATCCCACATGATCAAATGCAAATTGTTTGCAATGATCTTCGACTAAGTAGCTGCAAAACATGTATTACGTATGCATTAATATATAAGAAACCAGATCACCGGATCTTACACAAGGTATATGGATGTATAAACAAGATCTCACCTTATCCATGTCTCTATCATTGATGTATTCAGCCAATCATACATAAACAGCTCAATAATATCTTGTATAAATAAAGAGCTATCGTATGATTGACCTGCATAATCTGCATCTAAAGAAACAATTATCGGGCAATGTATATTATGTACCCGTAGCCAACATGCCATTCCCCTACAAGCAGGACCTAACGGGTATGTTAGGTCAGTTGGAACCCAAGTTGGTAATGCGGGAAGTGGAGGTGGAGGCCTAGGTGCTCCTGGTGTCTTCTTTTTAACCTGTATATATAATTTCAGATCAGTTGACATCATATATACACATTAACAGTCTAAATCAATGTAAATTTATCTTACAATTTTAGTAATGTAGACGACATCTGCCTTGGGCCTCAATATGACCCCACCTTTTGCCTCAGCAAGTGTATCAATATCCGGGTGGGGATATGGAAATGTAGCTTCCCTCCAATCGGGTAACACACATAATGGGCCCACACGAACGTAGCCCTGTGGCATTTTAGTCCCGTGAAACCTTTCCCCAGGAAGGGACGGGTAAGCCTGCGCCTCTGCAACAACATAGTCTTGTATTCTTAAGCGGCATGGCTTCAATGCCTACAAATTTACGTAAAGAATGTTATACATATATACATATTATCTTGAAAACATATCATCTTGAAAAGACTAGCTACAATGTCATAAACAATACTTACAGCAGACGTGTTAGGCGATGGGTCTCCAGGATTACTTGCAGTCTGTGCATCAGGAGAAGAGTGGGTCGCCATAGGCTGATTGGAAGCCTGAGATGCCTGCCACCGCAGCAATTCTTCCTTGACCTTCTCAGCAACTACATCGTTGACCTTCTTAGCAACTATATCCTCGACTCTCTTATTCTCCTATACATGGATAAAAGAAACATTAGCTTCTTATTATTGAATTTCCTTTTGCAGTAACATTCTAAAAAAAGAATAGGTTGCCTCTTCTTGAGAAAGTCCCGCTCTGGGTTTGCGCTGGGATGACCCAAAAAATGCTTTGATGCCCACACCAGCGCCTGCACCCCTAACATGTCCAGGATGCTCTGGGTTACCCAGAGCAACTGTCAATTCATCCCTTGTGCCCTGAGGGATGAATGTGCCTTGTTTCCTCTACTCGTGCAGCTCCCGCTAATCACCATCAACAGAAATTGGTAAATTAACACCACAAATAATCAATATTCAAATGATTGCTCTAAGAGTTGTATTTTACCATTTTCGCAGCCGCCTCAGCAGTTACGGGCTTCTTTATTTCACCCTTCTTGTTTTGCCTCCCAGCTATCCAGATATCATGGCGAGGCATGGGTGTGGCAGACTCCTGAGTAGGAGTAGACTCCTGAGTAGCCGCAGACTCCGCATGTAGTCTTTGGAGAACGCTTGCATAGCCTTTTGGACCCATAGTGTGGTCATGCACATTCAGTGCACGCCTTGATTTTTGTGCGTCACTGAGGGCCTAGTTAGTATGCACATTAATGATTTGGTTAGTATCACTAAATGTTAATCTTGAATAGGTGAATACAATGTATATTAATTAAATTGGGAGTGACACCTAATACCTTGAATTCTTCATATTTTCTTGAAGCAACAAAATTGTCCCAATCTTCTTTGTCCAAGAAGTTCCATTGTTCAAGGGCTAACTTCTTTTTCTTATCACCCTCTTTTATGTATTCTCTGTTCAGATTTGTCCTATAATTCCTAAGCATCTTTCCAGCGCGTTGCATCACACTTTTACGATGCAACTTCTCATCCAATGCAAACATATTCTGTAAAATAGAAATGTTATTAACTAGTATCCAAAATAGAATTGCAAATAATAGAATTTGTAATCTACAAAATAGAATTGCAAATAATAATAACTCATGCATAAATCCTTCCATATCAAGTCTTTTTTCCCCTGAGGAACTTTATGCCAATTATCATACTTAACACCACAATGGCTCCGAGTGGTACACCCAAGATAGTTTACAAAATTATTGCGGTTCACTCCAATTGCATTTCCTCCATTATCAAACTCCACAACCAATTTGGATCCACTGCCACTAAACACTATTAACTTCTTCAACAGAGTGATGTCCCTTTTCTTGTTAAGTGTTTGGTGCTGCGCATCAAGTTGCTCTAGTGCTTCAGTGGGTACATGTGCATCATCAACCTAAAATTTGACAAAAAAGTAAACACACTGAATTAGCCCAATATAGAAATATAAGATATATGACATAACTAGAAGATAATGAATTTTATAGAAATATAGGATATGTTTTTAGAACTTACATTGGTATCCTCGCCATGCTCGTCATGGACAGCATGCTCATCATGGACTTCATGCTCATCATGGACATCATGCTCATCATGGTCAGCCATCTGAAAATGTCATTAAAAGGCAAACATTTAGCATTTGTATTAACTAGAAAAAGGCAAACATTTAGCATTTGTATAAACATACATGTCTCTAAAATTGTGATCTTTTATCAATTAACAATCCTTTATTGTGATCTCCGTGCACATATAAGTCATCATTAGCTTCAATATTTTGTGGAGTTGGCAACCCAACTGAGAATGGACTGGAGTCATCATACTTATCATAGTACTCTTCTTCATCTATAGGATCTTCAATGAACTGTCTTTTACCATGAAGAACAACCGACCATTTATCATTTACAGGATCATCGATATAGAATATTTGTTTCGCCTGTGATGCCAATATGAATGGTTCACCCTTCTTGCCAATCTTTTCAAAGTTCACCAAAGTGAAACCCAATTCATCCACTATAACTCCTTTGGTGTTATCAACCCAATTACATTTAAAGAGCGGAATTTTGAAATCTATGTAGTCAAACTCCCAAATGTCTTCAATGACACCGTAATATGACATTTTAGCTTCACGTGGACTCTTATCCTTTGCACTTGCAAAGTACATAGTCGGCGCTTGAAGAGTGACCCCACTATTTTGTATGACACTCTTATCATCTTGGCGCTTTGTGTAATATGTGAATCCATTAATGTCAAACCCTTCATAAGACATAACATTCGGTTTTGGTTTAAAGGCGAGGCATTTGATAGTTTCTGTAATATCATTTGGTGTTTGAGATAGTTGATGTAAGACTTTATCTTCAAACCACATAGTAAAAGTCTTATTATGCTCTCTAGCAAGCCACATTGAACTTGCTCGAGGATGTTGTCTCTTTATGAAATTGGTATGGTCCTCGATATAAACACTCACTTCGTCCATATTGTGTAAAATATACAAGTGAGCTTGTTCCAACTGCTCACGGCTGATTACTTTCACCCGTGATCCCAAAATTCCTTTGCCCTCCTCAATATTCTTGTCATTATCAGGAGTGTCATTACCACTGAGAAAGTCATTGCAAAAATCCATAACCTCTCTTGCCACATAACCTTCAATAATACTCCCTTCAGGCCGATAACGGTTTCGAACATCACCTTTGAAAACACTCATGTATCGTTCAAAGGGATACATCCAATGCAAGAAAACTGGTCCCAACATTTTCACTTCCCTAGTCAAGTGGACAACAAGATGTACCATGATATAAAAGAATGAAGGAGGGAAATACATCTCAAGCTGACATAGGGTAACAACCACTTCTCTTTTCAAATTATCGAGAGTATCAGGGTCAATAACTTTGCTGCATAGACTGTTGAAAAAGAAACAAAGTCTGGTAATTGCAAACCTTACATGCTTCGGAAATATAGATCGAATTGCCACAGGCAATATTTGTTGCATTAGAGTTTGACAATCATGAGATTTAAGACCTATCAACTTCAGATCTTTCATTGATACCAATCTACGGATGTTGGATGAGTAACCATGTGGCACCTTAACATTTACCAAGCATTCACAAAAAGTTTTCTTCTCCTTTCTAGACAACGTGTAACAAGCGGGAGGTAAGTATGTTCTTTTATTACCCATTTCACGTAATTCTGTTAATTCTGACCTTATTCCCATTTCACGTAGGTCCAGTCTAGATTTTATCCCATCTTTAGTCTTACCTGGTATATTTAACAGAGTACCAATGATGCTATCACAGACATTTTTCTCAATGTGCATTACATCGATACAATGCCTGACTGTCAAAGAACTCCAATAAGGAAGATCCCAAAATATTGACTTCTTCTTGAATGAAGAATTGTCACTCCGTGTGGCCATACTACATTGTGATTTCTTACCAAATTCATTGACAATGTCTTTTACTCTTGCATAAACAACATCCCCTGGTATAGGTTTAGGTGCACTCCGTTCATCATTCCATCCGTTGAATGCTTTACGCTTCCTACGATACAGATGGAATTTTGAAAGAATCCTTCGATGACCAAGATATACAGTCTTGCCGCCATGTTTTAGTCTTATTGAATCAATGTTTTCTTCACATATAGGACACACTTTAGCTCCTTGGACACTATATCCAGACAAATTCCCATATGCTAGAAAGTCATTAACAGTGCAAAACAACATAGCGTGCAAACGAAATGTCTCTCTTGCTGAAGCATCATAGGTCATCACACCTTCAGCCCAAAGTTTCTTTAAGTCATCAATAAAAGGTTCAAGATAAACATCGATATCATTTCCGGGTTGTTTTGGGCCCGATATCAACAATGACAACATAACATACTTATTTTTCATACACATCCAGGGAGGAAGATTGTATATAACAAGCATGACTGGCCAAGTGCTATGTTGGCTGCTCAATGTCCCGTATGGATTCATCCCATCTATACAAAGCCCAAGTCTTAGATTCCTATCTTCTTCACCAAATTTGGGGTACAATAGATCAATCTTCTTCCACTGTGGGGAATCAGACGCATGTCGTAGGATCCCATCATTATTTTTCTTAACATATGCATGCCACCTCAAATTCTTCGCATCTTTCGGATTTGCAAACAAGCGTTGAAACCGTGATATTATAGGTAGATACCACAACATCTTGGCAGGAGAACCAATTTTGGACTCCCCCGAAGTCGTCAATTTATACCTTGACGCACCACATTTTGGACAATATTTCAAATCTACATAGTCCTTTTGAAATAATACACAATCATTCGGGCATGCGTGTATCTTCTTGGCCTCCATTCCCATTGGGCACAACATTTTCTTTACCTGGTATGTTGAGATTGGCAGCTCGTTTCCTTTAGGAAGCATTTCTTTCAACAAAGTCAACAATGAAGTGAAGCTTTTGTCGCTCCATCTATTGTTAGCTTTCAACTTATACAATCTCAACACAGCGCTAAGCTTCGTAAACTTAGCACAGCCTGTGTATAATGGTATCTCAGCATCATGCACAATGTTTCTAAAGATAGGAGGTGGATCAGTGTGCTCTACCCTACAACTATCCAGCATCGCATCAACGATGTCTGCTGGAACTGGTTCATTCACATTTACGTCATTGGAGGCAATTTCTTCTTCCACCCAAGCACTGCTATCGACATCTACTGGTTTTGATTTTGAAATCTCTCCATGCCAGTGCCAATATGTATAGCCTTGTACAATCTCGTTGCACATGACATGACTTTTGATTTCCTCACCAGTGTTGACTTTCAAGTTGTTACCGCAATGCCTACATGGACAGTAGAACCTATATGTAGGTTTTTTCCTATGTTCCTCGGCAAATCTAATAAATTGATCAAGACCAGATATAAACTCTGGGGTGATATGATTACGAATGGACATCAATGATCTATCCATTCTATGATCAGAGAAAACAAGTATATATTAGGAAAAGATTAGGGTATACACTTACATCCTTAGTGTATAATGTGATGTCATTCTTATATATAATAAATGTGTACCACCTATCCTATCCTTGAACACCTAATCTCACTAGTAAGTGTATAATGTGTATTAGGTTTTCAAGAAAATTTCGACAGCATTTCCCCGCTGTTCTCTAAGTACATATGTACTTAGAGAACAAATGGGGAAATGCTACTGAAATTTTCTCGAAAACCCAATACACATTATACACTTACATCCTAAGTGAGATTAGGTGTTCAAGAACAGTCCCAAACCGGGGACTATCCAAGATTTACTCCTAATGAGTCAATCTTGGATGGGTTTCTAGGCCAACAAACACATTTGATGTCATTCTTATAAATAATAAATGTATACCACATATCCCATCCTTGAACACCTAATCTCACTAGTAAGTGTATAATGTGTATTGGGTTTTCAAGAAAATTTTGGCAGCATTTCCCCGCTGTTCTCTAAGTACATATGTACTTAGAGAACAAATGGGGAAATGCTACCGAAATTTTCTCAAAAACCCAATACACATTATACACTTACATCCTAAGTGAGATTAGGTGTTCAAGAACAGTCCCAAACCGGGGACTATCCAAGATTTACTCCTAATGAGTCAATCTTGGATGGGTTTCTAGGCCAACAAACACATTTGATGTCATTCTTATATATAATAAATGTGTACCACCTATCCCATCCTTGAACACCTAATCTCACTAGTAAGTGTATAATGTGTATTGGGTTTTCAAGAAAATTTCGGCAGCATTTCCCTGCTGTTCTCTAAGTACATATGTACTTAGAGAACAAACGGGGAAATGCCACCGAAATTTTCTCAAAAACCCAATACACATTATACACTTACATCCTAAGTGAGATTAGGTGTTCAAGAACAGTCTTAAACCGGGGACTATCCAAGATTTACTCCTAATGAGTAAATCTTGGACGGGTTTCTAGGCCAACAAATACATGTGATGTCATTCTTATCCTAAACTAAAAATATATGGTTTGTGTATTAGGCATCAACAACTAGAATACACCAATAAAATTAGACATTACCAGTGTATCCAATGAAAGATGAACTTATTAGAGAAGTCAAGATACTGTATTTGATTTTGGACAACTTCAAGTGATAGAAGGATGTGATGAGAAGATAGAATTATTAATCATGGGTGGAAAGGTTCCATACAAGATATAACAGGAATTCAAATATCAATGAAGAATACATCTGAACGAGTTCATGGTTTCTAAAAGATAATTCAAAGTGCATATCAAAGTTAGGGTTTAGTCTCACCATTAAGAATATCCAATTTTAGCAGACATAGATAAATGCCTATTATCCAGACCTGACATGCACATATTCAAACTCTAGATACAAAGAATAGCCTCAAGGACATGGCGGAGGAAGGAAGGAGGAAGAAGGCAGTACCTTGAGGGAAGAGGAAGTATGCCTGGCCTGGAGAGCTGCGGCCTAAGCAGAGACCTACAGGAAGCTGACGCCGGCAAGGACAACACCAAAGAAGCCACCGGCGGCGAGGAGAGCAGCGGCGCGGCGGCGAGGAAAGCTGAGGAGAGGAGCGGCGCGGCGGCAAGGAGAGCAGCAGCGGCGCGGGGGAGCAACAGCGGTGGCGGCGCGAGGGAGGGGGGCAACGACGGCGGGGAGCACCGGCGGTAAGAATTGCCAGCCCTAGCAGGAGGTTTGTAATGAAACAGAGAAATTGGGAAGAGTTCTCTGTTTCTCGGGGCTATTAAGTTCCCAAATAGCGTTGCTTGTTTCAAACAACCGACACCTATTATCTTCAGCGTCAGTTGATAGTAAAAAACCGACCCCAAATTAGTTGGCGGGAACTATTATCAGCGTCGGTTATCCAAGGATAACCGACACCTAAAGTGGAACTTTTCGCGTAGAATTTCATTTTAAATAGGCGTCGGTGAATAGTTAAAAACCCGACGCTGTATGTGGCCCAAATTTTTTTTAGTCGATAATTGGATTTCGCGGGTGCTTTTAGGTGTCGGTTGGTTATAGTAAGCCAACGCTGAATACAAAGCGGTACCCGTGTCTGGCTGGTCTTCGAATATAGACGTCGGTTTTCCTAAATAACCGACGCCTGATATTATAGGCGTCGGTTTTCCTAATAACCGACGCCCAGAAAAGTGACACTGAACGCCTAGTAGTGACTATTCGGCTGGATTACGTGTTATTATGCCCTGAGGAAGTGAGCCATACGCTCAGATCCAACCGATGGCTGCGAAACCTAGAGCTGGTGCCATACAAGGTCAATGGAAGAGTCGGACTCCATGCCCTCCCACCTCGTGGTCAGTGCATGAGAACTAAAGTAGGACCGCAGTCTCATTCTTAAGTTTCCTCACCCAAAGGGTCAGCTCCACAGGCTACCCTTCCTCTAGCCCACCTTGGTACAGGTCTCGGCGCTAGTATATCTAAGCCACATGCCAATTCACCATGCTCTCTTAGCCATGAACACATTCATGCTCTATCACACTAAGCCATGGGCCTGTTCACCATGCTCTATATATATATTCTGAGTCTGCAACCACAGCTGCACTCGCATACTCTCTATTTTAGGCTAGGAGAAACCTCACATATTCAACAATATGCACTCCGGGTTAACCCACAGGAGAACCCGTTTCACCATCACCAGATCCTGACGATGATGGATCTATGGCCAGGGCAAAGTACATGATATGTTCCACTGTTATTAGTTAGCATATTTTAAGTGGATTATTGAGGCAACCAGGTTGTAACACATGCATAACATAAAGTTACATTATTATTATCACCATCACAAAATCATGGGATCTCAATCCCTCATTACAAGAAACCACTGCCTCATAGGCATTCTCATTACTTGGGATAACAATCCCAGATCATAATCAGAGGATAACACCTCAACTTAGGCACTTTATCCAAACTCAGGTCCTCAGACCAAAACACATTTTGCATGTTATCTCATCATCAAGAGTAACCATCAAAGCAGTGTTATTCAAACATATATACCTCATAGCCCTTTACCTGGCTATGCATCTGTATGAAACACATGCATGGTTAGTATACCCAATCATTATGGATGAACAGAAAGATCATATTATCAAGCATAGGGAAACATTGATGATCATATGCTTTATCATTCATGCCTCAACCTGTAACCATAGACATAGGTCATATCATCAAGCAAAGCATCTTATATGCTTACCATTTTCTCAGCATTATACAGATAACTCCAGATGATCATAAACACATGTAATGTCATGTCAAGATACATAGATGTAATCTACTATATCAAATACCTCACTATTATCAAACATATCAAAGGTCACCCTCATAAACCAAACATGATTGCATGAACAAGAGCTAGCATATACGTTTTCCAAAAGGAACAAGAACCTCACTAGAAGTGCCCACTACCCTCACAATAAGTGTGATGGGTAGGGCACCCTCACTAGAGATAGCATCGGGCAGGGTACTTCCTCATATCACCCATGCACTCAAGCCTCATAACGGCCAAGCAAACCAGCAAGGTGTATCGACTACTACCTCAAGATGTATCGTGCAACAAGGACCCAAGGTATAACGTGCACAAGCATAACGTGCAACTAGATCTATGGGACATGTCGTGCACCTATGTGAATCGTGCAACCTGTGTCGTGCAACCACATGTGTATCGTGTAACACCATGCATAATGTGCATCACAATCATGCCATGACGCCCATCATAGAGCTAACCATAGAACTTCATAACGTCCAAGACATAACGACTCTAGGCTACCATCTCAGGTCAGGTGTATCGGGCAGCACCACTCAACAAGGAGTAACACCCAAAGGATGCAACTCAGACGCGCGACAAAGGAACATGTCATGCAACAAGGTGAAGACTGTGGTGAGACGCCCGACACAAGACCAGACCACAATGCTCAAGACGTTCAAGGTGTGAAAGCACCAAGCAACCACCTGAACAAGGTGTATCGAGCAGGGCATTCAGCCAGGTGTGATGCCCAACACACACACAAGGCAGGAAACAAGGGTAACGCCCAACATAGCCTTCTCAAGCCAACCAACACTCTAGATCAAGAGGGATATCGGGAAACATCAACCCCAAGCCATAATGGTCCAGATGCAACCCAACAAAGTCATTATCAACCTCAAGCACAAGGGCACCAAAACCCTAATGGATCAAGAAGATGGCTCACCTCTCAACAATCAAGAGAGAGGGGTCTTGCACACCTTCTTTTCACCAATCAGGAAACACAAGGATCAACCCTACCAAAGGTCTATGTCCACCACAAAGCTCACCTCTCGAATCCGTGGTGAGAGAAGGGTGTTGCTCAACCAACTAGAACACAAGCTCACCTCTCAACTTAAAAGAGAGAGGAGTATTACCCATATTACTAGAGTGCAAGCTCACTTATCTAGACTAAGGAGGGAGAGGGGTGATGCTCAATAAGAAAACCTAGAACATGGCTCAGCCAACTAGAAGCAACTAAGCAAGAAACTCAACTAGCAACATACATAACTAATTATGATCATAAGAAACACACAAGAACATAGATGGTAGTATAGTTAGGGTTAGGAGTTATGTAACCCGCCTCAAGAAACTCCAAGATCCAAGCTCCAAGCTCCACCACAAGAAGAGAGCAAGGCACTCTAGGGTTCGACCACCACTAGAGGAAGAAGGAGACTCCTAGACAAGGATCGACCACCAAGCTTGCAAAGGAAGGGGTGTCATGCACCAAGGGAGAGGGAAAACTAAGGAACTAAAGGGATCCTTTGCAAGAGAAAGGGAACACATATATAGGTGAGGATGGAGGAGAAACCAAGGTAAGACAAGGCAAGGTGTCGCCCACCTAGGGACACTTGTCCACGAGTAATGCCACCACTCTAACATGCCCTAAACACATGTCCAAGGCCATTGCCACATGCAAGCATCAAGCACCAAGTGTCCACTAGTGGTGACACAAACGAGGTCAAAGGGGTCAAAGGGGTCCATGGGCCACACACCTCCACACCATGCCCGACACACCCCCATGGGTGACACAACTAGGCCGACACAAGGCTCACTTGCCCGATACAAGGTCCAAAGAGGCAAAGGCAATGCACCACAAGGCCCAACAAGCTCATCCAAGCCCAAAGGAACACAAGCAACAAGCCCAACCCTTCCTCTCAACACAAAAGGAAGCAAGGAGAGGGAGGAACACCTCACAAGATGACAAACATGCCTACAAACCCTAGACTTGGGTTATTTGCATGTAGCACCTCCATCTCTCAACCAAGCACCAACCAACCCTAATCACCACTAAAGGTGATTAGCTAGCAAATAAGCATCAGGGTTAAGCAAAGCAAACAGGATAAGCCCTAAATGGAGGTTAGGGTCCTTACAATAGGAAACCACTACCTCTCAAGGCATCATCATCATCTTACATCATCACTTGGGATAACAATCCCTCATCATATCATCAAGAGGATAACACCTCACTGGGTACTCATCCTTCATTAGGTTCTTAGACCTATCTTCTTATACTGGTGATGCATGTTACTTCATAAACAAGAGTTATCATCATGATACAATGTTATTCAAACACATATGCCTCATAGCTCTTACCTGGCTATGAATTCATCTTATACACCTACATGGTTAGTATACGCAGTAAGAGAGATAACTTAAATCACCCGACATAGAGCTTTACCAATTAGATTGTCATTAGGGTTTGTAGTTACACATGTCATGATCACGACTATGTGTGGCATACTGTATCAATTACATTACTGCTATCAAATCATAGGCATCAATTTGAGCTTATAAACTAGCATCTTATCTTCTTAATAAGCATCATCTTCACGCATTAAACATAGCATTGGTTTACAAACCATCATCCATAACCCATAATCATCAAAGGTGCGAAAACATGATAAAGAACCACTAGCTAAGATTTCCGAGTTGGTCATGACCCTCACCAAAGGTGCCCACTACCCTCACTAGAAGTGTGACGGGTAGGACAACCCTCACCATAGGTGGTATCGGGTAGGGTAACTACCCTCACCCAAGCCTGTCAGCCAAGCACAACAGACAACCACATAACAGTCGATCCAAGGGAAAAGCATATCAGGCAACCACTTCATGGTGTGTCATGCAACCAGAGAGCAAAGGTGTTATCATGTAGTTGGGTTCATGGGGCATATCATGCACCTAAGGTGACCGGCATCCTCTGAATCGAGCAAATACCTATCGGCCCTCTTAGTTTAGGGTTAGGGTTATGTCGGGTGACAACTACCCTATCGTTCAACTAAGTCAAGCATACCATATCGGTCACCATAGGGTCCATCACTCAACCCATGTTGGGCAAGAAACCAACCCAACTTGTATAGCCCAAGACTCCAACCAAGGATATCCACTTAGGTACTCTGTCGGCCAAGGGGAAACATCTATTAGGTCAAAGCATCATCTAGACCAAGGCATATCGCCCAAGCTCACCATCAAGTTCAAGAGGGCCATATCGAGCATCAAGCCAACAACACTCAAAATGACCATATCGGCCAAGACTAAACCCAAGGCAGGGGGTGTCGGGCAGCACTACTACAAGGTGTATCGCGTATGTCACCAAGCTCATCCCGACAAGGTCATCACCAACCTCAAGATCACCATCATCAAAACCCTATTAGATCAAGAGAATTGGCTCACCTCTCAACAACCAAGAGAGGGGTTTTGTACAACCTCCATCACCAATCGGGCAACCTGATGGATCATTTCCATAATGGCCTAAGGCTCAACCAAGGCTCACCTCTCAAATCCATGGTGAGAGAAGAGTGTTGATCAAGCAACTAGAGTATAGACTCACCTATCAATAACCAAGTGAGAGGGGTGTTGCCTATACTACTAGAGCCGAACTCACTTCTCAAAACCAATGGAGAGAAAAGGGGTATTTCCCAAGAAACTATACACATAGGGTTTGACCACAAGATCAAAGCACATCCAACAGATCCATTATAGCAACAAGATCATATATCCAACAATATGAAACGTGCAAACTAGAGCAAGAAACATATCTAGCAAGGAGTATGTCTGATCAAGATGAAACATATTTTGCAACAAGAAAGGGGAGTAGTATAGATAAGGTTAGGAGTATGTAACCCTCCTTAATCAAGATCCAAGCTCCTAGCACCAAGCTACACCTTCGGCCACCATAAGAGGAAGAAGAAGACTCCAAAGAGAAGGACCGACCACCAAGCTTATCTCTTCTAAGGGTATCGACCACCAAGGTTGCAAAGGAGAGGTGTCGTTCACCAAGGAAGTGGGGAAACTAAGGAACTAAAGGGATCCTTAGAAAGAGAAAGGAGATACATATATAGAAGAGGGTGGAGGAGAAAACAAGGCAATGTGTTGCCCACCTAGGGACACTTGTCCATGGGCAATGCCACCTTCTCATCCCACCTCATACACATGTCCAAGGCAATTGCCACATGCAAGTATCATGCACTAAGTGTCCACTAGAGTGGTGACACAAACGAAGCTAAGAGTCAAAGATGGTCCATGGCCGACACACTCACTCCCTTGCTCGATACAACCCCATGGGCGACACACCCATGGCTAACACAAGACACTCCTGCCCGATACAGGGTCCAACAAGGTAAAACAAGGCACAAACAAGGCAAAATGAAGCCCAACAAAGCTCAACAAATCCCAAGGCAACTCAAGAAATGAGCCCAACCCTTCCTCTCAACTCTAGAGGAGGCAAGGAGAGAGAGAAACATCTCTCAAGGTGACAAACTTGCTCATCAACCCTAGATTTTGGTTATTTGCAAGTAGCACCTCCAACTCTCAACAAAGCACAAACAAACCCTAATCACCACTTAAGGTGATTAGCAAGTAACTAAACACAAGGTTTAGGCAAAGCAAATAGGATAAGCCCAAAACGAAGGTCAGGGTCCTTACATAGGGTAGCCCTTAATGAAGAGATGAGATGCTAGAAGGCTCTCTAAGCTTTTTAGGGAAAATTTTGTAATCCAGTCTTGGATGTACTTCAACAAGGTAGGCATACAAGGGAGACCCTAGCTACTGTATCTAGGCAGATAGGAGGTGCATCATCCCCCATGTAGTGACTGGCCTAGACACCTTAGCTTCAACATTATGGACTTAGTCTTTCCCAAGGTTCATACGAGTTGGGTTATTAAACACGCATAGAGGATATGTGATTGCTCTAATACCATCTGTCACAAAACTATTTGTTACCCAAATCCTCACTCCTAATGGCTAGAAAGCCAAAGACAAGAGGACCCGAGCGTCCGTATGTAGGATAGAACACATAACATATGAATGAATAAAACCACAAACAACAACTAAGGTATAAGAAAAGAAATCATAAATGAATGCTAAACTAATAATTGAGAAGATCTTAGGACCCATATATCAACTATGTGTATTCCAATTGCTTGTCACTATATATCATCAGAGTATGAGAAAATTATCATGAGTGTGGAAGCATTGATCATCATTAGAGTTTCATAGTGTACCTATTACCTAAAATCATAAAATAGGTACACATCATCACAAATGCACTGAGTACACTGGCAAACATATATTGCTTGGAAAAAGGATAAAGTAGACTTTATAGAATGTAGGAACAACATGATTAAAGACTTTATTATTAACATGCAAGTGTGTTTTATTTTCATTTCCATTATACCAAGAATATCAAAAGTCCTTCCACCAGCTTCTCAAAGGAAGGGGTCCGTGAGGGTTCTCAAGATTAGCTACCATATTTCAACGTGAGGGACTACAAGACTAAACGTTGAGTGTTTACCCTATTCGGAAGGGATCTCAAGGCCATTGCCAAGAGATAGACCTTGTATCACAATGGTCTGCCCAATCAGGACAACTCAAGTAGGACACCCAACCTTGTGTCCTTACCCTAAGAATACAGGCAGGTACACAAAGTTGTATAATGGACATCTATAATTATGGTTCAAGTTTGTTCAACATATGTAATCAAGACAAAAACATAGTAGTCATAGGGAACAATACCTCAAACAAGCATTATAAGCCAATCATCTTATAATTCATACATACAAGCAATTTCAATACTGATAGTCTGGCCAATACGAGGATAAAGTGTACCTTGATATGAGCATTGATTAACAACTTGATTTTAGAAAACCATATATAGAAAGAAAGACTAGATCTGGGAGATGGAGTCATCATAGAGATCCTAACATTACAAGAAAGTGTGACTATATCAACATCACAAGACTTAGGTCATCTTAAACATATTCATCAAGGGTGGATGTTTCACCTAATTTAAGTTCCATTAATCATGATGATTGATTTAGACATCTCCAACATTCATGCAATGTTCATCATCAAGTTACATACTACATCATATATCATTTTACTTAGGGTGAAACGTCCTTACAAGTTCAGGGATTTTAGACTTAGGCTCTCATGATCTCAATAGGGAAATCATAATATTTGAATAAGCTTAAAGCCTTATTCATGATAACATCAATTAAGTCATATTGAGTCATTTTCATTCAAGATAGTCAACATTGTCATACATGAGAGATCAACACTAATTTAGCACAACAAATATCAACATATTAATGATCTAATTATATTAATAATAATGGATCATAATTAGGGCAAGTCTTGTACAAGATTAGATAACATATTATCTACATGTGCATCAAGGTCACATTAAGTGTCACATTTAAGTCACTTAGTCGTAATAGGGCAAGATTGATCCATAAGTTATTTAGGCTATCAAAGAAAATAGAGTTACTGATATAAATCAAACATGATGATTTTAAGTTCATATAATCTACTTGGGAATCAATATAATGATCATTATCATTAGAGTTCAATTGATACACATTTCATGGTCCATATCATGAACTAGAGGCATTCAAAGGTATAAGGATGATCAATTTCAATTTCAATAGTACAAGATAGCATACATAACAAATAAGGGTCACAAAAATCAAGTGGAGTCATTAAATGATCATGGTTGAGAATTGCACATCATTAAACATATAAAAGAGATACATTTCATGCCATTTTCAACATATTAGGAGGTACAAATGGAATTAGGATCTAAAAATAGTTTTATTGGATAGATAACATCTAGTAGATTAATTTTCATATACAACATGTCCTATTTTGCTGACAAAATGATTTTATATGGTTTTTTGCAAGATTTAGCTTAAAAAGCATGAGAGGGGGAGATAGAGATGTGTATACCCATTAGGGCGAGCCACATGGCTCTTGCCGGTTGGTTGCCCAATGTGGGTCCACACAAGAGAGGGGCATGGGGTATGCATTTCCATGACTGGTCAACAGTGGTTGGACTTCAATGTTGGCCGCTCAAAGATGTTGGTCCGCGGTTAACATATGCTAGCCATCTCCGCCCACCGCTGTCCCAGCTCACAAATGGCTAGCTCAGGCCTGAGAATCACACCTCCTCCATGAGGTCACTAGAGGCAAAAAGTGAAGGGTGAAGGACGGTGATTCAAGCTCGGGACCATGCCATTTAGGTCCAGTAACGAGCTGTGAACTCGCAGTGGTCAAAAGTCAGAGCCGAGGTGGTCTGAGGCGAGAAAGCTACCATGTGGCCGTGGGGGCGCCACCAAGGCCAGAGGTGGAAGAAGAAGGCATGAAAAGGATCAGGATGGTGTGGAATGCCTCAAAAAGTTGGGGAAAAGAAAGGGGCATGCTCCACGAGCTCAAAGGGAGACTCAAACGACGTTGAGGAGGTGTAAGTAAGTCAAAAACACCCATGCCACAACTACAGCGACAAGGCATGACTGGCGTGGTGCTACACCACCTTCTCATAGACCATGATGCTTGAAAACATAGGGGAAAGGTATGGGAGGGTAGGCCAAAGATTCCTATTCTCTCAATTTCACTTGGACAGTCTCGTAGAGCCATGACCCTATTTTGGTGGCCCTAGGGTTACTGTGGTGTCCTATTCCAAGCAACAAGACGACCCACAACCATATGATGCAGTGCGGAGGATCCTAGCCGTTGGATCAATAGTCTAGTCACACAGCCACATAAGGCTTTCTGGGTGCATAGAACTGGTCACCCTAAGAGCCAAACAAAGGGCTGAGGCCCAAGAAGGAATAAGAAGGAAGAAAAGGGTGAAAAGGGCTAGAAAAAGAAACAAATTTGCAAAGGCCATAACTTTCTCCTAGATTATTGGATTCAGGTGAAATCTTCACCATTGGATCATAAATTTCATCCTCGTTCTATTAGGAAAGCATTCAGATCAATATAATAATTTGGAATAGTCTCAAAATTTTAAAACCATCCTCAAAGTTGATAGGCACTCGATATTACATAACCGAGTTCACAATTGCAATTGATTGTCATAACTCATATTGAGCAACAAGTGGCTCCAAAACATGCAATTGATGATTAGGGAGGACATTGATCGAATGAAGTGCATTACGAGTTAATGTGAGCAAATTTGGAGGAGATGAAAAATCTAGGATGTTATAATTTTTTCATATAATATGATTAATCAAGTCATTATTGTATAGTTTGGCTTTAGTTATAACCCCAATGATCATGTTAGTATTTTTTCTTTCAACTTCACATGTTTCATGTTTAAATATAAGTCAGCTATAAAATGGAACAACATATATAAAATCTAGAATAATTGAAAATATATGCATTAATATGTTGTATATTTGATTAATTGATGGAAAATGATCATACAAAGTTATCATGAATTAATTATATTATATACATGTTAGAAATAAGTTTGAACATAGTAAAATCTGAACATAAGTCTATGGCAAACATATTCTAAGGATGGGCATGTAAAGACAATATTATATAAACTTGAATGATATTATTAAAAATTATCTTAGAAGTTATCTCTCTGAAAAATAGAATAAGCAATCTAAGAGTTAAATTTTTGGAAATGATATGTTTCTAGGGTGAAAATGTTGGGTGTTAGTCCAAATAATTGGATTAAATTGGTTTCTATTAGTGGCGGTCCAAAGGTGGCTAAGAAAAACCATCGTCCAAAAGTAATTAACAAGGATTAGGAAGTTGAGGACACATATGACTTAAATATGGCTAAAATTAACATCTACACAATAAATTACAAGAGTGGCCACCACTATTCGTTATAAATTCATTTAGTAAAATGTTATACATGGTTCTCAAAACATGCACATGATTACATAAAGATACATTCCTTCCATGAGACATCTAAAACTATCTCAAAGTCTTCATCTCAAGAAAGTATATTCATACACTTCCAAACATGACCTTCACTTGGATTTTGGGTTACTCGAGTCTTCTATAAGGAAGAGAAGGAAATGATTAGATTTTCTAATATAAATGTTTATTTACTAGTTTTAGTCATTGTCTAAGTGAGAATATAAGCCATGAAAAAAGTAGACACACTTTAAGCTTCATATTTACCAGTTAAATAATTCATAATCCATTATGGTAACTATGTATAGTAGTGTTGATGTATTGGAACAATAATAGGAGGCAGCCCACTACTTCCCAATAACCACACAAACCCTGGGATGTGGGTTTGGGAGGTACATCAAGGGTGTTTTCTAGGAGTTTGTACCTAGGTCACTTCATTGATATCCATTCATCTAAACCACCTGGTCATCATTGTCTAGATGTGTACTATCTGATATGATAATCTACTTGCCAGTAAGGATTATGAACAAGCAAGTACAACAATAATTGTACACATACATGACTACCGTCTTTTGCATTTTCAGCATAGACCTTGAATTACTTGTCTTATACCTAATCAAGCAGAAGTAACCATAATATACTTGCATGCGTGAGTCACAATCATTCCTTTGGCTTATCTAACCACCCTAAAATAAGTAAATTATCCCACACGCCCACCCTATTGTAGTTGGTTATATGTCCTGAGAGACATCATGTGATAATTGCAAAAGGGATATTTCGTATTTGAGCTCATTATTACTAAATTAGACAATTCCACTTATTATGTTTGCTTCAACATCAAGATAATAAATAAATCTAATAATGTCCTAAGAATATTTTGACTCACTGACATATGGTTTGAATTGAGGATCCAAATATGAGATCATATATATATTAAGAGTATAAATTCTTATTAAGATTGTAGTCATGTATTATCATGGACACTATGGGACAACAATAGTACATAAGACTAGTATGTATGTTGAGTGATGACTATATCTGTTTTTTCATGATATTGGATATCAACTCAAATTTTGAAGTACATTTTGATGAACAAGTGCACTAGATAGACCCACCTTGAGGATGACATAAGGAAATCATATAATCAAATGTTATAGTCCTATCTCAAAGTAACAGTGTTGATTGTTATGCTTAAACCTGAATTCACTAGAGTGATCACATGTTGTTTTGGGCACTTTGATACTAGCCCAACATAAATCAAAATAAGGGTTTCAACAAAGGTGGTGATTGGGTACACTGCAACACTTGTAGATTACTATGAGTGATGAAGATTGAATTTGTCCATCTTTTGCAGTCATATATTGACTACATGATAAGAGAGACTATGGAAACACATGTCCAATATCATGTGAGTCAACATATTATATTGAACTCACAATATCTATAATAGTTTTCTCGAGTTCAAGGAACATAGATTAAGTGATCGGAGGATGACCTTCCACACCTCAATTTCAATTTGGATATTTGTAACAAAGGGATTATATGATCACTGTAGAACTAATCACATTTTTAGGTTGAAGTTATTCTCCTACTTTCTAATTATTTGGATGATAATAATGTTTTTCTATGAACCAATCATTTTCTATGAAATCATAATATGATTATCCGTATCAGTACCAATCTAATTTGGAGCTTATAGGGTCACACACAAAAGGATGCATAAGGAATAGGAGTATAATGATGGTGATATGAATAATTTATTGCAAAAAGGTTTAGGCAATTAATTGATTCATTGGTGGACCAATTGAACAAGACTGATCGGTTGACCAAATGTCTGATCGAAGGACCAAAATATGACCAACAATCTAAATGAATGAGAAAAATTAGGTGTGTCTAGTAGTTTGGTTGGATGCCATGGATGACCTGCTTGATTAAGTCTTGTCATCCGGTCGTGTTGTCCAAGAGTAGTTGTTGCAAAATAAATATTGTGCCTTTTTATTTCCTAGATCTAATAGAAGCCCTTCTACACTTTCTTTCCTATTTATAGGTTCTGAGGACTAGAGTTTTGAAACACATGTGTTTGAAACCATTTTGACAATTCTTTAGGGGCAACTCTTTTGATAAAAATGAGGCACCTTTGATAGGCATTTGACAATTTGTCATTATGATAAAGGAAATAAGAGGAGAGGAGAAATTCTACAAGGCTAGCATACAACCAACAGAAAGGAAACTCCTTCTACGTCAACTCTTCAAGGGTAATGTGGAGTACATTCTCATCTGTGTGGATGGTATAGAGACATGGAAGAATAGGTGGCCACATTCAAAAATCTTCTTTGATATTATCTTTCTTCTCTATTCTTATGAGATCCATCATTGAATCTACTCTATGACAAAAAGTATAAACTCACAACCTTCCTTCTCATGATATCATTATTAATGAGATTCTTGAATGGAAATATAGAGAGATACAATAATTATAATTTAATGCTTCTACTATTCTTTCCGTTCTAATATCTCTATGGGTTCTATAGTGGTATCAGAGCCACAAAAATCTACTTTATATTAGGATTCAAAATTGATTTGATCAGATTTCCTTTTATGTCGCATGTGTTGTTACATATAGGATGAATGATTAACTATTAACATATATATATTTTTAACTCCACATACTCTCATGGGGATCGCCCCATATGAAAAGAAATGATTTACATATACATAATATATTATATATCCATAAATCATACACGTCATCGTTGAAAACATGATTTTGGTGGATTTGTTCATGCATGGCCAAATATCCATTTTGTGCTAAATTTGGATGAAGCCTTTTCTATTTTGTAAGTATTCAACTTGCATGTCGAGACCCCTTTCTTTTCATTCCACATGTAATAGTTTTTATTCTTTTTTATTCCCCCCAAGTATAACCCGAGGTTGTTACAAATTATGTAATAGAGATAGGAATAATATATGATTTGGAGGACTTGACATGATGAGGAAACCATGAAATAAAAACTAAATGGGAATAACTTAAATGACTCATTTAGGACACTTAGAATTGTTCTCACAAATTAGTACATGCCTTTATGTCTTGGACACATAGTTACATAATGAACCAACTATGAATGGGCCTAGGAAGAGGGAAGCTCACAAGAAGAATTCCAATGATGCAATAGACATCAAATTCCTTATATTATATTTCATGAATCATGAGATCCAAGAAAAAATGAGATATGGATGTTATTGAGATCATAACACATCTCAGGAATATGTCTTAAGAACAGGAAAGGTAGGAAATGTATGATGTCTCTAATGCACTGTTTAAGTGCAAGATGGGAAAAGGAAATCTAGTTAGACCCCATGTAATCAAGATGATTCGGTATGTGGAAGTCTTGCAAGTCTAAGATTCCCTTTATTCCAAGAGTTGTCCACAAATGTGATTTTGTAATCATGGCCATATTCATACAGATAATTTGTAACACTTGGGCCCACTGCCCAAGGTTCTAGTAGAGTTTGAGGAATGACGGCTGGGCCCATAAACCCCCACTAGCCTTAATTGTGCACTTTTTCCTCCCTCACGTGCAATCTTGGAAAAAATTCCTGATTGGTCACCCATCCTAGTACTACTCTGTATGGAGCATGCTTAACTACAAAATTCTTTAGTGATGGACTCCCTAATAAGGAGGGCACCTTGGTGATATGGGTAGTTCAATCTTTCCTTCTAAGATCATATTATCTGAGGCCTCAAGTCCTGGGATGTTACAATCTCCCCCATTTAGATTCTTGAAATACTAGTCAAGGCTCAACTATATGTCATTATAGTTTTCCTCATTCTAGTGCAGACCCAAATGGACCATGTATATCTAGCTTCCGATCACATCTACCAACACAAGGGTGTCTCCATCAACTTGGATAGTCCTTTCCAACATGCCTAGACACTACCAGTGCAAGGGTGGCTCTATCAACTCAAATAGCCCTTTACAACATGCATGGACTGCACAACTCAAAGACTATCATGCCATGACTAGCCCCACATACCACCACTAGCCTTAACTATGCACTTTGTCCTCATTCACATGCAAGCTAGGAAAAACTTCCCGAAAAGCTTCTTCACAAGAGAAGAAATGGAGACTAGAAAGATCTACTACACGAGATCATTTGTTGATATTGGATGACAATTGATTTTCCAAACGTCAATCTAAAAGAGAGGATTGCATTTCCATTTTCAATTGGTCACCTATCCTAGTACTACTCTGGGATGAGCATCCTTAACCACATATTTCTTTAGTGTTGGGCTCCTAGAGAAGGAGGTGCACCTTAGTGATATGGGTACACCAATCATTCCTTTTAAGATCTTATATCCGAGGCCATAAGTCCTAGGATGTTACACAATTTTACATGAACTATAGCATGATCAATTTTTTCAAGCAACTAATGGAGCAACTTTTCATGTTGAGAATAGTTGAGGAGAAAATGAAGGAAAAACCCAATTCCATGTTGATAGTCAATAAATGAGAATGAAAGTCCCAAGGGAAAAGGAAAGGCTAAGAATGGTTCTAAGATAGGATAAAAGTCTTCTGCGCTTAAAAAGGAAGTAGGGGTAGTGAAGGGAGTCACCATTGTCACCAAATTGGAGATTGGATGTGAAATTGTCCTATCTACTTTGAGAAGCTAAAGAACAAAAATCAGGGAATAGAGATCTCCACTTTAGGTATATATGTTATAGAAATCAACCTATCTACTTTTCAACATGGGTTTAGATTCTAAATGTGGATCCCACATATGTTCCAAAATACATGATCTGAAAAGAAGTAGACCCTTGAAGCAAGGGGAGGTGGAGTTAAGCATAGAAAATAGAGCAAGAGTTGTTATCACTATTGTAGGCTATTGTTCATCTATGCCCAATGGACTTGTAATGGAGTTAGAGAACTAATATTATGTATGCCATATATAGGAACATTATTTTTGTTTCATGTTTGGAAAAAGATGGTTTTGAATTTTATATAATAAACAATAGATGTTCGAATTCTTAAGATTATATATTTTATGGCAGTACTTCTATGTCTTATGGTAATTATTTATTATATATTGAGAAACATATCTATAATATAAATACTGAAAGACAAAATCACGATGACTTAAACAAAAGATATCGATGTAATTATCATTTATGCCACATAAATAAGAGGTGCATTGCTAAAATTTATAAAGATGGATGCTTATATTTTGAATAAATTGAGACATGTGATTTTTTAGAAAAGATGACAAAAGAACCCTTTAGTGGAAGCATTGAAAGGGTAATTTACTTATTAGGACTCATACATATCGATGTATGTAGACCTATTAGTACAAATTCTAGAGAACATCATCACATTTACTAATGATCTCATTAGATTTGACTATGTGTATCTAATGAAACACAAGTCAGAATACATTAACAAGTTCAAGGAATTCAAAAAAGAAGTACAAAATCAACTTGGTAAAAAATTAAAATGATTTGATTAGATCTAGGTGGTGAGTACTTAAGCAGGAGTTTGAGGCTCTTTTGAGTGACTATACTATTGTATCACAATGGTCTCAACCAGGAACACCTCAACAAAATGATGTATCAAAAATAAGGAATCATACCCAATTGGATATGGGTATGATCCATGATGACTTGAGCCATTATTACAACTTCCTTTGGGGGATATTCTCTAGAAACCATAATATTTAAACTTAACAGTGTTCCTTATAAATCGGTTCAAAAGACATCATATGAGATATGGACTATGAAACAACCCAATATGTCTTTTACAAAGATTTATGGATGTGAAGATTGTGTCAGGATATAGTTTTTTAAAAATCTTGGACCCAAAACTTTTAAATGTCATTGTGTTGGATATCCTGAGGAAACCAAGGGATATTCCTTTTCTATTCCATCTAAAAAAGTGTTTTTTTCCACAACTATTATATTCCTAAAAAAGGAATTCATTTGTAGAGGAACCATTGGGAGGAACATAGAACTTGAAAAAATTCAAGTCCAACAAGATAACATTGTACTTATGAAGGTCAATAGGAAATAGGAGAAACCACAACGTATCGTCAAATTTCAAGATCCTTTGATACAAGAACCTTGAAGGTCCACTAGGGAACACCTTAAACCTAATAGATATGGATTTATCATGACTCAAGAAGATGATATTTTGGTCATTGATGATGATGAACAATCGACTGACAATGAATCTACCAGAAGATTTGATTATGAGAAATTGCTAGAAGCCATGGTATCTGAGATGGACTACATATACACCAAAATGTTTTGGACCTTGGTGGATCCAACTTAAGGGGTGAAGCCCATAGGGTGGAAATGGGCTTTAGAATAAGAAAAATATGGATTGTATTTTACAAACCTAAAAAGGAAAATTGGAGACAAAAGTTTTCAAACAAGTTCAAGGTGTTGACTATGATGAAATTTTTCACCAATTGTGATGGTTAAATTCTTCAAGATCATGCATGACATTGAAGCTTTTCATGAACATAAAATCATGAAAATTGATGTTAGAACCACATTCCTTAATGAGAATCTTCTTAAGGATGTGTACATGACACAATTTGAAAGTTTTATCACTTCAAATGAGACAAAAGTTAAGGTACAAAGTTTAATCTATGAATTGAAGCAAGCATCTCAGAGAATCTATGATGAGATGGTCAAATATTTTCACTTTATCCAAAATGAAGATTAGCCTTATGTTAAAAATAAGGTTAGTGGGGGAATAGTTGTATTCGTAATACTGTATTTAGATGACATACTATTGATGGACATGACACCCTTGATCTATGAATGGTTAAAACATGGTTGGGAAATACATACTCTATGAAGAACTTATGGGAATAATCCTTTATATTATGAATCAAGATCTATAGATATAGATCTAGAAGGCATTTTGGTCACAGAAAAAGTAAATACATTGACAATGTGCTAAAAAAGTTCAGCATATAAGAGTCTAAGAGAAGAAACTTACCCTTGTCACATGGAATAATATTCTATAGAGTTCAATGTCCTAACTCTTTTTAAGAGGGCATGCATGAATACGATTCCATATCCATCTAGAATTGGCTCCATCATGCATTCAATGTTGTGTGCATGTCCTAATGTCTCATATGCTTTAAGCATGATGATTAGGTACCAGTCAGATCCCAATGATAGTCATTGGACTGCTTTGAAGAATATCCTAAAGTACTTGAGAAGAACTAAAGATCAATTCCTCATTTATTATGGTGACAAAGAGTTGTTGTTTGATGTTACACTGATGCAATCAAGTCTTGCATTTTGCCTCAATATTGGAGTTTTAAGTTGGAAATGTTCCAAGCAAGAGATAGTATTTGATTCTACACCATAGGTTGATTACATTGCAACATCCAATTCAAAAAAGCAAGTTGTATGAATTATGAAGTTCATTAGTGAACTAGGAGTGGTTCCATCAATTTAAGGTACAATATAGCTCTATTGTGACAACAATAAAGGCATTGCTCAAGCTAAGTAACTCATATCACATAACACTCCAAGCATATACTATAGAGATACCATCTCACACAAGAGATTGTACAATGAGGATATGTGATGATTTGTAGAGAACCAACTGAAAGCAATGTTGATGATCCCCTGACCAAAGAACTTTCACAAAACAAGCATCAAGGTCATGATAGATTGATTGGATTTAGGTTCATTAGTGATTGAGTCTATTGCAAGTGAGAGAATGTTGGTTATATTCCTTGAGAGACATCATGTTATGATTGTAAGAGGGATGTTTTCTATCTGATTTGGTTGTTAATAAAAATGACAATTCCTCTTATAATGTTTGTTTTGGTATTGTGATAAGGAAATTAACCTAAAAATGCCCTAAGATTTTTTGACTCAATAACATATGCTTTGACTTGAGCACCTAAACATGAGATCATATTTCAATTAAGAGTAGAGATTCTTATAATGTCCCTACTCAACTAATTTTGTGGATATTATGGGACAAAAACAATATATAAGACTAGTATGTATGTTGAGTGATAACTATGTCACTTAAATGTTTATATTGGATATCAACTCAGATACATAAGCACTTGTTGTTGAACAAGTGTACTAGACAGACTCACCTTGAGGATGACACATGTCAGTCATATAGTCATAGCTCAAAATTACAATGGTGACTATGATCCTTAGACCTAAAGTAACTATAGAGATCACATGTTGCTATGTGTGCTTTGATAGTAGCCCAACCTAATTAAAAAATTTATGATTTCCAAAATGGTGGTGATTGCGTATAATACCAAACTTGTGGATTATTTTGAGTAATGTAGATGGAATTTGTCCCTCCCTCTGAGTTACATACCCTCAACTTGATAAGAAAGACTAATGAAATGTATGGACATGCTCAAGTGAGTGAATGTATGATATCAAGCTCATAATATCTTGAATAGTTGACTCTATTTGAAGGGAGATAGATTGAATAATAGAGGATGTCATTCCATGCCATAGTTACAATCTAGATATCTATGACAAAGGGATCATATGGTGAGTGTAACACCAACCAATTTGTAGGTTGAAGTGATTTTCCTACTTCCTTCAATTACATGGGTGACAATGAAGTCTTGCTAGATATCAATCATTTTCTAGGAAATCATAATGTGATTATTGATATCATTGCCAACATAATATAGGGTCCCAAACAAAAGGATACATAAGGAATGTAATTTTAATAATGAGAATATGATTAATTGATTGCTAAAAGGTTTAGGAAATTGATTGATTAGTAATGGTCCTCAAACAAGGCTGACCTATCGACTAGATAGTCTTTTCAATCGATAAGACTATGTCTACCATGACCTCTCTTTTAATTATCACAAATGCCAACTATTGGAGAAAAACCAGAAATATAAATCTAGATTAAGAACCAAATGCATGATTCTCGAAAAACACGATTAAAACAATATACGAGAAATATCAGTAACTTTTTCATTCCATAAACCTTAAATAAGTATTCCAATGAAATAATCCATATTCTCAGTTATCACAAATCTCATTCAAATTCATTAAAATCAAAATTGGATCTTATTTCTCACATGAATTTCAGTTACAACCATACAAGTACACGATGTATTACAAAATCAATGTATGACCCATCCTGGGAAAAAGAGACTACAGGAAAATTCAAATGTATGTTATTTTAATGACATATTCTATAGTTATATAAGTATATGAATCATCTCATTGCTTCATTATCTGAATGAGCCTTTCCAAGATATTTTTGGTAAGATTAAGTCTAACTATCTTCATTATTAACTTATATTCAAATTTTCTTTGCTTCATAATATTTATTTGTAGGTTATGTTCCAACCAAAACGGACATGACAATTTATCTCATTTACATACATCTCCCCAACTAGAAACTGAATCATATATGATAGCACAAGAGAGTAATAAAGAGAAAATGCATGTCTAAAACCATTGTATGTGTGGCAACACATCCCACTATCATATAGACAACAAGGTGTTACACGAAAATGTGCGGAAATCACCATAAACCACAGAATACCAAAAACACGAATTAATTAAAACCGATTTCAGAAACAGGAATAATTGAGAACTATTACATTTAGGTCCTTATCCTACAAGGAAACATGTTATATAACATTTACAAGTCTTGATACGTGTCCACAAATCAGGAGATCAGTTGTCCTGTCATCACATGAGTTCAAAACCTATTTATACATACATAACGGCCCATCTCCGGCCAGCAGCAGGATACACAAAACATCAGCAGCTATACATCGTGAAACAACGTCAACACACCTCCAAGGACCTGAGAGTACAGGGATGACTCTAAGACTCTACTACAAAACAACCAAAATAGTAGCATATCCATCTCTTGCCTTCTACTGCTCGTCTTGCTGCTCGGCTGCAACTCCTCGACCACCACCACGTCTAGCTCGAACACCTAAAAAGGGTGTAAACCAACGGGGTGAGACACACAGTCCCAGCAAGAAAGATAACTCCCCGCTGAAACTACAAAACCTCAGAAAGATAAAAGCAACAACAGCAGATAACTAATAAGAGGTATAATAAGAGCAGTTTATAAAGTAAAGCTATTCATATCATCAAGCTTACCAAGATGTTCAGAAGGCATATCGCCAAATGTCTCTTTTATGGAACATGATTAACAAGATAAGATTTATAAGATTTCACCATATAACATGGGGAACACATAAGTAACTGCAAGGTATAGAAAGATTAACTACACAAGCAAGGCCTCAACCAATGTTCCGTGTTTTGCCTTAGACAGTAAATACTATACGGCTGAATTACATATTATTATGCCCTGAGGAAGTGAGCTATACCGCTCAAATCAAACTGACGGCTGCGAAACCTGGAGCCGTTGCCATACAAGGTCAATGGAAGAGCCGTACTCCATGACCTCCCACCTCGTGTTCAGTGCACGAGAACCAAAGCAGGACCACAATCTCGTGCTTAAGTGGCCTCAGCCACAGGGTCAGCTCCATAGGCTACCCTTCCTCTAGCCCGCCTTGGTACATGTCATGACAGTAGTATAACTAATCCACGGGCCAATTCACCATGCTCTGAGCCATGAACGCATTCATGCTCCTCATATCACATATCCCGAGCCATGGGCATGTTCACCATGCTCATATACATATCTCAAGTCTGCAACCGCAACTGCACTTGATTCCCTCTCTATTTTAGGCTAGGAGAAACCTCACATATTCAACAATATGCGCTCCGGGTTAACCTGCAGGAGAACCCGTTTCACCATCACCATCTCCTGACGATGATGGATCCATGGCCAGGGCAAACCTCATGATATATTCCACTGTGATTATTTAATGTATTTTAAGTGGATTGCAAGATTCACCCAAATATATAACATGCAAACTATAACAAGAATAAATAGTATGAAACTCAATATTATGCTTTTATCATCCTGATCCATCACAAGGATCCAACGTTACATGTTATCACTCGGCTTCTTACTAATAATCTAGATCCATCTCAAGGATCATCACATTGCCATGGGATCTAAATCCCTCATCACATAGTGCCACTACCTCTCAAGGCTTACAACATCACCATGGGATAACAATCCCAGCACTTTAGCCAACTCAAGTCCTCATACCAGAACACATATATCATTTCATCATCAAGAGTAACCATTAAAGCAATGTTACTCAACATATATATCTCATAGCCCTTTTCCTGGCTATGCATCACCTGCATGGTTAGTACAGAAAGGTCGTATTATCAATCATAGGGAAATATTGATGATTATATGCTTTATGATACATTTCTCAACCTGTGATCATAACACCATGCAAGGAATCTTATCTAATTATCATTTTCTCAACATTATACGTATCATTTCATATGATCATGAACACATGTAAAGTCAAGCTTCATAGATGTGTACTTATTATAACAATTACCATTAACCATGTCAAGGGTTACTATTGTCAACCAAACGTGACATCATAGAACAAGATTTATCACATAGGTTATCCATATAAGGGACAAGACCCTCACTAGAAACACCCACTACCCTCACCAAAGGTAGTATCGGGTAGGGCACTCTCCCCTATCACCCAACGCTCAAACGCACAACGGGCAGCACCTAGGATGTAACGTGCAACGCTGAGTCGTGTACTTCAAAGAGTAACGTGCAACTCACCCATGTCATGCAACGGTGCGTTGTGCATCTATGTCGTGCAACAACTAAGGTTACTACATGTTACTATACCAGGCATCATCACTATGTTGTAACACCCAACACCAAGCTAGCCACATACTTCCATATCGTCCAAGGTATGACGGCCACTAGGCTTCCACCTCAGGTCAGGTGTATCGGGCAGCAGGGACCTGTTGTCCAACCTACCTATTCATGACCCATCGGCCGACACAAGGCAAGGACTTGTTGTGTGACGCCCGACACACACAAAGGTCAGCAACCAGGAGCATGACGCCCGACACAACCCCACAAACAAGCTAACAAGTTCCACACCTCAACGCACAACGACATCCCACCATTACCTAGGCTCAGTGTATCGGGCAGGTTACTCATCAAGGTGTGATGCCTGAAACACTCAAGGCAGGGACCAAGGGTGACACCCGACACAACCATAACATGTGTTGTCCAAAGCTCAAGATCAAGAGGGGTACCGGGAAGCACCTCCCCCAAGATCATAATGATCAATATGCAACTCCACAAAGTCATCATCAACCTCAAGCAAAAGGGCACCAAACCCTAATGGCTCAAGAAGATGGCTCACCTCTCAACAACTAAGAGAGAGGGTTCTTGCACACCTCTTATCACCAATCGGGCAACACAAGGTTCAACCACAACCAAGGTCCACGACCACCACATAGCTCACCTTTCAAGTCCATGGTGAGAGGAGGGTGTTGCTCAAGCCACTAGAACACAAGCTCACCCCTCAAATTAAGTGAGAGAGGAGTATTTCCCACGTTACTAGAACTCAAGCTCACTCCTCAAGACCTAGGAGAGAAAGGGGTGTTTCTCACCAAGAAACCCTAGAACAAGGATCGTCCAACAAGAAGCAACTAAGCAAGAAACCAAACTAACAACATGTATAGCCGATCATAAGCAACAAGAACATAGAAGATGATAATGTAGTTAGGGTTAGGAGTTATGTAACCCGCCTTAAGCAAACTCCAAGCTCCTAGCTCCAAGCACCACCAAAGAAGGAGAGCAAGGCACTCTAGGGTTCGGCCACCACTAGAGGAAGAAGGAGACTCCAAGAAGGATCGACCACCAAGCTTGCAAAGGAAGAGGGGTGTCGTGCACCAAGGGAGAGGGAGACTAAGGAACTAAAGGGATCCTTAGCAAGGGAAAGGAAACACATATATAGAAGAGGATGGAGGAGAAACCAAGGTAGATCAAGGCAAGGTGTCTCCCACCTAGGGACACTTGTCCAAGAGAAAAGCCACCACTCTAACATGCTCTAAACACATGTCCAAGGCCATTGCCACATGCAAGCATCAAGCTCCAAGTGTCCACTAGTGGTGACACAAACGAGGTCAAAGAAAGCAAAAAAGGGGTCCATGGTCGACACACCCTGGGGAACACAAGCATGGCCGACACAAGCATGACTGACACACCACTGGCCGATACAAGCTCTCTTGCCCGACACAAGGTCCAAAGAAGCAAAATCAAGGCACCACAAGGCCTAACAAGCTCAACCAAGCCCAAAGGAACTCAAGCAATGAGCCCAAACCTTCCTCTCAACACTAGAGGAAGCAAGGAGAGGGAGGAACACCTCACAAGGTGACAAACTTGCCCATAAACCCTAAACTTGGGTTAATTGCAAGTAGCACCTCCGGCTCTCAACAAAGCACAAACAAACCCTAATCACCACTAAAGGTGATTAGCAAGCAACTAAGCATCAGGGTTAAGCAAAGCAAACAGGATAAGCCCTAAACGGAGGTCAGGGTCCTTACAGTATGATACAAGGTTGTGCTTATTTATGCCAAGTATTTTGACTACCAAATGATGTTAACTAATCTAATTTTTTTATAGATTTTAATGTGAGGGTAGGATGTCATAATACTAGAAAGAAAAGGAAAATGATACCATGTGCAATGAAGTCAGCATCCCCTAGGAAATCATAATGTGATTATTGATATCACTGCCAACATAATATAGGGTCCCAAATAAAAGGATACATAAGGAATGCATTTTTTTATAGAAGCCAGAGGGTTATTTATTCATCCTACCCCTCTCCTGCAAGCCATATCAAGTGCAACTACATTATGATCATCATACACATTTGTAGTAGTACTACTACCGCCATTGCCAGATTCCTAGTTGAGGATTTCAACAAGAATAGTAGGTGGACTTCTATAGTGATAGAGTCCCCTTTGGTTTTTTTGGTGATGCTTAGCTAGTCGGTCAGCTACTTCGTTCCCCTCTCTCTTGATACTCGAGCATTGCTACCTTGTTTTCCACTTATGCTTCACTTCCACCAGCCATCTAGCAAGCTTTGGATTATTAGAAATATCTCCTTTAATAGCCTCGCACGCCCTTTTTGAATCTGTTTCAAAGTACAGCCCATCACAATCCATAGTTTGACCCACTTCCACTACCAACTCGATTGCTCAGATCTCTGCTTCAAGCACGCTTTCTACGTGAATCTTGTTTCCCCAACTACATCGCTATTGACCCTCCTTATCGCGATAGACCACAGCTATAGATGATTGATTTGTGCTTGCGTTGTAGGTGGTGTTGGTATTGATTTTCATATCTCTGTCCAGTGGCTTTCTCCAAGTCACATGAATGGTTGAATTTTGTTCTTTTCCTTCACAGTCTCTTTCCCACACCCTCATGGAACATGTCGTCTCCTTGCGTATGATATACAAGATGTACCGGCTTGAACGGTCAGTGTTTTTGAACACCTTTTGATTCCTTGCCTTCCATAATTCCCAACAGCCTATCATAAATAGGAGGTTATGGGGAGCTTCTGGTGACATGTTCTTAGCTAGCCAATTCCACAGATCTGGTTCAGTGAAGAAGGAGCTCCATGTCCTTTGATCTAGAATATCTTTCCAGACGTTGGTTGCAAGTCAGCATTCCTGTAGGATATGTAGTGCAGTTTCAACTGCTGCTCCATAGATGGGGCACGAGTTGTCAGTAGTTAAGTTACGTACAACTTTCCTGCTATTTGTTAGAATAGCATTGTGTCCAACTAACCATAGGAACATCTTCACCTTCATGGCTACCTTAGCCTTCCATATGATATCCCATTTTCCTAAAGTTTTGATGTCCTTGTCCAATATGAAAACATTGTAGGCAGTCCTGGTAGAGAAGGTGCCCGAGTCAGTGTGGTTCTAGGCCCGAGCATCATGATCTTTTGTAGAGCACAAAACTACAATATTGGTAATTTTTTTCAACACCTCTCGAGAAAGCCATTGTTTGAGTAAATCAATGTCCCATTCATTCACAAAATTCACCAGGCTCGAGAATTTGAGGTCAAGGAGTTCTGGAGGAATAGGTTTGGACACAACTTCTGCTAAGGTGTAATCTTTTCTCCATTTATCGTACCAGATATTGGTATCTAGTCCACTTATAGGGATCATAATAAATTTATCAGAGATGAATTGCTTGCATTGGAAGACCACACATCCTAACCTTGAGATCTGGGGTGGGGTCCCTCCCTTGAAATTCATATACTTTGAATATAGCTCTGCACTCCACATTGAACATATGCCTATACTTAAATCCCAAGCATGTTTTGAAATCAATGCCATATTGAGTTCCCTCATGGACTTCAAGGCTAGTCCTCCATGTACCTTGTTACATGTGATTTTGTTCCAGGAAACCAGTGAAAGAGGATGACTTTTGTGACTACTCCCCCACATGAAAGTTCGTACACTGCTATCAATCCAGTCACATATTTTCATTAACAGGATGACACTCTACATAGTGTAGTTGGGGATCGCCGTAAGTGTGGTCTTAGCAAGGCATACACGACCTACTAGGCTAAGGGTGCGAGCAGACCAGGAGTTTATAGAGGAGCCAATTTTTGATAAGATGCTACTACAAGTATCATGCTTCACTCTCCCGTGTAATAGGGGCACCCCAAGATATTTGCCCATATTGTTAGATTGCGTGAAGCCACTAGCTTTTCATATTCTTCTGCACAGTCATCTGGGTACACTCTTCACAAAGTGGATGCAAGACTTGGTCACTGAAATATGATTAATTTATTTCTAAAAGGTTTGCGAAATTGATTGATTAGTAATGGTCCTCAAACAAGGCTGACTTGCCGACTAGATTGTCTTTTCGATCGATAAGACTACATCGACTGTGACCTCTCTTTTAATTAGCACAAATGTCAACTATTAGAGAAAAACAATAAATATAAATCTAGATTAAGAACCAAAATACATGATTCTTAAAAAACACGATTAAAATAATATATGAGAAATATCAGTAACTTTTTCATTCCATAAACCTTGAGTAAGTATTCCAATGAAATAATCCATATTCTCAGTTATTAAAAGTTTCATTCAAATTCATTAAAATCAAAATTGGATCTTATTAGTCTTTTGAATAAAAGCGGAGCCCCTCTCCCACAACGCTCTGGCGATCGTGGTGGCGATCTAGGGCTTCCCCCGCGTGCGGCGCTCAAGCTTGGGGGAGGGGGTCAGGAGCCTGCTACGCCGTCACCTTCTCCCCCCACGCCTTCCTCCTTGACTTGCCTCTCCTTTCCGATTCTTTTTACAAGTGCCTCTCCGAGCTCCTCAACTCTTCCCCCTGGGCGGCGGCGGTGCGACCTGGTTTCGATCAGGTCTTCGCTTCGGCGTGGTGCTTGCAGGAGGTGGTGGCGATCTTCTCTTGGCCGCTTCTTGCTCAGATCTACTTGGGGGTTGAGTCGGGTGGCTGGTGGGGGTGTTCTATTGGGGTTACGGAGGTGGCGGGTTTCCCTCCTTTTGTTCTGCCGTGCCTTTCTTTCCTTTTCTTTCTGTCTTTTTTCTTTTGCTTTGTTTTGGTCTCGGCTTCTCTTGGCTGGTTTGTGAACCTGTTAGGCTACCTTGCTGGTCCGCTGATGCGGGAGGATCTGGAGGTCCTCAGTTGGGTGATGGAGGCCTCCATCTACGCTGCTTGTCCCTTAGGCTTCTCATCCTTAGTCTTGATAAGAGGGAAAGAGGTAGTGGTTAGGTCGAGGTGGTGGGTTTTCTCCGATCTGTCCCTCCCTCTTTTTTTCATCAGCTACCTTTCTCTGCTCTGGTTGGATAGCTTTGGCTGGGTTTCTTGGTTGTCTCTTGTCCGTGCCCAAGTTGTCGTTTATGTATTTTTTTTTCCTCTGTTGTGCCCTTGTGATGTCTGTAGTTTTTCTCCTTTAGTTTTGGCGTTGCCTGTGGTCAGGTCTAGCTTTTGTGCCTTCTGGTATGAGAGTTGCGATCTTGTTCTACCTTTCTATTATGGGATGGCTGAAGGTTTTTACCGGGTTTTATGTCCTGTCATCTTGGTTCTTTGTCTTTGGGGCTGTGTTGATGCAAGTGCCACCCTTGGTCGTGGAGCGATTCCATTTAGAAGTTGCTTGGTCCAGCATGTTGGGGAGGAATTCAGGCTGAAACATTTTACCTTTATCCGATCTTTCTTGTTTGTCAACATAGTTCCTCTTATGACCGGGTTACCAAGTCTGTATGGATCTCTGAACTTTGTAATTACCTTGTGGCTCTTCTTAATATAATGGCAGTTTTTATCAAAAAAAAAATTGGATCTTATTACTCACATGAATTTCAGTTACAATGATACAAGTACACGATGTATTGCAAAATCAATGTATGAACCATCCTGGGAAAAAGAGACTATAGGGAAATTCAAATGTAGGTTATTTTATTGACATATTCTATAGTTATACAAGTACGTGAATCATCTCACTGCTTCATGGTCTAAACGAGCCTTTCCAATATCTTTTTGGTAAGATTAAGTCTAACAATATTCATTATACTTATATTCAAAATTTCTTTGCTTCATAATATTTATTTGTAGGTTATGTGCCAACCAAAAAGGACATGACAATTTATATCGTTTACATACATCTCCCCAACTAGAAACTGGATCATATATGATAGCATAAGAAACTAATAAAGAGAAAATGCATGTCTAAAACCATTGTATGATACAAGGTAGTGCGTATTTATGCAAAGTATTTTGACTACCAAATGATGTTAACTAATCTAAATTTCATTATAGATTTTAATATGAGGGTAGGATGTCATAACACCAAAAAGAAAAGGAAAATGATACCATGTGCAACAAAGTCAGCATCCTCTAAGAATTAGAAATCAAATGAAGACAATCAACAAGAAGTTAAGGGTTCATTGATAATTCTGAAATAGGTTGACTAGTGGATATTAGAATCCATTGTAAAGAAGCTCAACACAATTATATGGATGATTTTACACATGGTAACTAGTTTTCACTACATAGAGACTAAACCTTTGGATAAATTCATTTGTCTTTTAATTATATGTGTCTTCAACCAAATGTGTATAATAAATTTTCAAGAAAGGGAACATGTTGATCATGGAGTGAGAAAACAAGTGAATAGTGTTTGTTCAAGAATGGAGTTCAATGATAGGAACTCAAGTCTACTTAAAGGATAATCAAAAAAATGATTCTGATATATTGATGATGGTAATTAACTATCTTACCACGTAGAGTATTGAATTCACGTATCTTTTCTTAATACACTCCTCAACTAAAGTACATCAAATATGTTTTATCAGGGAACATGTTAACCACCAAAGAATAACTGAAGTGAATGTTGTTCCTTCTAGAATGGATATAATGGTTGAAAAAATGTCCACTCACATGTTGATGTTGAATACAGTATTAGCTATTTGTTTTCTTGGCATTTATAATTTGAATGAACTAATATATAAGTTGTTAATATACTTCTCAAACTAAATATTTTTTTTTAAAGGAACATGTTGATCACCAAGAGAGAACCCGAGTGAACAATGTTTCATCCAGGAGAGATCTGATGGTGGAAACTCATGACCACTCACTAGATGATTTTGAATATGGTATTAACTATTTGTTATCTTAAATTAATAGTCTGAATGAACTCATAATGTGTTAGTATAGTCCTGTTGACTAAATATATTCACCAACATTCAAAGAAAGGGATCATGTTGATCACCAAGGGATAGCTCAAGTGAACAACATTTCTTCTAGAAGGGGTTCAATGGTGGAACCTCATTGCCACTCACAAGATGATTTTGAAGATGGTATTGTTTGTTTGATTTCTTAGAATTTACAATATTTCTACTTTCACTGAACTCACATATAGTTTTTTTAGTATACTCTTCAAATTACATTTATACAACCAATTTCCAAAAAAGAGAACATGTTGACCACCGAGGTAGACCAAAGTGAACAATATTTCTTCTTGAATGTTTTTAAAAGGGGAAACTCATCTCCACTTACAAGTATATTTTGAAGATGGTGTTAGTTATATGATTTCTTAGAATTTTCCATTTTTTGTAACTCATATACATTTTTAGTATACACCTCAAACAAAATATATTCAATAGAGTTTCAAGAAAGAGAACATGTTAACCCCAAAGGGAGAACCCAAGTGAACACTATTTCTTCTAGAAGGGGTTTAGTTGTGGAAACTCATGACCATTGACAAGATGATTTTGTAATGGTATTGTTTATCTGGTTTCTTAGCATTTACAATGTTTCTTTTTTTAGTAAACTGATATATATAGATATTAGTATACTTGTCAAATTACATATATACTACAGATTTCCAAGAAAGAGAATAGGTTAAACACTAAGGGTGGCCCAAATGAATAAATTATCTTCCACAAGGGGTTCAGAGTTGGGAACTCGTGTCCACTCACAAACTAATTTTTAGATGATATTATTTATATGATTCTTAGCATTTACAATTTCCATGAATTCATATATAGTTTTAGTATACTACTCAAGCTAAATATATTAAACATATTTCAAAGAAAGAGAAAATTTGAACCATTGAGAGTAAACCCAAGTCACAACATTCATTCTAGAAGGGGTCTAGTGGTGGAAAATCATGGACACTCGCCAGCTGATTTTAAAGATGGTATTGTTTATTTGAATTCTTAGCATTTACAATGTTTCTAGTTAAATGAAATATATTTTATATATATTTCAAAATAAGAGAAAATTTAATGGCTCCCGTTCTTCTCTCCGGCCCGAGTAAAAATGTGATGATGACGGCGCCTCCTCAGGCGTCTGGTCAGCTTGATTTCATGAGGGAAGAAGGCCAGGACCTAGGCAAAGATGTTCATCTCTTGTCCAAACATCCTATTGCAGATCTGAAAGTGCATCCTTCTTAGAGACCAAAAAAATGGAAAGAGCTCACTAGTAAACCTGTCGGGGGTCCATCCAGTTTGAACCTGACGAAGCTATCGATCAATGAAGGTAAAATTGTCTATCCGAAACGGAAAGTCATTAAGAATGTGGAACGATGGAGAAATTGTATCTTGGGATACGCTGTCGATTTTAAGCCTCATATACCCACCTTGCTTAATCACTTCGTGGAGATCTGGTGCACAATGGGCTCGTTTGAGATTTTTGATAGAAACGATGGTTTCTTCTTAGTCAGACTGTATAAACAACTGGATCTAGATCATGTACTGAAAGGATAATGGTACGTGTTAAGCATGCATGCTATCCTGAAGAGATGGAAACCAGGAGACGACTAAACCAAGGTGATTCTTAATGAAGTCCCAGTCTGGATTAGGATATACAATCTCCCGCTTGAAATGTGGGATCCAGGTTTCTTTCAGAGGATTGTCTCTTTCATAGGCACTCCGCTGAAGATGGATGAGAACACCAGATGCTTGAATCAAATAGATTTTTCTCGCATTTAGGTGCTTATGAGTCACACTGCAAAGTTTCCAAGGAAAATTTCTCTGATCAGTGATGAAGGCGACAAGCACTCCATTGACCTAAGCTATGAATGGATTCCATATAAATGTTCGCATTGTGGATTCCTTGGACATGGTAATTGTATCTAGAAATTGCCGCCACTGGCTATTAATTCAAATGTCGCTCAAACTACTTCCTCCCAGAAGCAATTGTGGGTGGAAAAAAAAGCTTCTAATCAGACTACTACTCAAATTGATGGAAGAGAAAAAGAACCTCTATACATTGTGGAAGAAATAGTAGATGAAGAAGAAATTGCTATGATGAAAGAGAAGTCTCAGGTTATTTCTATGATTGAAGATCTCAAGCTATCGAGAGAGGTTAATGAAGGACTTGGATATGATGCTACCGAAATTGAAGCTTTATTGCAATACATTCAAGTGGAAAGAAATTCCATCCTTTCAAGGTCTGATTTACTTACGCCCTCACCCAACCTTCTGACTCCAAACGATTCACCCAACAATGATATTAGCTCGCAAGTGTCTTCCTATTCCATGGTGAATAACAAAGAGAAAAACCCGAAGAATCCTCCTAGATGTCAAGCTAAACTCAATGTCAGTATTTACAACAGATTGGCTATGTCTTTGTTCACATCTATTCCAAGAGATTTTTAACTTTCTCCTTCGAACGCTATGGCTGGCTGGCAGCTCAACAGCCGAGGTTGAACCATGATCTCTCTCCAAATTACCTCCTGGAATGTCAGAGGTATCAGAAATGAGATCGTTGATGTCCAGGAGGAACTTAGAAGGGTGAAGGGTCACATCTTCATCCTACTCGAAACCAAGATAAGAAGAAAGAAATTGAAATCTTTTATGAACAAACATTTTCCTTAGTTTAGTTTTTGTACAAATCTCGACTCTCATCCCCTTGGGAGGATCATTGTTATGTGGGATTCTAGTCTCTGTTCTATTAACAAAATCTTGGAAACTGACTAGCTTGTTCATTGCAAAGTTTCTTTCGAGAACTATAATTTCTTGCTCACTGCTTTCTATGGGAACAATGACGATTATGACAGAGAAAGGTTGTGGGATTCTTTTCATAGTTATAACTCGAATATCTCTGACCCTTGGTTCATCCTCAGGGATTTCAATGTTGTTTGTAGGGAGTATGAGAAGATTGGTGACTACCCTCCCTCTGCCAAATCAATGAGGGATTTTAATAATTGTCTCCTTGATAATGCTATTTTTGATCTTGATTTGAAGGGCCCCCAGTTCACTTGGGATAATCATAAACCAGACAATAAACGTATTGTCAACAGAATTGACATGATTCTTTACATTGTTAGTGCCTTGAATTTCTTTCATGATTTTACTAGTAATGTCATCTCTAACATTGTAAGTGATCACAGAATTCTTAGTCTTGTTTTAGGTAATGTTCGTCATGTCAAAGCCCCCTTTAGATTCATAAACAATTGGGCCTCAGAACAACATTTTCTCAAGATTGTTGAAGATGCTTGGACTTCTAACATTATTGGTTATGCTATGTTTAGAGTCTATAGGAAGCTTGAAGTTCTCAAATGTAAACTCATCAACTGGAACAAGAACATCGTCTGCAATTACTTCAGTGATGCTAATATTAAATGTAAGCACGCCTTAGCCCTACAAGAACAGGTTGATGCTAATCTGACTGATTTGAGCCTTATGAAGGATACTATAGAAGCTAGGAAGAAGGCTAAGGAAGCTTCCTTGAAATAAGAGCTTTTATACAAACAGAAATCTCGTATTCAATGGCTCAAGGAGGGGAATAGTAATTCCAAAAAAAATTACTTATCGATGAAGACCATAAGACAGAGGAACAACTTATGCACTCTTAAAGTCAATGGTACTATCATTGTTGATCCGACCATCATTCAATCTACTATTTATGATTTCTATGTCTCTCCTTTCAACAATAAGGGCACATCTGGTGTCTTCCAAGGTGATTGGAAGGGTGCAAAGATCTCCGAGCCTCATAAGGCCATTCTCATGGCCCCTATCACTCAAAAGGAGATTGATGATTTAGTAGATAATCTAAAAACTGAAAAGGCACCAGGGCTCGATGGCTACAATGGGTTGTTTTTCAAGAAAACTTGGCATATAATTAAAAAAGATGTGAGTGAGGCTATTCAAGACTTCTTCAAAACTGGAAACATGCTTCAGGAAGCCAATAACACCTTTATCACTCTTATTCCTAAAGGATAAGACAATGGTGAGCTCATGAATTGGCGGCCCATTGCGTTATGCAATATTATTTATAAGCTTATCTCTAAACTCATGGCTAATAGGCTTCAGCTCATTTTACCTGACATCATCAGTCCCAACCAAAGTGCTTTCATAAAAAATAGGAGTATCAAGGATGCTATTATGCTCACTAACGAGCTCATTCATGACTTCAATAGGCACAATGTCACAAAGATGTGGGTTAAGGTTGATTTAACAAAGGCATATGACTTTGTGAATTGGAACTATCTTTTCTCTATCCTATACAAGATGGGGTTCCCTAATAGATGAATCAGGCTTATTGAAGCCATGTTTAGATCTACCTCATATTAGATTCTCATTAATGGTGAACCTAGACCCAAGTTCAAACATTCTAATGGCATTAGGCAAGGGGATCCTTTAGCCCCCTACCTATTTGTCATTGTTATGCAAGGTCTCAAAAAGATGATAAAAAAGGTTGTTGAGGAAAAGGTTCTTACTCCCATCAAGGCTTCTGATTCTTTAAATGTTTCTCACATTACTTTTGCTAATGACCTCATGGTTTTCTCTGAGGCAAATGAGAGCAATGATGGAACCATCAAGTCTATCTTTGAAAAATTTGGTGATTGCTCTGGTTTAAAGGCCAATATAAGCAAGAGTTCTATTCTTTTCAGTAAAAATTCCCCTAAAGAGGACATTATGTTGATCACTGGTTTCTCCAATTGTTCCCTTCCTTTGAAATATTTGGGTGTTCCTATGTTTATAGGTAAACTCAAGAAAGATGATTGTGCCCCCCTTGTGGATCGAATTAGATCCAAGCTTGATGGATGGAAATCTAAGACCCTCTCCTTTGCAGGAAGATGTGAACTTATCAAATCCACTCTGAGTACCATTCACCTCTATTGGTCTTCTTCTATTCCTCTCCCTATGTCCATCTACAACACCATTGATTCCATTTGCAAGAACTTCCTTTGGAGTAACTCTGAAGGTAAATCTATCCTTCACCTTATTCTTTGGGATAATGTTACTCTTTCTAAAGGTGAAGGAAGGCTAGGCTTTAGGATAACTAGGGAGGTTTATTTTGCTTGTACTCGTTTTAATTCCTGGAACATGGCTAATAAAAAAGATACTCTTTGGGTTAAATGGATTAATGAAAGATATTTCAAAAATGAATCTTTCTAGTCAGCTACTCCTGGTTCCACATGGTCATGGTTTTCTAGGAAGGTTACTAAGATGAGAGACTCCCTCCTCCTTCATACCAAGTTTCTCATTGGGGATGGTTTTTAAAACCAAGTTATGGACAGACCCCTGGATTGATGGAGGTAGCGTTATCGAAGATGTTATTGGGAGAGAAGGTTGTTTAAAATCTGGTCTTGATCATTCTTGCTATGTTAGTTCTATCATTTGTAATGGCACATGGTCTATTAAAGTCAACAAAATGAACAAAAGCCTTTCTGATTTGATTTCCATTCAGAAGAAACCTTAGGGTGGTGAGGATTATATCACCTTCCTTGACTACACCAATCCTAGCATGAGGTTTTATGGGATAATTTTCAGTCTAAAGGCACTCATAATAATATCTTTGTTTGGTTGTGGGATAGTAAGATTCCTAGTCATTTTTCTTGCCATATTTGGAAAATTGTTCGTAATAAGCTCCCTACTGAAGATTACATCAGGAGGATTGGCATTTATATCACCTCGAGATGTATCCTTTGCTTTGACTCTTATGAGGATACAAACAACATTTTATTTGAATGCCTTTTCTGTAAAGATCTCTTCGAGTGGATTGCTAAAGACCTTGGTTTTCTAATTTGAAGAGTATCAATAACTGGAACAAAGCTACTCTCCTTAGGAAGAATGATAAGTTGCTTTTCTTCTTCTGTCACTATTATATCTGGGCAGAAAGAAATAGAAGATTGCACGAAGATTCTTGCCTCTCTATCAAGAACTTATGGAACAGGATCAAAGGTGACTTCTATGGCCTTATTCAGAACCATTAATTCTTGGTTTTTGAGACAAGCTTCTTTGTTTTTGTGGGTTTCCGTTCTGGCCTCTGTTGATCCTTGTGATGGTTGAGTCCCCTCCTTGAGGGTGTCGATGCTCCCCTCTCACTAGCTTCTTTCCTTTGGTTGTTCTTCTGGTTCATTTCTCCCCTCTCACTCATATGAGTGATGGTTGAGTTTCTTTTGTTCAGAGTGATGGTCGAGTTTTTGCTCCCCTCTCTCTACTATTCACAGTGATGGTCGAGCTTTTGCTTGCCTCTGTCAGTCACCATTCTTTGTGTGCATTTTCCTGCTATTGTTTTCCCTTGTTTCCCTTTCTCCCCTCTCACTCGATGAGTCAAGGTTGAGTCTTTCCGTGATGCTTGGTTTCCTTATGAAGTTATGTGTCTGGTCTCTTAGTTATGCTTCTTTTCTGCTGATGTTGGCTTAGCTGGTCTGTTGTTCCCTCTCATTTGAGGACTGATGGTGGAGGTGTTTTTTTACACCCTGTGGTTGCTCTTCTGGCTTCTAAGATCCCTAAGTTGGCTGCTTGATCCTGGTTTGTTTTCTTCCTCGATTGTTGTTCCCCACTCATTCGCATGAGTGATGGTTGAGTTGTCTTTTTTGATGGTTTCTTGAAGATGCCTCTCGAAGCTTCAAACCTTAATGGTTCGAGGCTCCTCTTTTTGACCTTAGCCTGAAGATATACCATGGTTTTACCTTTTCTTTGAGGGTCATATTCTTTATATACCCTTTTCTTTCTTATAGATAGATTCTTGTTGTAAAGATAGCTCCCACTTTTTCAGTTGTCTCTCGTTTGAGTACCAACAAGTTTTGTATTTACCAAAAACAAAAATGAAAAAAAGCAACAGAGTTTTGGCTAACCAAAAAAAAGGTATACTCCTCAAATAACGTATATACAACAAAATTTCCAAGAAGAAGAACATGTTTAATACCATGGGAGAACCCAAGTGAGAAAAATTCCTTCTAGAAGGCATTCAATGGTGGAAACTCATGTCCACTCACAAGCTGATTTTGAAGATAATATTATTTATATGGATGTTTATAATTTCTATGAACTTGTATTTATTTATTAGTATACTACTCAAAAAAAAAATATACACAAGAAGTTTTGAAGAAAGGGAACATCTTCATTATTGAATGAGAAATCATTGAATGTTCCTTTTAGAAGTTCTTTAGTGATAAAGACTCAATTCCACTCGCATGTTGACCAAAAAAATGATTTTAATAATATTGAATATGGTAATTAACAAATCCTAACTACTTTCTTGATCATTTTTCTTATAAATTTTGTTTGTTATAGAGGAATGGGAACCCACGTAAGTGTGTTTCTACAAGAGTGCTTGTTGGAACAAGAAGGCATAAGTTAAGCAATTATTTGGATATTTAGGCACATGACAGTAACTTATTTCCTTTAACCAAGAAGTGAGAAAAGATCATACAATTGTATTTAAAGTAGTAATGTTTGATGTTTGGGTATGTCTATATTCAAATATATATTGTACTTATGTAAATTTTCTATCTACCTAATGTTGATTGCATTGACTATATGTTGATTTAAGCATTATAATCCTAATGGATCTCACCTTCTATCTTATGAAAGTGCACATCCATTTTGCAAAACCACTATTAGATATAACTAAAATATTTGAGCCATTTGTTGAAGACACATAAAATTCTTGAACTACCACTCAAGAAACAACTCCAAAAGTCTCTAGACAACCAAATTTTAGCTAATGAGTGGAATTGTTGTTACTCTATTAGTCTGACGCTTCAACATATGTAAGTTTTATATTATCACCACTGGTTTAACATCAGATAGACATATATGAATATTTCTGATTTTTAGTAACTACTAAGTTGAGGAAACAAGGAACAAATACAACTATATGGGACCAAGATTGACACACGTGTCTGGACCTATATCTAAAGATAAAACTGTGTGCAGAGTTAATGGATTTCAAATGCTCAAACAATAAGATAATTTAAAATTTAATTTTGAATATATTTAATATAGGATAAAGAGCATAGAGATTCCTCATTATTTTACAATATATAAGATGTGTCATCAGAGAAAATACGGGAGTTTCCCAAATGACTACAATAAAGAGTGTTTAATGAGTTTTAATATATTTGGTTCATTTATATTAGGATGATGTTTTATCATTTTCATACTGATTTCATATATTTTAATTTTTTAGGAAAAATCAATACAAAGGTGCAAGGACGAAGGAGTCAAGAAAATAAGAGATTCCTTAAAAATGTATTCCAGATGTGGATAAAACTTATGGTATCATCCAGAGGGTATGAAAGAGTCTAAGGTATTACAATTACCAAGACCAATTATAAGACAACAATGTTTGATAAATGCATCAAACAAGGTTGCAGGTTATGATCTTTACATGTTACATTAAGAAAAAGAACATGAAATGACATAACTACATGCTGAGAAAGACCATGAGATAAAAATTTTGGGAGATCGATTAAACATAAATTATATACATGTAAGAGATAATGTTCTCGAACAAATGTATTCCCTTTTATATTCAATTTTTTTCTATGCAATATAAATATAGTGTACCATTCATAACTTTTATTTTTAATTTTTATAATACAATGTTTCTTATACTCATTTCGTAGAGAAGTCACAAAAAATCTATTTTAAACAACAACCTCATATTTTGAATAAGTCTAGATACTATTCCACCCATGTAAGCAAAAATTTGACTATTTTGTATTACAAGCAGTGCACTCATTTTTTATCATCTTTTGTTAGGTTGGAGTGTCAAGGACTTCTACATCTTTTACATAAAATATTCTCAACATGGAACTACAATTGAATGAAAGAGGTAACTTAATATTTTCTTAATAGAACTTAGAGTCTATCTCTATTTTCTAGTGGTCTAGACATAGTGTTTGTTGTCTACTCCACATTTGAGATGAAAGATGCGGCTACTTTTCTTTATTTAGAAATATGACTCGTATATAAAGGTAGTTGTACTCTAGTACATGTACATGAGAATATTGAGATACTTAATCTTCTTTTTATTAGTTTTTCCATAAGAAAATATCCTTGTTTTCTTATTTTTTGTGGTATGTATAAAGTTGGTAGAGGGTTATGTTTCTCGTGGGACTGTGTGTCTCGCCCCACTGGTTAATAACCCTTTTTAGGTGGACGTGCCTAGAGAGATGAAGATCATGTGGCTGAGATGATATGTAGAGGTATCGTACCTGGTGGAATAGATAGTGTCTAGAAGTAGAGTCCTATGTGTCATCCCTGTACACTCAAGTCTTCGGGAGAGTTTTTCAATGTTTCTGATAAGATGATCGATATGTGGTTTTTGACTTCTGTACATTGATGTAATAAATCAACACGTGGAACAGTTCTTTCATGTATCGAGATGATGGGAAATTATGTTGTAGCATCTTGAAAATATGTTATGAAAAGAAAGTGTTGGCTCAGATGCAACATGTCGAAGACCTGAGTGTACATGGATGACACATAGGACTCTACTGCTAGACACTTTCTATTCCACCATGTATGATACCTCTACATATCATCTCAGCCATAAGATCTTCATCTCACCAGGCACATCCACCTAAAAAGGGTTATTAACCAACGCAGTGAGACACACAGTCCCAGCAAGAAACATAAACCTCTACCAACTTTATTATTATCACAGATAACTAAGCATATTGTAACCATGTATCTACTATTAGGCTATTTTAATAATGACAAGGATGCTTTCTATAGGAATATAGTAGAGTATATACCACTTACTTTTTGTAGATTGCATAATTTGGTCAGATCTTTAGTACTTTTTATTTATGTAGGTACCACAATTTTTGACGTTACATAAAATCTTTTCTAAAGACTCAAGTAGATGTAAAGAATGATGATGTTAAAATTGCCATTGACATTGTCAAACACATGCCTCTAGTTTTTTTTGTTGTGTATCGATATTTTTTGCATTTGGAGCAGAATCATGAAGTTACATTGGATTCATATAGAGTTGCACCAAACTCAAACAAAGACATACTATAACTTATAATATATTATAATGAAATAATATTATAGCCGATTGTCTATGTTACATTTAACATTTATGGTTGTTGAATGGAATTAGATTGATATTGATCTTTAGCTTTGCAAACAAGCACTACTAATAATAATTGTATACATAATTATACCTCTTGATTTAGAATACAATTAAAATGTGATTCCATGTTCATTTAAAGCTTTCATTTATATAGATTTATTTATATACATGTATATTTTTGTCTACTAATGCATGGTAGTAAAACATTTTAGCTATGAAGACCAGTCTACAAATAGTTAACTACCATTTTCAAATTTTGTATTAGGCAACTGATAGTTTTTTCAATTTTTCCTACCATTTAATCAGTGGAGTATGATACATTTTCTTGGTGGAAAAGATGTACTCTATATCAATACAGTCATGTCTTTTAGAATTCAGAGAGGGAACAAAAGAAATGAGATTTTATGAAATATAAAATGAGCCAGCACCCTTCCTCTGCTATCCATCTCTTATTTATAACATCACAGTTCTCTTACACAGTTTGTATACATTGCTTTAGAAGGTAGTTGGGCCTAAACTCATTTACATAAAAAAGGCTTGTTATTCACCACATTATGAATATAGACATTCTAATTATACTAGATTCATTTATTAGTCTAGTCACATAGCCCCCACAAGCTGAGCAGAAGAGAAAAAAAGCCCAACTTATCATAGGGAGAACAAAATATTTTCTTATTCAGATCCTTGTTGAATAAATCTCCCAGACGATCTTCAGTTTGCATGAACTTAGTGACAACCTAATGTAGAGCTACGTTTTCTCGAATATAATGATAAGTAAGTATAAGAAGCTTTGTTCTATCATGGAAAACAAGATTGACAAATAAATGGAGAGGAATAATATTGTCACAATAGAGTGTGATAGGTGAGAACTGAGTAATATGCAATTCCTTCAATAGATTAGAAATCCAAGTTAGATCAACAACATCTAAGTAAAGAGAATGGTATTCTTATCTTGTTCTAGACCTAGACATAATATGTTGTTTTCTAGATGACCAGGAGATACAAGTAGATCCCAAAAATGAACAGATACCACTTATCAAACTTCTTGTCAATGGGTAGTCGTCCTAGTTTGCATCAAGAATATGGATAAATAAAGACTTGGAGTGGGAAACAATTGAAGAACCAATATGTACATCCCTTTGGGATGGCTGAGTATTCTCTTAATTAAGCCATCATGGACAATTCTAAGAGAATGCATGAACTGACATGCTAGGTTCATAGAAATGTCAAGATCTGGCCTTATAAGTGTGAGATATTGTAAAAATCCTATTGTTATGTGATATGTTCTAGGATCATATAGAGGAACTCTAATATTTGTCTTCAGCTCATTGTAGAAGGCAACAAAAATAGGAGTTGATGAGGGCTTGCAATCCAACATAATTTCTCATTGAAGAATTTCAAGAGTATGCTTTTGTTGATGAAGAAGAAAACATGAGTTGTTAAACTCAACATGAACACCTACAAAATAATGTACAGTTCCCAGATTTCTCATAGAGAAAAGTGTTTCAAGGTGAGAAATAATTTGTTACAACAAAACAGAACAACTTCGTGTAGCTATATTGTGATCGACCTATAAGAGAAGATACATAATGCCACAATAAGTTGTTAGAAGTAAGAGAGATGGATTTGTACTACTACATACAAATCCTATATCTGGTAGTTGGCAATTGATTATGTTTTACCAAGCTTGTGGAGCTTATTTAAGTTTATAATGAGCTTTGTGAATCTTACAAACATGAGTTGGCATTTGCGAATTAATGAAATTCATAGGTTGTTGCATATGCACATAAATATTGAAACTACCATTTAAGAAAGCTTTACACACATACAATTGTTTGATTTCTCATTTCTTACTAATAGAAATAGTCCAAATAATTTTGATTGTCAGAGACTTCACACTATAACGTCCTAGGATTTGAGGCTTCATATAAAGTAATCTTAAAAGGAATGATTGGACTACCCATATCACCAAGGTACACCTCCTCTTACATGAGCCCAAATGTAAAGAACTCTGTGATTAAGGGTAGTCAACCCAGAGTAGTACTAGGACGGGTGACCAGTCAGGAAGTTGATCTTGACTTGTGTGTGAGTGAGGACAGAGCACACAGTAGGTGGAGACCACGTTGGCATGACACACAAACCATAAGCCATGTTGTTTGGGCATGTTGGAAAGTGATATCCTAGTTGATGGAGCCAACTGTGTGTCGGTAGTCATGGATGGGAGCTGGGTGCACATGTGGCATTCTAGGTTTACACTGAAATATGGAAATATTGTGAGGCTATATAGTTGAACCTTGAAAAGGATGTCAGGAGTCTTAGTGGGGGAGATTGTAAGGTCCCATGATTTGAGGCCTTTGATAAAATAATCTGAAAAGGAATGGTTGGACTCCCCATATTTCCAAGGTGCACTTCCTTTTATGTGAGCCAATCAATAAAGAACTTTGTGACTAAGCATTCTCAACCTAAAGTAGTACTAGGATGGATGACTAGTCGGGATGTTGATCCCGACTTATGCGTGAGTGATGACAAAATGCACAGTTAAGCCTAGTGGTGGTCTATTGGGCTAGTCTTCATTCATGTAACTCTACTTGAGCCTTGGGCATTGGGCCCGTGCATTATGACAACATGACTAAAGGTTTCAAGATAATATATCCCCTCTTCAAGTGTGAACCCTTTTTCTAGTGATCTAGCTTTCAAACATTGTATAGTTCCATCTATTTTAAGTTTTCTTTTGAACATCCACTTACATCCAAAAATGATATGTGAGGGTGTTCTCTAAGCCAGACTCTAGGTTTTGTTACACCCTAAACCCTAAAAGTTCTTCTTACATTGCTTGATTCTAGCAATGGTGAGTAAGAGTTTGTATAATAGTTTTTGGTGGAGGAGACATGTTGTATTTAGTTCTTAGAACATACTTTGGATTTGGTTTAATAATTCCAGCCTCATACGGTAACCATATTCATCAACTATGGAGGGGATGTGTGTTGTTGAGATTGCACATCGATATTGTTATCATCTCATATAATAGGTGATGCCATGTAATTAGTACAATATTTAGGATTATAAATAAGAGATACAAGTTGAGAACTTCTTGGTAATTCATCAATAGAATTAGAGTTATGGACTATAGGAGTTATAGAGGACAAATCAACATTCTTAGTATCTAGAACACTAGGATTTTGTATATTGGAGCTTGTAGTAACAGTCTTTATATAAAAACCATTAGAAGGCTCATTAAAAGAAGTTATACTATAAGGCTCAAAAAATTATGAGATAAACCTTTGTAAGGGAATTTTATTTTCTTAACACGACATGTTTTGATATATATATATATATATATATATATATGTGTGTGTATGTATGTTTTCTCTGTGGGAATGTGAAAGAATTTATATCCCTTATGTTGAACACTATATCCCCAAAAAATAAATGGAAGAGATCTAGAATCCAATTTATCTTTAGCATAATCTCTGAGATAAGGAAAGCATAGAACACTAAAGGTTCTCAAATAATCATAATTTGGTTTCATAGAGAATAAATATTCAAAAGAACACATTGTGTCATTAGAAGGAGGTAATCTATTAATAAGGAAAACAACAATAGAAAAAGCATCTTGCCAGAAATATTTTGGTAAACTAGCTTCATATGTCATAGCTAACCCAAGTTCAACCACATGCTAGTGTTTCATTTCCATTGCACCATTTCCAGCATGATCATGCAGAGTAATTAATCTATGTAGTATACCATTCAGAGAGAAGCTTTCAGACATTTTGTAATTAACAAACTCTGCACCTCCATCATTTTAAACAATTTGAAGATCACAATTAACTGGACTTTAATCATGATAGGAAAGGCTACACATTTTTTTATTGAAATCATCTTCATGCTTTAGAAATGAGACAAAAGAACCAACTACAATCATCAACAATATTAGAAAAATAGTTGAAACCTTGTTTGGAAGTACCAGGTGTGTTGCCCCAAATGTCACAATACATGAAATGAAAAGGTCTATTTGATCTAACATGAGTTTTAATAATCAATAATTTTCTACTTTTTCTTAACTTGCAACTATTACATATTTCTTCATTGTCTATTGGACCATTAATAAGTCCATCTTTACCAAGTTTCAAATGAACTTTATTATTGGAATGGCCTCCTGTGATGAACAATAGATGAAGCTTTTATTCCTCTATTTGAAAAGAGATGTGACTATTGTTGTTGTCTTTATCTTAAACAACAGATGCATTGCAACTTTTATCAAGAACTGAATTCTTATGTGTAGGATTTTTTGGATCTTTCCTTTCAGTAGAACAAAGAAGATACAATCCATCCTCACATTTTCCCCTTGCTAGGACTTTATTGTTCCTTAATTCCTTTATACAAAATAAACTATGAGTGAAGATAAAATAACAAGACAAGAGATTTCTCTTTATTCAGGCACTACAAAGACATGTTTCAGATGACTATGAATATATTGATGTATGTGTCCCTCTCCAACTTTTGAAATGGTGATATAGTTACTATTCCCAACCATGATGCATTAATTTCCTATATAATTTGTAATAGACCTCAAGTTACCTGCATTTTGAACCACATGATCAATAGCTCCAGAATCAACATTTCAATCAGCAAAACCTGTACTCTCAAGTCTCAAAGCAGCTAATGCAGTAGCATTGTAATTAAGCATGTGAGAACTTCGATGTGTTGGTAGTTTGTATCAAATCTATACCACCATTTAAGAGTATCATGACCTTTTTTCCATAGATTTGACAGAAAAGAGGAGGCCACATTCCTTGATTGTCAGAATTTTCTCTTTGATTGTTATGCGCTTGACGAGTAGAAGGATTCAAACCTATTCATTGACAAGTAAAATTATTGAAATTATTAATGCTTCCTGGAACTTGTCCTAGAATTCTAGAGTTATTGTAATAATTATTTTGATACTGACCTCTTCTTCTTCATGTATGTTGATTATGTCCTTGACTCTCCCAGTATATTTAATTGAATAACTTTGATTGTTCTATTTGATACTTGATTCATCTCCTTACATGTCATTTATAGATTTGTAAGTGTAGAACGCAAAACTTGAATTTAGAATGGATTTTCTTATTTTGTGCCTTTATAGATGGATGTTACTGAGATCTTCAATTCGGTGTGAAGATGAGTCAACAACAGATAAAGATATCAGAGAAACATGATGACGAAGAGCAGAAATCTTCAAATGATAGGAGATGAAGGAGACAATCTAGAAATTGTCAGATCTTCAGTACGGAACTTCACATCAATGGAGAGAAACAAGATGTCATCAGACTGTGGCTGAGATAATCTATCTTCAAATTCTAGGAGAGATTCTCATTTGATGATTGTGAATCAGATCTGATATAGGGATCAAAAGGTTGTTGCGACACTATCCACTTGATTGTTATTGTGATTTACTCTTGACGATGTTGTCAATGATGAAAGGACGAGAAAAAAGTTAGTGCGAAGGTGTAATTATCTTCTCAGATAAGGTAGCAAGGAGGCGCAATAATCTTCACTAGACTTCTTCTTCAGCTTAGATGTTGGCCCTCTCTAGGATCCAGAGTCTAGAAACTCCATTGCTCTAATACCATATTAGAATGTGTGGTTGGCAATGGGTGAAGAGACACACCTTATAAGCCACATGATCGCCCTAGAACTTATCGATGTGAGACTATTCTACATCCCCCTCAAATGTAGTTATTTTTGTGTGCTTACACTTGTAACTTTAGGTAGGATGTGGTCCTCACACTTATCTTGCGGGATTCACTTTGTTACCATTTTAAAATTTAGAGAGGAAAAGAAAGAAACAAGATTTTAGAGAATTTGGAATGAGTCCACACACCCTTTCTATGCTCTCATCTCTTACTTATATAGTCACAGTTCTCTTATACAATATGTATACATTGTGCTTTAGAAGATAGTTGGGTCTCAACCCATTTACATACAAAAGTCTCATTTCATAGGACAACATGAATATTGACATTCTAACTGTAACGACCTCGCCTCCCGGTAACCCCCAATTAAGGGAGACCGAAAGGTCAGAGCCGTTAACCAATAACCCGGATCAAAGATTCAACAAATAATCAATAATAATTATGAAATTCTACTGCTAAACTGAAAACTGGTATAAAATAAAAACTTTACTTACCTTTTAAAAATTGTGATTTCTAAACTTCTATCCATGAATATACTAATCTAACTAATCCTCTTGTCTACGTTATTTCTCATTTAGTTCCACATATGCCACTTTACTGTTTATTTTTTCATTTGTACCTAAAATGCCGATAAACAAAACGTCGGTCAGCAAGAAGCTGGTATGTGGGGGGAAACAATAATTGTGGAACTATGTTAACAATGTAGTCATTCAAATATCCTTTAACATCCAAGATTACGTTTTAAGCAATACTACTCAATCATTTCCTATTCCCTAACTCTGTGTTGTCCATGCAGTGGACATGGATACTACCTCTCTTTTAGGTAGATTCTTACCCCCATGGTCCTACCTTACCGATAGACAATACCTAGGGTAATAGAGTCGCATGGCACTACCAGAAGGTAGCCCAATATCTAACTCAAAGTGACTTGATTGACCTACCCCATTGGTAGCCATGTACTAAGTCATCCAATGACCTGATGGACCTACCCCATTGGTAGCCATGTACTAGGTCAATTATTAAGCCACAGAGGGGACCATGATCTGAGCTAGTAGGCACATATCTTATGTGATAGTCATATCCACATTATAGTTTGTAGGAATTAAATTCATCCAACAGTTAATTCAAGTCATCGATGAAAACTTCGGTAAACCTCGAAAAACTAACTCGAGATATTCATAAGCGTAACCACATACCTGTATTTGTAGTTTTGGATACCGAATCAATTATGAAGAGAGAGAAAATACTAACAAGAAGTAAAGTGCACTGAAATCCTAAAATAAATAGTCCAACTACATTTCATCAAAATTTGTCCAATTCATTCTTAATCCTTAGGATTTTCTATTCCAATTTTATGGTTCCTTTGAAATTTAGGGTTTTGAGAATAATTAGGGTTCCGTCTAATCTTATTACTTTAAACCCTAATTATTTCATCTTTATTTCACAAAAGATTCTAAGTTCATCTTTTAGCAACAGGAAACCCTAATTTCGGATTATAGGTATTTTCCTTTCCTTTTCCACTTATTTATGGTTTCTAATCATATTAATCAACATGTTAGGTTTAAAACCCTAAACCTTGCAATTTGATCATCAAATCATATTAAAAACCATCTTAATCATTAATAAAGTTAACCATGCTCATATTAATCTATTTGCAATACTAAATATATCCTTGATTAGTTATTAAAGTTTCTATTCACAAATTAATACCTTTTCACCCAAAATATACACGTTTACAAAAGTATATTGATTTAGGCTTCCAAACCCATTTAAACTTATTCTTCACATTTTTTGATCAATTTTCATATATAAAACTTCTTAATCTGAGATACCAATTTTGTGTTATGATTTTTACAAGATAAACATATGTTACCCAATTACAAAAGGACACGTCAGCAACTTACCCCTTTCAAACCAATTTTGCGGTCGCCGATTTTTAGGGTAGAAAGGCAGATCTACCCTTCCTTGTTGTTCTCGGTTATACATACACGTGAGGGCTAGTTCACCTTTTGACCTGATCGTCTTCTTCCTACGCTAATCTGCTCCAGCTCGTGAGACAAGGACCTCCAAAAGTCAACTCCATCGTTGACTCCGGCCATCTGGGTGATTGGGAAGCCGGAAAAGGGCCCCAAACCTCTGACTCCCACCACCAAAACCCATGGAACAAGTAACTAGGATAGAGGAGGTACGAATAGGGGAAAAGATGAGGTTGTGCATCGGTGGCATAGAAGAAGAAATCCAGGAGAAAGACTTATTAGTTGACCACTTGCCCGCAGGGACGGCTATATTGGGAGACGCAGAGTATTTCAAAGGGTTTATTGAACTCACAGAGGAGGAATTAATCTTATTTTATAGTCCTAGGCCATGGAAGAGAAGCTTCTCGAGATTTGGGGGTTTCCGCTTTATCCCTCCAACGTATGGAAAACTTGGTATGTATGGGTGTGGTTTTCTCTCCTGAATCTAATAGAGCGAATTCTAGTTTTGCACATTAACAGTATGGAGAGGAAATTGAATCTACCAGTCATGCATTACTATTCTCCTTTCCTTTTCCTACCTGAGGTAGGTGAGAAATAAGACACCGTTGGATATTAGATCCAACGGCTGCCATGTCATGCACCCAAAACAATATGTGACATTAAATATATATTTCCTTTACTCTTTTTACTTTAGTAGATTTTGTAAAAATCATAACTCTCATATCGATTATTCAATTAATATCAAAATTTGAGGGAAAGTCCATAATGACTTAATCTACCTCTCTACCACAAATGGGCTTATTATCTAAAAGAAAACGTGTCTTTTCTTTAGGTGCAAGATATCACTTATATATATGTATCTCTCACCTATTTTCTCTTTCCTTTTTCATTAAACTATTATTATGAGTTCCTTGAACCTCAAGGAACCCTAATGGCTCGAAATATCATCTTGGGGATATGCCTTAGCCTTCAACTTATCTTTTATTCATTATTTTCTCATTATTTCATTTATTTCTTATTGAAATATTTCTTTTGAGGATTTCTCTTTATCTCTCTTCTATTTTCCTCATTGATATACCTTTTAATGTTAGGAATCCTTGCGATATGAAAATCTACCAAGGTTAACTCAATTGCACCTCTTTCCACTTATTTTCCACATTTTATCATTGTTTTCAATTTATTTATTAATAAAGAAATACTTAATTAATCTTTTCTTTTCTTATTGCCTTTTCTTTGCAACTTTGGACTCCTTGGACCCAAGGAACCCAAGAGGCACGAAATCCATCCTTGGATTAAGTTCTTTCACCTTTAGAGGTTTCCACATCCTTCTTTTCTCAAATATTCAATTATTCAATTACTAATTGAATTTTCTTTTTATTGGGCCCAATAGCCAATAAAGCTCACAACACAATCATCAAGGCTATTGTAAACGAAACTCATTTATTCAAAATAAATTATATCATTATTTGTTCCAATTTCTTTAATATGAGAAATTACATTTCTCACCAAAAGAACCCAAAACTGGGGTTGTAACACTAACTATGCTAGATTCATTAATTAATTTAACCTAACAACCTCATCCTCATGGTCGCTACACACATCTATTTTATTTTGTAGCTTATGTCCGAGTATGCTTCGTCATTGAGAGCGGATTTTCCGCTCCTCTTTTCTAGAGGAGTAGGTTACTCCTTGCCTCCTCTCATTATATGTGGAGTTTAGATATAGATGAGGGATGTGGATTTGATTCAATGAGCGTGTGTCATCATTACTTATAAGGAATAACATGCTCCTTGTAAAACAAGGAACAGCACATCCCACGGGTTCGTCATCGTGTACACTATGGTTTGTCAAATTTGGGGCGGTTTTCTTCCTTAATTACTACTACAACTAAAAAAAGGCTAACCCACCCCCACCACGCGTACCAATTGAATTTTCCCTTGTGTTGCTACTGTCTACGGAAAAGCCTCGACACATGGCTGGGGTGCCAAGAGGACCAACACAAATCGGCACCCCTCATTCTGCCTCCGCCTACAGCACGTTTTCCTCGCATTGTAGGCCAGGATGTCTGCATATGCGATTGGCGGTTTCAGAAATAATATTGGTTTCATTCTGTCTCATGATATCATGTTCCGGACAAAGGCTGTTGGCCAGTGACGTCATGTTCGATCCCCTGAAACAGTGGGCGCAAGCAACTGCATGTTCATAGAGGGGAGAGATGATGAAAGCAAATACGTGGTCGGTTCTGTTACAAGTGATCCATAAAGCACTCTTATATACGCAAATGCTGAAGTCGGATTCCGATAAGCTTGTTCTTCCTTTGGTGCATGCTTACTCTCGATCGGAATCACACCCTGCAGTTGAGTTATGTCATTAATTGTTTTTGATAATGTGAATGCAGATACCAATTACCTGACGCGGCAGTTTCACGAAGCCAATTTCGGCAATTCAACAAGGCGCCCAGGATGATTTTTTTCTTCCTTCCATTCTCCTCCTTATCTAGAAATTTCGGCAATTCTACCTTGGAGCTGAGATGTACCGCCGACCAGCAGTTTCGGACGGCAGACTGGCAATGGCTGCGGCGCCTGTCCACCTGGGCGTTGCAACTGGAATGACGGGAAGCCTTTATCCATTGTTTTTTAGTGATTGCCTCACCGATGACCGGCGATGTCTTCAACTTCTACTCAAACCGTGAGACGCGGCCACTTGATTGATCATCAAAGATCCCAGACATGCTCTGTTATGAAAAGTGACCAATTGGAGACTGCTTTTTAAAATGCCATTAAAATTTCTGACTCCAAATAGAAATATGATTCCGTCTTAAAGAAACATCTGGATCATTGCTTCATACTGTCTTTGGATCGGAATCTCTCTGTCATGGAATGAGGTCTGCGCGCCTTCTTCTTCTTCGTTTTAAGAAACACGCCACACATTGCTGTTGGCCGCCGCCAGCGAGTGTGGCTTCCAACCTGCGTGCGACACAAACATCTGCCTAACCCGAACTTCCTTGCGTCATACATTACGTTAGATTAAAAGTGCAAACGCCCGTGGCCAGCCACATCGATCAGATGGTTAGAACTATTGTATGTCCATTTACATCTCCCGCCAGCGGTTTTCGGTTGACTGAAATACCTATCCACTTATTATGCGCCAAACTTTGGGGTGAGAGTATGAAATCCACCATATTGGGACTCATCAAACCTGACCCAAACTCCAAGAAAGGAACTTGTTTTGAGGTCATTCAGACTTTAGGTCCAAATAGGCCCAATCTTACTAGCAAATCCGTACTTTCTTATTTCTAAAACCCCAACCTAGTAATCAATTATTAGTTAGGTCATAGATCCCACTATCCATTTATTTGGAAATCTACATGAATTGTCTAACTTGTACATCAATTAGTATTATGTTTAGATGAGTAGTTTGGTATAATATGCTTTATTATTCTTTGTACATTCGGTTTATAAAAAGTCTTATAAATGTTATATCTATAGATTCGACAAGCATTTACCTTTTTATGTCTATTTATATTTCAATATAATGATTATATATTTATATATCTAGAATATGGAGGACATAAATTTCATTTTTTTTTGTCTTTTACACTTTTATGTATGTTGGCTAGACCCAATAAAATAGAGAATCTTTCAAGGATATGGTATAGCATATAGACCTAACAATCCACCTTTTGTTTATCTCAACATTTGATCAAACTATGTTAAACCCCTTTGACTTGAGATCCACTCTATCTCAAGCTAGTATCTGTTGCTCACATTGGTCCTTGCTTCTTTCATTGATGTGTGTTTCTTACTATGTGACTCCTTCTGCATTGGATCCCAACTTCGAGGAGTAAATGGAAACTTTATTAGTACACTTTGGCATCTCTTAAGAAACAAGTGTTTCATAATGTGAACTCATTTTGTCAAAATTATAAAACACACATAATAAAATATGTGAAGTGGAAGGTAAATTCCTCATATCCAGAAAATGAATATTGTATTTGAATTTTGGCTACACCCACAATAAAACTCGATTACTATGAGGTTAACAAATTTAGGCAATCTTAGTTATAAAATTGATGAATTTGTATATACAGTGAGCTACTAATAGTTTGATACAAAATGAAAACTATATCATTACTAAACTAATACCAAATCCCAATGCAATGATCAATTATTTTATATGTAGTAGACCCCAATATGTATATCTTTGTAAATGTACAAGAGTTGACTAAATTTTACATTAGATAATATTTTTTTAGATATGTAGTTTGATATAATATATTTCATTATTCTTTGTACATTAGTTTCTAAAAAAGCATTATAAATGTTATGCATACATACATAATGCACAACTGACCTCCCCAAACTAATTATCGCGAATGGGATCCCTTTGAACAAAGGCACAATGTTCTCATACTTCTCTTCTCATGCACCTAACCCCCATTCACTCAGAAATTTGGAAACCATCATAAGAGGTGTGATGTACATGCACTCATTTTAAGGGAGTGCAACACTTCTCAGTTTGGGCATGCGTCCGCCTTCCATCAGCTATACCAGTAGGTTACTCTTTTTTATTTTCAATTTCTTCCTAAACAGAACGTGCCAACACCTACAACTCTTAACTCTTCATATATATATATATATATATATATATATATATATATATATATATATATATATATATATATATCTCTGTGTGTGTGTGTGTGCGTGTGTGTGTACATATTTGTCTTTTAATGTCTATTCACATTTGAAAATAATGATATAATTATTTTATTAGATATTTGATTATTATAAATTTTGTTTACAATGTTGCACTTTATGATTTTATGTACATTGGCCTGACACAATAAAATAGAGAATATTTTAGAGTTAAATTATGGTATAGTATCTAGGCCTAAGAATCCACTTTCTATTAATTTTAGCATCTTCTTAAATAGCATTAAACCACGTTGACCTGAAAGCCTGTGATAGAGTGAGTTTTTACATATATTTTCTCTCTCTTGCAATATTTTTATTTCCTATAATACCCTCAACCATCTCCCTCACCATCTTGACTAAAAGGAATTATCAATTTCATATAATGCAAACCCTAATTTCATAGTAGGGTGAATTACATGTAATATGATACATAGTCAAATTTATGTAGTCTGCTTTTGGATTTGAAACTCAATTTTGTACAATCGTTAGATAACCTTGGTTTGAATCTCCATTTAAAATTTCACCTTAATTGGATAAATTGTTTGAGAGTTGTAAGCAATTTAAATTAATGTACATTATTTCATTCATTAAAACCTAAGACCTAGGTTGTTGAGTATTTGATCAATATACATGACATTCATGTGTCACATAGGACTTATCTAAACAATGATATGGATGACTAATGTAGCCTACATCCTGGCTGCCTGATCCTTTTGATCGCAGATCAGGAAGCATCCAACAGAGTGGAGATCATCCCTAACCTCCCACTAGACACAAATATATCCCCAACAGGATGACGATCAAGCCAACCCTCATCGTACTTATCCTAAACTCCATATCACATTTCTAGAGGCATATTTCCATCCCTCACATGCAACCAAACTCAACCACCCCTCATACGTCGCCCATAGTCCTCAGAGCAGTGAAAATGACCCTCCTCCGTTCTCACACCTCTCACTAGTGGTGCCTCCCCAGTTCGACATTTTTGACCCTAGCCTCCCCACTCTTATTTAAAGACTCTAGTATCTCCGCCACACATCTTTTCACATCCTAGACTTTCAATTGCTAACGAGATAAGCCTGAACACCCCTCTTCACTCAATCGTCTTCAACCTCTAGATATCCCACCGCCCCGCTACCACATTGCTCCTCCCACCAATCCTACCTCACCAACACCTTCGCCAACCTCTATTGGTGCTTCGCGGTAGGGTTATGCGGTTCCAGACTATCTCCCCACCCATTCCACCTCCTACTCCGATGACCTCCCATGTGGGACTCATCGGCGTTCCAATCCACAGGGAGATGCACCCACCTAGCTAAGCCGCATCGACGCAGAAGCACACCATAAAGGTGGTGGTCCACTCTTTTCATTATGATCCTAGAATTAGAAGCCTTGATACCTTTCCAGAGCTTTGAAGAGTTGTTGAAGACCTAGGAGAAGGCTGATCACAAGGACTAGGCAAGCCAATCATCCTATGCCACCTTAGCACCAACCAGGCTAAAGGCAACCAGTCAAAGGATGCCACATCTATTATGGATCATGAGCCAGTGAGGAATAACAAGGAGGTCGCTCACCTGACTGGACCAATCGTGACCTCCATGTAAGCATATATCATTCTTTTTCTCTAGTTGATTGACAGAAAACTTTTTATCTAAAAAAACCCTAGATAATGCTAGGAATATCAGAAAATAGCAAACCTATACATGATTTTAATCAGAAAAATGCAGGATATCCAAATAAAATATCCCCAGGACCTAGATCCAATCCCTATTTTAAAAATTCTACAATGTAGTCTAATGATTAATTATATGCCATTTAATAATTATAATGGACATTATTTGATGCAACCTGACCTTTTTGGATACCCAAACCCTAATAGGGTCCCTAACCCTCACATAACTCAAAAACCTAAGAAAGTATGGATAGATATCTAAAAACCCCAACTTTTTAGTTTCTCTCTATATATATATATGTGTGCTTTCGTCCATTTATTTGCCAAACCCTAATTAATTAATGACCTCCTATGATTATGTATGACTCCCAATAACCCTAGATCTAACCCGGAAGCACTTGGATCAGGTGAATCCAAAAGGAACCCTTAATGATCTAAACCTCTATAGAAACCTAAGATGAATGTTTCTTTCTTAAATCACATGGAGCATCATTACTTGGATAAAACCCTTATTGTGAGATCTAATCTTATGAATTCAAAACAAGATAAAAGTAGAATATAATCCCTAATCTAATCATAGGAAGATGAAAGTCAACCCCAAATAGAGATCAAACCCTAATAACCCAAAAACCATAATATTGGATGGTGAGAACCCATAATGACATTAGATCTTTGTTTCTCTTTCAGCGTGATCTAATTTTCTAATCTAGACTTGTTGACATCTAGATTTGAGATACAAGGTACACTGATATAAGTATAAGACTAGTTTTTGTTGGATAATATAATTATAAGTAATTGCTTTCATATAATTGAATAATCTTGTTGGTTGTACATCTATACATATTGTCACTTTTTTGCTTTGAACACTAAGAACACTAAGGAAAGAAAATGGAATGTAGTCACTGATGGTTCATTAATCTCCCTATTATAGAGGGAAAGTGTTAATGTTGACTAGAACCTCCCTAATGGTACAAGGTACACGGGGAAGAGCCCAATAATATAAGTGTTGATTATGCTAAGCCCACCATAGTAATACATGTCTATTGCAATATGATTAATAACTTGGGTTTACCTAATTTTCTGCCTTAATTAATGATTTCATTTTCTTTCTTCTTTTTCAAGTATTTTAAATATGCCATCATGGTATATATTTTTCAACAACATACCAACTTTATGTTGATTGTTTATTTCTCATATTTTCCTAGGTTTACGGAATAAGTAATGCATCTCAAAGTACCTAAAGACATTAAATGAAATTCATGGAGGATGATTAGCTAGATGGTTGCCTCTCATGTTATTTTTCTATTTAGTTAGTTGTTTCATTTCATTAGATGTGTAGGATGTCTATGTCCTATGTATTTTGTTTCCTTAAGAACTCATATCTCTTTCCAACGAATAATGTAATATGTCTCTTCTATCTTTATGAATGATGGTTTGTGTGGATACTTAAATGATGTATGTGAACAACGATCTAGATACTTATTATATACTTTTTGACAATCACAATCCCTTATATTTTCCCTTTTAACATCTTATAGATATGAGTGCACGCATATCTAAGGAATGCCATTATGGAAAGTGTACAAGAATTGGGGTCTCCACAAAGCCACTCTATCGCAAGGAAGTATTTTTTGTATGACATTGGTCCTTGCTTCTTTCCTTTTTGTACCTTTCTAACTATGAGACTTCATATGCATATGATCCCAATTTGGGGAATAAAAGGAAACTTTCTGAGTAAATCTAGGATGTCTCGAGAAGTAGGTGTTTCATCATGTGGACTCATATTATAGAAATTATGAAACTTACATAATTTTATGTGAAGTGAGGGGCAAATTCCTCATATACAAAAATTAGATATTGTGTTTAAATTTGCCTTAGGTAATTTGGACACTAGATGTTTCTCTACATAATAAAACTAGATTAACATGAGGTTGAAAATTGTTTATCATCTTAGTTGTAATAGTAATGAACACAAACCTCCACTCTGCATGGTCTCTCACAGACCGTGCAAACACTTCTTTTAAAAATAAAAATACAAACATGACCTTTTTGTGACAAAAAAATGATGAGTATAGTATATAGAATGAGATATATATAGTTTAACACAAAATGAAAATTATCCCATTACTCAAATTGTTGTGTAATATAATAAATGATAAATTACATATATATTGATAATAATACTATTTGTATAAAGTACAAAATATTCTAAATCAAGTATTATTTTAGATTACACATTAAAAAATTGGTCTAATTTTGAGACTAGCACTTTGTAAAAAACTTGCATCCGAAAGATGTTTACATTGAGCATCTTTGAACCGACATGTTCTTTTTGTATGTTTTATATTATGTGAAGGAGTCTAGTCTTATTAGAGATGTGAAGAATGATGTTTCTTATTATACCCAATCTAGTTCTCCTCTTGGGGTTTGAACCCGTAAGTTATGAATATAACCAACATGTTACCAGTTGTACTATCTGAAAAATACATACATAGTGATGAACCTTGAAACTTCCACACGTTGAGGCACCACACAATATACATATTTATATATTGAAAAAAAAATGTTTGTAAAAAAGTTACAATATAACACATTGTTTAACATCAATAATATTGCAAAAGGAATAGTTCATCTATAGGAAAATACATAAATTTACCATGTATTATAAGTAAGTTTCAATTATAACTCATACTAAATTATTCATGCTTGACATGGATATCATGTTCACGATTAGTTCATTCAAGAATTTGATCAAGAAACTTACTTCTATCATTATAAAAATATCATGAAATGATGAGTTGGCAAGACTTGTGTTTCTCTAAAGGAAAATCATCAATGATTTTTTCAACCCAAACTCTATTGATGAATTATGGAATAAACTACTTGGATTTTCAAAAACAATATGTTTCAAGGCAGTTGATAGTGTTTGATTCAATCGAAATATAAGTGGAGCATGTTGAGAATCATTTTTGTTAGTCTAAGTATTAATTATTTATGTGGAAAAGTGTAAGGAACATGTCCTAATGTGTCTCCACCACTATGCACATATAGACTAGAATTATTATGCCATAACCAACAATGCGATAGTAAAGATAATACAATGCATTAGATGTGTATCCAATATATGAAACTATATTTGTGTTTTTATATAATGTAAAAGTTGCATAAAAATGTTTTTTATAAATATGACCCTTGTTGTGAGGAGCCCCTATTTTGAGAATCCCCAAGTTAAGAGAGACCTAGAATATAAGGATTGATACTTGAAATTTCTAGGATTATATGTAACAAATAATAAATAATAGTAAATAATTACCATTAATTGAATTTAAATGAATACAAATATTTGAAATATATTCCACAAAGGAGTTGCATGAATTTTTGAGGAAACTATATACTTGGGAACTGATATATATTGATGGACAATTGCTTCCATTACTGACCAGAAAGACACCAAATTCTCCTTTAGGTGCTTCAACTGTGGTATAGGTAGAAGGAGCTGGTACGGAAAAACCTTCTGTATAAGGTTCAAAATGGTGAATTGAGGTAGAGTAGACTTGGCTTAAGACACATTACATCAATCTAAATAATCCTATTTGGCATAGCTTTTATATTTATCTTCATGCATTTTAATCATGTGTACCAACTTCCTAAAATGCCGACAAATAAAACATGATTAGCATATTTCTATATTGCGCATGTGGTGCAACCAAAATTTGTGCAAGTACACTAACAACACATATTTGCATCAATAGAATTATTTGCACATATAAACTTTTATTTTCTTTGATATTATAATCCATACTTGGTGTACTGTCACAGGTGTAATAATTTTCCATCATTGTACTCATCTACATTACCAATTAATCATTGCAACCCAAGGTTTAGCATATCATAGTTTACTTATCTAATACTGATAGTAACATTATATTGAGCATAAATAAATAAAAATCCAACAATTTATTCACTGAATCGATACTTAGAAACCATATTCCAATCATTTGGAATTTGATAATGAGATTGTTCATACATAAACATGTACCTATATGTATAACCATACGACATAATCTTCAAATACTCTATGCACTGCAATCATTAAATGTATTCAGGAAAGCAAAGGTATATCCAATCAATCAACATGATATGTAATTGCATACAAAACCTCTAAAGTGTCCCATATGTTCAAATCACATTAATTAGACCAAACCTAGATCTTACACTAGGGTTTAGGATTATCTTAGGTTTGGAATAGGAATAAGGGCACTAAATCAATAATCCATAATATTATGGTTCATTAGGGTTATTTACCCAAATTAGATATACTAAGTGTCACCCTAATTATCAAATCCATGATATCAAGTCATGACCAACTAAATCAGTTCATGTGGATTTAGATCATAGCAAGATATACACATTGGTGTTAAGATCTTAGTTCATCATATATATGATTATAGACCAAGAAACCTTAAACATTCATCATACTTATCATCATCATCACCATCAATATATTTAGGTACCATTATGTTCAAAGATATCAATTTATAATAGAAAATAAATGTATTCATTATATTCGACATCCTAGTCATCCAATGTAACCATCACTCTAATATTGGTCATTGTATCCTTTTTTCATTAGATTAGATAAGGATACATAAAATAAACATGGTAAATGCAATAGCTTGATGACATATAATCTTCACAACATTTTTACACTTTTAGGTTAGAATCATAATTAGGCACAATAATGTGACTCTATATCTTAGATAATATATATTATGTCATCTAAATATTATGTATTAAATTACATAAACCATGAATAACATATTATATTTCAATGTAGCAATGTTTCAATACGTCAACATTGTATTCATTAGCATTAGGGTCCATACACATACCTCAATGTAACCTCTTAATCTGGAAAATTATTATAATCATGTCATATTACTATGATAGATTGATCACATCAGAGTAAGACACATGGGAATCACCCTTGATCAAGGTTACAAGTAATTAAGTACATATGGGGTTTCCTCATTACAAGTAATTAATCATATCCATAAGCATCAAAAGATCTTTTTGGACTAGAAATCTAATCCAGTCTAGATTATATTTTATTCAAAATCTACATGTTCTCATGATCAAAATGACCTATAATTTTGTTATAATATGATTTCTCCATAATGTACCACCATTTATTTAAACATTAATCTTATTTGGACCAATCATTACACACTACATCAGCCAATATGATTCTATTTTTCATTATTGAGGATCTGGGTCAAATCCAGAGGTATAGATATGACTTACTCCTACTGTGAGTTGAACTCTCATGCACTTAAGGTGAAGTTTAGTCAATCCCACCCTCATCATCTTCCACCTCTTGAGTCTACTACCTACCGCTTGGAGGAGTCAAGCTCAAGGTTGACCTTCCCCTCTAGGGCTCAGAAGAACCAATGAAAGATTAAAACACTCCTGGAGGACCTCTCTGGATATGGACAATCCCTTGGCCTATAGGGAAATAGGGCTACATAATAGGCAGCAAAAACAAAAATTTTAACTACCATATTCCCATGAACCAGCAGATCACGTCAATAACTATAAGATGGAAAGGATAGTATTGAGAATATACCTAGTCCTGGAGCATGTCCAGAGACATCTCCTCATCATTGAAGATTTATAACAATCTTCTAGTCGTACAGAGACTCGTCTGACTGTTGTGCCTCCTAGTCTTCACCACAGACTACATCCTTGAACATAATCTGCAACCACGCCTCTTCCCATAAACCGTTGGTTGACGTTGTCCTCCTTAAGCACAGACAACGACCACCTCACCTCTTGAGAAGTCCACGTGAAGTGCCTAGAACTCCTACCATCCTATTAGAATGGACAGAAAGGAGTTGTCCCTATCGTTGGAGTACTAGTCACCAACTTGCTCTCCCATAACAATGATCCCCAACTTTTCTCTCCCTTTCTATCCCTCCCTAGTTGGGTAGGACATGCTTAGGATCTCTTGGTTACCACAACCAGAGAGTACAACAATTTCTACAGCAACTGATTCTCAATTGTATGTATTATACTCTAGGAAGGCCCTAGTACCCCTCTATTTATAGGAGGGGTTTGGGTCAGGGTTCCCAGTCTGTGCGGGAGGGGAAGGGACCAGAAGATCTTAAAAAATTTGCAACATACAACCACCGAAATGGCCATCTGGCTACCCATATGGTCATCTCATACTGTGAGATGGTTGTTTCGTTGTATCCCAGTCACACACAACATTGGCATTGTGTTTCTAATTAATGATAAACATTAATCCCTTGTATTAATAGAATTGTGCAATTGAAACGATTGAATTTTATCACGAATATGGAAAGTTACTAGAACCTTCCTTCAGACTCAATTGAGCCGATCAGTTCACTAGGTGAATCGGTCATTTCAATCTATCTGAGTCGATCAGCTCACCCAATGAGTTGATCGGTTGGATCCAATTTCATGCAAAACTTCACCAGTTCAATTCCAATCATCCTGACACTCCAGACAACCATCGCAACACTTGAGCCAATCATTTGGCACTCCAAATCACCATATCACTAGGTTACCCAATTGTTTGGTAGTGCAGTCAACTGGTTTTTTGTGTGAATTGAATACCTAAACACTTTAGTAATCAATTCAATCATCATCAAAATTAAACTCCTCTTCTAGGTCAAGACATATGTATGTGACCCTCCCATATTACCTTGGCAGTGAATTTCCATAACAACTTCTGACATCACATGCAATGTGTGGTGCCTAGTCGCACATCAATGCTGCCCAAGTAAATGGAAAGTTATCAAACAACTTCAATTTACAATTTGTGCTTGGTGTTACATTGTTTTTATGATTCCTTTATCTCTGATATCTAGATTGAACTTGAGGCATGGAGTAGTCACCCTCTTTAATATTAAATCTTGTTCTTGAACCAAGAGCAGACCGCCTGAGATATATGTAAGCTCAATATCACATATTGACTCACATGTGCATGGCCATGCATTCCTCAGTCTCACTAATCAAGAGGACTAGGATATCATACTCCTTTAAGAGGGACAAATTCCATATCTATCATTCACAATCAGTCTCCATGTGTCACAGTCACCCATTCATCACCTTTATAACAACTCATGTTTCAAGATTGCATTTGATGATGTCAGAGCATACCGAATGACATGTCATGAATGTAGTGATTTCAGGTCTGAGAATACACTGTTCTCCAACATTTATCTATGTGCTTGGTTTGATATTGCTATATCATTACTAATAAGACTTTGTCATCAACCAACTCACACCTTAATCTTATGTGTCATTGTTGTCTATGGACCTTCCACAATAACAACTGATAAGGGACATAAGGATATATATATATATATATATATATATATATATATATATATATATATATATATATATATATGTGTGTGTGTGTGTGTGTGTGTGTGTGTGTGTGTGTGTGTGTACTCTTAACATGCATATGAAATCATTTCTTCAAGTCACATACTTGAAGACATACGTCGTTGAGTAATATTATTCGCTAGACATATATAATGTTACATCATTATCTCATAACTGAATTAAACATAATAAATTGGAGGCTTGCCTTTATTTATTAATCAAATCAATTACAAGTCATGCCATTACAATAATCAGATGATTGGTTCTCTGGGCAAACATACCAACTGACTCCCACTTGCACTTAGAGCTCATCACCAACAAATCATATTCCAAGTGATATAACATGTCCATCATGATTCTATTGTGAAAGTGCCTTTTTTAAGTGGTTAGTGATGTTGTTCTCAGTTGGTACTCTGCAAATATTTACATCCCCTTATTGTACGATCTCTCGTATGCGATGGAACCATCTTTGTATATGCTTTGAGAGGAAATGCGATTTCAGTTCCATATCTTGTGTAATAGCTCTATTGTTGTCAAAATATATCTCGATTGCGTCATTGATGCTTGGAACGACCCCAAGTTTTGTAATTAACTTTTTGATCCATATAGCCTCCTTTGTTGCATTCTATGAAGCAATATGCTTGGCCTCTGTTGTAGAATCGACAACTGTCTCTTTCTTAGAACTCTTCTAGCTTACAACTCCATTATTGAGGCAAAACATGAATTATGATTGCGATTTGTAATCATCTTTATTATTCTGGAAGCTTGCATCAGTGTAACCTCTTACCACCAAATCTTCCTCTCTGTTGTAGACCAAGAACTAATCCTTCATTCTACTAAAGTACTTTAAAATGTTCTTCGTGGTTTTCTAGTGAGCATCACCTAGATCTGAGTGATATATGCTCATCATTCTCAAGGCATATGAGATGACTAGATGGGTACACAACATTACAAACATGATTGATCCAATTGTTGAGGTGTATGGAATCAAAATCATGTGTTCACTTTCATCACAAGAACTGGGACTTTGAACTTTAGAGATGGCAAGTCAATGTAGCTGGACATGTTTCCTCTCTTTGAGTTCTCCTTGCTGAGCTGCTTGAACACTTTGTCAATGTATGTGCTCTGACTGAGTCCTAGAAGCCTTTTGGATCTATATTTATAGATTTTTATCCCCAAGATGTAGGATGCTTATCCACAGTCTTTCATAGAAAGCATATTTCCCATCCATGTCTTTACCTTTTATAAAGTAGGGATGTCATTCCCCATCAATAGTAAATCATCTACATACAATATGAGGAATGTCACTATTGTCCCACTAACCTTCCTGTACACACATGGTTCATCTTCATTTTGAATAGAGTGAAACACTTTCAATTTCTCATCAAAATGAAGATTCCATCTCTGAGATGCTTGCTTCAATGCATAGATTGACCTTTGTAGCTTACAAACTTTGTCTGCAAACTTTGGATTTATAAAACCCTCAGGTTGTGTCATATCCACATCCTCAAGAAGATCCCAGTTAAGGAATGTAGTTTTAACATCCATATGATGAATCTCATAGTCATGATAAGATGCAATAGCAAGCATGATCTTGATGAATTTAACCATGGGCACTGGAGAAAATGTTTCATCATACTCAACACCTTGAACTTGTCTGAAACCCTTTACAACCAATTTTCCCTTATAGGTTTGAACTTTTCAATCCATGTCAGTGTTCTTCTTGAAGACCCACTTGCACCCTATGGTTTTACCCCTTTAGGTAAATCCAACAAAGTCCATAATTTGTTGGTTTACATCGATTCCATCTCAGATCTATGGTCTCAAGCCATTTTTGAGATTATTGTCCTTCAATATCATATTGATAGATTATTGGTTCATCGTCTATGACCAATTCACTCCCTACCTAAGTTACAAGATATCCAAATCTCTCAGGTTCAAGGCATGTCCTATAGATCTATGAGGTTCCCATGTTACTTGAGGATTTTGAGATTCCACAACACTTTGTGATTCTCTTGGTTCCTCTTGTACATCTATTAGCTCAATGTTTTCTTGTTGGTCTCGTACCTCTTTGAGTTCCACTTTCCTCCCATTGATTCTTTTTGAAATAAATTCCTTTTCTAGGAATATAACATCTTTGACAACAAACACTTTGTTTTTAGATTGATTATACAAGTAGTATCCCATGGTTTCTTTGGAATATCCAACAAAGTAACATTTATTAGATCTAGGGCCATGATTTTCAGGAAACATTTTCTTGACATAAGATTCACACCCCCAAATCCTCATAAAAGGCATTTTTGGATGTTTTCCGGTCCATATCTAATGTGTCTTTTGAACCAATTTAGATGGTTCTCAGTTTAGTGTATATGCAACAGTCTCTACATCATACCCCAGGAAGGTAGTCGGAAGCTCAGTTAAGCTAATCATCAATTGCACCATATCCAACAATGTGTGATTCCTTCTTTCTGATACACCATTATAATGAGGTGTTCTAGGTGAAGTCCATTGGGATACGATCCCATGGGCTTTAAGAAGGTACTCAAACTCTTAATTTAGGTACTCTCCACCTTGATCAAAACAAAGTGTCTTAATACTTACCAAGTTAGCTCTGTACTTCTTTCATAAAATCCCTAAACTTTTCAAGAGTTTCTGACTTATGTTTCATTAAATAAACAGAGCCATACCTACTAAAGTCATCAATGAAGGTAATGAAGTACTGATAGCCACCTCTAATAGTTGTTCTTAAAAGTCCACACACATCAATATGTATGAGTCATAATACATCACTAGCCCTTTCATTGTTACTAGTGAAAGGAGTTTTAGTCATCTTGCCCAACAAACAAGATTCAAATGTCTCTATTGATTCTAAATAAAAAGAGTCCAGATCACCATATTTGTGGAGTCTGGATATGTGATTCTCATTTATGTTCCATAGACGAAAATGATAAAGGTATGTCATGTTTGAGTTGGTGAGCTTTAGTGTTTTGGTATTTACATTATAAACTTCTATCTTTAGATCTAACAAATAAAGACCATAACATATTGGAGCACTTCCATAAAAGATCCCATATTTTAAAATAGAACATCACCCATTTTTTAATATGGAATTCACGTGAATCCTTGTCCATCCAAGATATATAAATGATGTTTCTATTTATAGTAGGTAAATAATAGCAGTTTGTTAACTCCATTATAAGCCTTGTGGGTAGAGATGAACTATATGTTTGAACTGTGTTGTCCACAACTCTTGCACCATTAACAACTCATAGTTTCACCTTGCCTTTTCCCAAAGACCTACTTCCTTTCAGATCATGCATATTAGATTATATGTGAGATCCACATATCGTATCTAGTACCCATGATGAAGAAGTAGATAGGCTTATTTCAATCATGTATATACTGAAGTGGAGATCATCATTCCCATTTTCTTCTTCCTAAATGCCTTCAAGTATAAAGGATAAGTTCCTCTTGTACTTTTCTTTCTCCTTATCTTGAGTGTTGAAGATTTGGATTTGGAATTGACCTTAGAACTTTTCTTGGTTTTGCCTTGATCCTTGGATTCAGATCTACTGATCATCATCATGGGCATTCCCTTCTTTAATTTTGCTTCAGCATGAATCAACATGACAAGCAAGTCTGATATCTGGTCAGCCACATTATTCACATGATAACATGCAATGAAATGGCTATATGATTCTAGAAGTGACTTTAGAATCATTTTTGTGGCCAACTCTTGGCTCAAGGTGGATCCCAATTCTTCACAATGATACACATGTCCAATCATATTGAGCACATGTTCTTCTACTGAGGTTCTCTCTGTCAGCTTAACTCAAGTATCACCTTTATGATATTGTCCCTTTCTTGCTCTGTATGGCTAACTATTACTTTCTTAAGATGTATTACCAACTACATGCATGTACTCACACTACTCATGCAACTCATAGTTCATAGAGCCAAGCTTAAGGTAATTTATCTCTAAGTCATCATTGGCATGCTTCCAGTAGGCATCCACTTATGCCCTAGGTGCACCAGAATCATGAATTTCTGGAACTAGTTTGTCAAGAATGTAGAGCTTGCAGTCTTCATTGAAAACCCTTCTCAATGTATAAAACTAGTAGTGGAAATTTTTCCTATCAAGTTTTCTCTTCTTAAGGACCGATCGCAATACATATTTGTTCATCATTTTATTCTACAAGAGAAAATGTGCATTTGTCAAAACCTTTTTTATTTTATTTGAAAATTTTGACGATATTAATTAGGTCTTTAATTATTATTGCTCTTACTATTTTATTCAAATTGATAACCCTCATATATCAATTCAGAATATTGTGACATACAATATTCTAGTGGGATAAGATCCATATTTCATCAAATCTTGGGTCATCTTTAGATGATCGCTCACAACTTGACTATTTTTGGTAGACAATTTTTGCCAATTGAATATATATGTAACTCTTGTATAGATGGTATGCACAACTCTTTGTCATGATGATCTGTATGCCTCTGGTCTTAGACTCACTAAGAATCAACATTTAAGCCTGACCTAAAATTTAACACGATAATATTGCATCCCGCTATTGCGGATGCTACATTACTATCATCACACCTCTACCAGATAAATGGTGCATTACAATTTTGCATCTCCTACACTTAGTCAATAAAGATTTTCATGTGTGCTGCTATTGGAACGAATCTAAGACTTAATATTAACTTGAGAAAGTTTGCATTTATAAATACATAAACTTTATCCAATCACCACATATATAGTATGTATCATATAAATGCTATATCCCAAAACAAAAACATGCAACAAACAAAATAGATGGTTGTGTCCATCCTAAATGTAATTCCTTGGAGCCGCAATCAATTAACACATAGGTCCACATCAAATGTAGAAATATGTTCTTGATGAAGACCCATGCTTTCTAATCTAGAATTATCAGTTCAACCCTTGAACGGATCGGCTCACCTCCTGGTTGGTCATTTAGTCATATGGTTTTGTTGGTCCACCATATGCTAGCTCCTTAAGTTGATCGGTTGGGTTCACCAAGAGATTGACTTAGCTCATCCACCTAGTCCTCCTTGGTCATTCATCCATTTGTCTCATCTTTGAGACGTCATCTTCTTTGTCATAACATGAATGTAAACTATCCTACTTTTACATGATTATAGAGAAACCTTGAGTTACATTTGTGGGGAGCAAAGGGTAGGATAGAATGAACTTTACATTGGGAAGATAAGATAGAGGCTCAGTACGCAGGCTAAGATAAAAGGATTAACCAACCACACAACTATGCACAAATAATACGGGTTATTTGCCATAACCATGCCACACATCCACCATCAAAATTTCTTTTAGGGTGACATGTGTAATTTTTTTTTAGATAAGGTAAATGTTTTACTAACTCAAAAAAAAAATTAGTTTGGAATTATTGTTATATTTGATTGGATAGGAAATTATTCACATCGCATGCAATAATAAAATGATAAAACCCAAAAATTGATCATATTGATTATCCAAAAATATATTAAATTGACCTAGCTCTGATACCATTGTAGGAAAATATGGCTACAAAATAGGTAGCGGAAACAAAAAATTTAACAACCATATTCCCTTGAACCAGCAAATCACATCAATAACTATAACATGGGAAGGATGGTTTTGAGGATATATTTTGTCCTGGAGAAAGTCCAACAACATCTCCTCATCGTTGTAGATGTGCAACTGTCTTCTAGTTGCACTAGGGCTTATCAAACTACTATGCCTCCTGGTCTGCACCGTGGACTGCAACCTCAAACATTGTTTGTAGCACCTCTTCTCGCAACGAACTGCTAGTTGATGTTGCCCTCCATATAAAAGGGCAAAGTCCACCTTATTTCTAAAGAATACCACATGGAGCAACTAGAACTCCTGTCCTCCTTCTAGAATGGACATGAAGGAGTTGTCCCTCATGTTGGTGTACTAGTCACCAACTTAATCTCCTACAACAATGATCCTCAATTGTTCTCTCCCTTTATATCCCTCCTAAGTCAGGTAGGACTTGCTTGGGCTCTCTTGGTTACCTTAACTGGAGAGGACAACAATGGTCAGAGCAACTGATTCTCAATTGTCTTTTTTGTGCTTTGGGAAGCCCCCAATATCCCTCTATTAATAGGAGGGGTTTGAGTCAGCGTTCCCAGACTGTGCGGGAGTGGAAGGGATCAGAAGATCTTGAATATTTGCAACTTTAGACCACTGAAATAATCATATGGCAACCCACGCAGTCATCTCATATTGTAAGATGGTCATCTTGCAGTTTCCCAATTGCACACAAAATTGACAATTCATTTCCAATTATTACTAAATTTTAATTCATTGCATCAATAGAATTGTGCAACCAAAATGATCAAATTTTATAATGAATTTAGAAAGTTACTATAGCCATCCTTCGACCCCAACCGAGCCGATCGGTTACTAGGGGACCCAATCATCTCCCTCTATTTGAGCGGATCAGTTCACCCAATGAGCTGATCGGTGGAGCCAGTTTTGTGTAGAACATCACCAATTCAGTTCCAATCTACCCGACACTCCAAATGGCTATCTCAACACTTGAGGCGATCGTTTGGAACTCCAAAGCATTGTCTCACTTTTGGAGATGATCGTTTGGCAGTGCAATCAACTGATTTGTTATGTGAATTGATTACCTAGACACTTTAGTAATCAATTCAATAATCATTCAAGATTAAACTCCTCTTCTAGGTCAAGACCTATGTGTGTGACCCTGTAGATACCATATTACATTCGTAGTGAATGTACATAACAACTGATGACACCACAAGAAATGTGCGGTGCCTAGTCACACATCAATGCTACCTAAGTAAATGGAAAGTCAGAGAACAACTTCAACCTACAATATGTGCTTGGTGTTATAGTGTTTGTATATTTTCTTTGTCTCTGATATCCAGATTGAACTCAATGTGTGGAGTAGTCACCCATTTAACATTCAATCTTGTTTCTTGAACCAAGAGCTTACTGTCTGAGATATATGTAAGCTGAATATCACATATTGACTCACATTTGCATGGCCATGCATTTCTTAATCTCACTAATCAAGAGGCCTAGGTTATTACACTCCTTTAGGTGGGTGAAATCTCATCTCTATTACTCATATTCAGTCTCCATGTGTCACAGTCAACTAATCATCACCTTTATAACAACCCATGTTTTGGGATTGTGTTTGACAATGTCAGAGCAAACTTAATGACAAGTGATGACTGTAGTGATTTTAAGTCTAAGAACCACAAGCACCCCCATCACTATGAGAGATGACTATGACTACCGTGGTAATGGTTTCCATGTGTCAATCTGATGGTGGGTCTGTCAGATACACTGTTATCCAAAATGTATGGGGTGATTGGTTTGATATTGCCATCTTATGACTAATAAGACTCTGTCTTCAAACAACTCACACTCTGATCTTGTTTGTCATTATTGCCTATCAAGCTTACACAATAAACATTGATCAAGGAAAGAATGAGAACATATATATGTACTCTTAACATATGTATGATCTCATTTCCTCAAGTCACATAGTTGAAGACATATTTTATTGAGTAATATTATTCTCTAGACATTTATAATGTTACATAATTATCTCATAATTGAATTAAAAAGAATAAATTGGAAACTTGCCCTTTTTTATTAATCAAATCAATTACAAGTCATGCCATTACAATCACCATATGATGGGCTCTCTGGGCATACATACCAACATGTCCATCAACGGAGGTGGTTGGGGCAATTAAAACCATGACTGAGGATAAAGCTCCTCAAAATGGGAGTCCACAGGCTCTGAAAACGAGATTATAGGGCGGTGGACCTTACCTAGGAGCAAATTCATTATTGAGGGAAGTTGAAGAACTCCCGAGGGACACACGAGCTCCTTGGATGGTATGAGATCATCGTGATGCCTTTCTTTGTGCACTTAAGAAAGGAGAGGGAGGCAAATCCATTGTGGGATCGAGATTCCATGACATTCTGCTTTGGGTTTGAAGAGAGTTCTCATGTAGAGACCTAGGGTAGACAATGTGTTTTATACATATGCAAGGCATATCATTCACTGGAAACTAAAACCCTATTCGGATGGATAATATAAATTTTTGGAGTATCTAAAACTATGGGGATAACGAAAAGTTGTTAGTCTAGTGCAAGGTGAGATTCCTTTGGACTCAAGCTACTAGAGAAGGGAGAGGGAGGCAACTGATGGAGTGCAGACTCCTAGTATGATGGAATAGTTCAACATCTGAGTTGAGGGGATATCCCCCACTCACATATCGACCTTGACCCGAGATCCAACCTTGGATCATCCTTCGACCTTAAAATTCATTTTTTTTATTTGATATAACTCTCATTTATTTAAATAATTCCCTAGGAAACATATCTTTTTCATTTAATCACAATTTTTAGGATTACAATTCCATTGCTATTATCTACCATTGGTTAAAAGATAAATGCAAGAAAAATTTCTTTAATATACCAAACATGATTTTGAAGGCACATATAGATAATTACTTAATTACTTTGATTACAATATTACTTATAATTCTATATAATTTCTCCCACGATCTCATTTATGCATCTATCAACTAAAAATATTATCAGTGTTGAATATGATATCCAAATACTTCAATTCTTGTTTTCTATCTCAAGGAACCATATGCAAACACCAATTGGGATTGTATTAGGTCCTAAAACCCATGAATCACATACTTGGGTCCATTTTTGATAAATATGTCAATATGGGACCCCAATTATCCCAATTATACCAATTGGGCTTGTATTAGGTGCTAAGCCTATGACCTTTATGATATTTTTTTATTACAAAATTAAGACTTTTTTTTTGTCGGGTAAACTCTACAAAATTAAGAATTGATATGCCTTAATGTCTTAAAGGATTCCCATATAGACGTATTTATCAATATCTGTCTATCTACTTGAATTGAAGAATCATTCTAAGTCTAGGAATAAAATCAATATGCCATATCTAAAATCTCATCTCAACTTTTATTTCCACATCCTAATATTGGATTGTAACTAAAATCATAAACTTTAAGGATCTCACACTTCATATTTGTACCCTCACATAAAATATTGATGTTACACTTAAATAACAATAAACAGTTATACCTTTGTGGAAACTCTAGCCTTTCAAAACTCAAGAAATGAGTTGTTTATATGTAACCAAAAAAAAAAACAAAATTGATTTAAAATGTTTGAGCCTAGGGTGAAAGTGCTTCTCATGATCATTATTATGAAAACCAAATTTACCTCTCTTGTACATGAGCTTTCAGGTGGATTATGTGGCACCATGTTTGAAAAATATAACATTTGATCGATATATATCTTTGGCAGTGAAACTTAGTACGGTGATTGCATGGAAGATAAGCAAAAAATGATATTTGGAGTCACCACTACATTTTTTATGTAAAATAAGGAAAAATAGTATAAAACTTCATGACGCAATAGTAGAAGTGTAACGACCCTGCTTACCGATAACTAGCAATTAAGGAAGACCAAGAAGTCAGAGCTGCTATCCCAAAATAGGATCAATGGTTTTGCAAATAATAAAAAATAAATAATAAATTCTACCACAACTAAGATTAAAATAGGATAAAAAATTTCTTTTCACATACCTTGAAAAATATAGGATTTGAGGGACTATACCCAGATAAGAAACTATCTATCTACAATCCTCCAATTCTTTATTGAGATTTATTCATTCAATCTCACTTTAAAGGAATATCCACTTTTTGATAAACCTAAAATTCCGACAAACAAAATAGCAGTCAGTATAATGAATTATACTGGTCTGTGGGGGAACCAAAATCTTGCATCTCTTTGTAACAACATAATGCAACCAAATTATTGTTTAACAGATCAAACTTTACATATAAAACATAACTACTTTATCCCTACATATCCATGCCTCTGTGTTGTCCCTGTAGTGGACTTGGATGCTACCTCTCTCATATGGTAGATCTCAAATAGCCCCTATGATCCTACCTTATAGGTAGACCACGACCTAGGGCTGTGTAGTCGTATGGTCCTACCCAAGGGTACACAAACACATTGACTCATGATAACCTAATGATCCTACCCCAAGGGTAGACCATGTACTAGGTCATCCATATCATCTAAAGTTGTTAATCTTGATGCTTTATAATGAGGAAAAAAACTAATTTGATGTTATGTGAATTGAGATGATTAATATGGATAATCTATTGGCCTATTAACATGTTGTTAATAAAATGACATTTTGATGTTTAAGTAGATGATCCATGTGCTAAATATCTTAATTTAGGGTTTGATATATCAATGGGCATTAAAGGGCTTAGAAACCCTAATCTAGGGTTAATGATTGATAATGAGATAAACTTCGAAAATCCTTTATTTAAAAGTGATACTAGGATGATCCTAAGCCTATTAGGTGATAGGAAGAGATTAATATGATTAAGTTGAATAATTAGGGTTTTGCATCTAGAACTATTGTTTTAGGGTTTTGTGGATATAAAAGATGAAAGTTGTAAGAGATTAATAAGATTAAGTTGGATAATTAGGGTTTTGCACCTAGAACTATTTTTTTAGGGTTTTGTGGATATAAAATATGAAATTTGTAAATAGATCTAAAGGAACCATAATGAAACCCTAATTCGGATTAGAAACCCTAAAAAGAGATTCCAAGTCAATAAAATAGATTCTTGATAAGTATGTAGTAAATAGGTTGTACATGCTTTTCAGGATTCTGTGCTTATTTCTTGTGAAATCTCCTAATCAGGTATGTGGTTAATTATGAGTACACACTCTTAGTTTCTCAGATGTTTCAGGATGTTTTACTGATTGCAATGAAAATAATTGTTTGGTTGCTTTTATTTTCTGTAATCTTTAAAGTGAATATGACTATGACAATTTAAATATATATATGTGACTGTCTCGAACCTACATACCATCTCTGGATGTATGATGCAAGATTGAGCCCCAAAGGGAAGATCTGAAGTGGTCAAGCCCCAGAGGGGAGACCACTAGGCACCTAGAGAGGTGACCCCAGGTACCAAGCTCAGGATGGAGAAGGTTTCCTTGAAGTCCCTTACAAGGACTAAACCCTAAGAGAGGGTATCCTAGAGTATGAGTAAAAGTGGTTGGGAAGTCGCATTGAAAATGTAATTGTGCATTGTTAACAACTACTTGATATGATTAGGTTGTTAGAGGTTATGTGCAATATTTTTTTTGTCTCCACATACCAGTATATTCATTTATACTGAGCGACACTTTGTTTGTCGGTGTTTTAGGAAACATATGAAATTGGACAAACAGTAAAGTGGAACATATGAAGATTAAAGTTAAATTATAAAGGAGGATTTAGGTAGATAGAATTCTACTATGGGTATAACTTCCAGTTACCTATTTTTGAAGGTGTGTTAAAAGTAAAATTTTATTCCAGTTCTTAGTTTAGTCTTTAGTAGAATTTATTAATTATTTTTTATTATTTGAAAAACCATTGATCCTATTTTTGGGATAACGCCTCTGATTTCTTGGTCCGCCTTAATTGGTGGTTACCGAGAAGCGGGGTTGTTACAAGAAGGCTGATCTGGCATCCATGTCAGATTGATTAAAAAAAGTAAACAAAATAAGACTACAAACTGACATCTGGCAATCTTCTCCCCTAATAAACTAGTATTGACCCATTTCAAACTATTTTAATATAAGAGGTATCTTCAACACATCTTTAAAAGCCTAAAGTTAGAACATAGGTTAAATATATATAGCCAAAACTTTTAAGATACAACATTTACTATTATCAATCAAAATATACTACTCAACTTGTTATACACGGTTGTATCTACTTATCTTACTTAGTGACTTAAACACATAGTATAAGCAACATATTAGTTTTGGTAAAAAGAAATCTGAAAATTATGTAGTCTATTTTATTAAATAAAATATTTTATATTAATCATGGTGTTAAAATTTACAAGAATTTGTAATGGTGGTAAATGATAATATTTAATTGATTACCCTAAAATTTATTATATTAGTTGTTCAGACCTCTATTTTGATTAGAATAAATATCAACCATTATAAAGAAACCCTAAATGTAGACCCAGGTTATGCAACAAAACAACTAATTCTTGACAAATGTTATTAACACAATATACAAAGAAACACAAACAATTTATTTCTTTTTCTTATTAAATCCTCATAACCAATGTCGCATCAAGGATACCATATTCATTTATAACTAATCTTATTCGACACCATTAACACATGAACCAAATCTTATTTTTCATAAACAGTTCACTATACATCAGCTACATGTACCCAAAACAACAAAAACTCGATACACTACCTGGCCATGGGAAGAGTGAGTACAAGAACATTCTAATCTATATTATTCTATTTATATCTTATTTTTCACAGCCTATCAACTAGATGTCAATACACCTAAAAAAATTGAAACACTTCATGAGACTCATATAAAGCCCCAGTAAGTGGATACCTCTTACTCAAATAGAGCATGTGCATCAACATTAGATGAAGTATATTGAACTCATAAGAAACTGACATATCTAACATGTAATTCTAAAATTTACCACATCCATTTCAAGACAACAATCTAATAAATTAGATAATGTTTTCACTGGTCCAATCAAAATTTGAAATCATCTTCAAGAGAATATATATGAGAAAACCAGTAGATGTTAATTACTTCAGAATGAAAATTCAATTGGGTGAGAAATAAGTCAAGATATAAACAACTAGAATCAAAACATAATAAAAACAACATCTTTGCGACACCCCACTGTGAATCCAGGAACACATCTTGCAGTACTGAAGTTGAAGTTAACAAGACTATTAAAATGACAAATAAATCCAGATCTTAATCACAATGCATATTAAATTCTAGCATCAATTTTTTGTCAACATTCAAGATTAGATTTGAATATTGACATATAATAATATGGAAATAGATCATTTATAAACGAATCATTAATTTCCACAATAAGAAACACAATAAATAACATCATGACCATCACCTAGCAGCATAAGGCATGTAACAAACTTCCAACTCATATTATAAGTGGCTTGTCATCTTTTTTTCATTTCCTCTTAAACTACTTGGCTCAAACCTTGCCAAATAGAAGTCACCATGCCTAATTCTAATGTCAATTACTCACTGTCACTATCTTAGGGTTTTTCCAACCACCCTAACACATCAACAACATACCCTGGTCCACTGTGTGGTTGTCTAAATAGGCTTACATCCTCATTTTGGGTACATGAGATAGGAATAAACATTACAAAATATCACATATTATCATATTTTAGATGTTTAACAATTTCCATTTCATAAGAGTATGTTCTTCATGAACATAGACTTTTACATCATAGTATTTATGTATAGAGTCACTCTAGATGACTCACTCCTAAATCCAAGTTCTCTAACCTTCAAGGTTTCAATCCACACTTTGGAAATCCTTTTTATAATTCTCTCATTACTACAAGGAGATATGTTTCATTTCCCCAGTATGGACCTTAGGGGAACTCATAGTGTTCAGGGCACCTAACTAGATGTGGCATGATTCCACTTGTTATTTTGTCCATTTAATCATCTCAAAAAGAATTTAATTCATCAGTTATAGAGTGTGTTTTTTCTTGCACAACTACAATGATGTAAAGTAGATTAGGAGATACAATATCAATAATTATTTAAGCCATAATCACATCAAATTGAAAATTTTCAACATCAATATTTCTTTTACATTTCCAAATCATCTCATATCAATCATCATCAATGGGCTGTCAGCTCAAGACTTAACCTCATTATTTAACACTTATCCTAAACTTGATTTCTCAAATGTAATCAATGCATGTTAATTTCAGTCTCAACATATTTGTATTAGTTCATTCCATATCTCATCAAGCATCCACATAGATATTAGATCCAATAACAATGTAAGCATATAGTTATCTTATGCCATTCATCATGAGCATAACATGTTTATTGTACAAAATATACTTATTCCATTTGATTTCTATAGATATAAATATATATCAAAGCATAAATGTGCATAACACACATGATACTCCTCTTTATTATTTACTATTATTTAATTAGGGTTAATATTCAACACATATTTGATCATGAAATGAAACCCATCAAAACAGAGTATTCTCAGAATATAACTGTTCTACAGATAATTACTACCCAAATATGTATTCTTATGGATCAAATTGCATCCTTGAACTTCATCTTCTATTTGAATTAGATAATACTTATCTACATTTCTTACTACCTTATCTCAAAAATTTATTCATTATTATGACATAGTTCATCATATTCGGATACAGTTAGGTTCTGATTTTCAAATATCAATTTTCTACATTTTTCCTTCATTTCATAATAATTACTCATAACTTATTTGTAACCATTGTAACTATTATTCTTGTAACTAATCATTCTAAATTTACTTAATACATAAAGTTTTCTCTCTCATTGAAATCATTCATAATCTAACTTTTGTGTATTTCATTTAGTTTTCAACTCATTTATATTTAAAATAGATTTATAACATAGTTCCTCATAATTTTTTTATTAATAGTCATTCCTTAGTTATCATTGAAAACCTCTAGAGGGGGGGTGAATAGAGTTTTATAGAGATTTTAAAATAATTTAAACTCAAGCAACCACAAAGAAAGATTGGACAAAGAGACACAAGGGTTTAGAGTGGTTCCTAGCCTTAGCAAATACTAAGGTAGTCAGTCCACTACCCGGTTGCTTACCCAACCGGGATTTGAAAAGAAATTATTTTATTACCTCGCAAGGACTTTACATAAAATACATTTCTTTTCCCTAAACCCTTCAAGCAGCCTTCACCTAGAAGTAATCGCCCAACTCGAAGAAGCCTTCCCTTGAAGTAGATGCACCAACACCCGTTGCACCAGCCTTCTGAAGTAGCTTCCCGTGCGATAGCCTTCTTGAAGTAGCTTGAAGTCCCCTTCTCCACCTGAGAAGTCCACCCTCTCCAATCCGCAGCCTCCAACCCTAGGAGTAGCAAGGAGAGTACAAGGAATAAATAGGAACAAGAAAGAAATACAGAAATTACAATACCGTTGTAAGCACAAGGCTTGATTTTCCTATATCAAGCGTTTGGATCTCCCAACCAAGATGTATAGCAATGTGATTATTATGTGTAGGAGATCCTAGTCTATAGGACACGAAACGGTAGCAATATGAATGTATAACAAGTGTGGGAATTGCACTATTGCTCTAAACAGATTGCCAATGTAGTGTATGCTCAAAGATTGCACAATTGAGTATATAAGTATGTTCTAGTGTCCTATGGCTTGCCCTATTTATAGGAATGGCCTAAGTATGCTTAAGGACGTTCTAGACAACTTCTAGGGGGTTCCTAGTGCTTAACTAGCCGTTAGGAATAAGTTAGGCACATTAGCAACGGCTAGTTAATTAATTCTGCAGTTGCTGTCAGAGACCATCTCGGTCGAGGACTTGTCGACCGAGATGCCCGGTCGGTCGAGGATTTTTCGACCGACAGGCTCTCTGGATTAACGTTTATTTGCAACTGTCAACTGCTGTGTTTAACGGCTACTTTTGGTCAATCTCGGTCGAGAAGTTTGTCGACCGAGAGTGTCTCAGTCGAGGAGTGTGGTCGACCGAGATTGACTCTGTTTTCAATCTTTCAATTAAGATACTAAGTGAGTGCATGAGTGTGCATTATGTGATCCTATTAGAAGGAGATGTCCTAACTAAGTGTAGTGTTTAGTTAGGGAGATCTAACGCTTGATTTACATGAAGTCTAAGTACTTGTACATTATATGTTTGTACAAGTTTACATATGATTACATTGCATGACATTTATAAACATTCAAGCGTAAGGATTCCCTAGAACTTTGTCATCACCTTGTTCCTGCACACTTAAGTAGCTCGTTAGATTAATAAGAATGAAATGTTTGTCATCATCGAAACAAAGGAATTTATCATAATATCCAATTTATCCAACAATCTCCCCCTTTTTGAAGATGACAAACATTTCCTAAATATGAAATAAGGAAATATAAAGTATATGAGTTTCATACCTGAAAATTTACCTTTTGTAGCCATTTATGTTTTTCAAGTAAGTGCTGGCCAAGATGTGATGAAACTCTTTTATATATATTTTTATATTCTTTCTCCCCCTTTGTCATTTCAAAAAAGATATCCAAAGTTGAATGTTTTATTTTTCTTCTCCCCCTTAATATAATGCTCCCCCTTAATTAGATATCCTATTAGGAACATTGATTTTTATCTAATTTATCCATAATTTGTTTCTCAATCATTTGCAAAGGATGTTAAGCCTTGAAATGAAATGAGATACCTTTAAGCATATGATGAAATGTATATGGATTTCTCATATATCAAAGGATGTTAAGCCCTAGATGAGAATCCTCTAAGCTTAGAGTACCTAAAAATGTCTCCATCCAAATGCAAGGGATGTTAAGCCCCATTTTGGGTAGAGAGTTCCTTCAAATACAAGATACCAATTTCAATAAATTCATAACTTTCTTGAAAATATTCAGTTATACATAGTGATTTCAAAGTTTTTGTAAGCTTCTTTTAAACAATGATCAAAGTTTTAATGATCTCCCCCTTTTTCTTATGCTGTGCTCCCCCTTCGATAGATATCTCAAATGAAAGTTTGAATACTCAGCAAATACATAAAATGTCCAAGATTTTAACAAAGATGTATGCAATTATGTCAATCTGGAAAAACAGAAACCCAGTCGGTCGACAGTTGCTCGACCGACAATGTTCTCGGTCGACTAGTTGCTCGACCGAGAATGTTTCTGGAGAACTATTTTGTTATTTGAAAATTTAATTTTAATTTGTAATAGTTGCCTGTTTTAATTATTATTTTTCCCTTATTTGCTATGCTCTACAATAATGAACTGATAACCCATATTTTGAAGATGTCATCATATGCCAAACAAATAACCATGCAAATTTCATTCAATATCATGAAGAAGATTACAATCATATAGAATTTGACTAATCATTTGTATTACAACTATTACAACTCCAACACTTCACAGGAAAGATTTAAGAATTACATCGATGTCCGGATCTTTCCCAAGAAATGGCTCGGCTCCATAGTATTGGACCAGAGTTTTCCAATCCAAAGCACCAGTTGTAGTCAACGCATATGCTTCCAGGAAAGTGGGAACTCGGTCAAAACGGAAGTGAGCAGCTATGTCTTGCAATTGTATGGAAGAAAATTGAGTATGTGCAAGATCCATTGATGGTGAAGGTGGAGGTTGATAGTAGTTGTATGAGGGGTTAAATGGGTTGAGCATGCCAGGGTTTAAAGAATGTGGATATTCATCGGTTTGGTTAGGAGAAAGGTTTTGCATTCTTTGATTTAAGTATGTCATGGCATGGTGATTGTAGTTTAATTGTCTACTAAGATGGTATTGGGAGCCAGCAATATAAGTAAGGGTATTTTGGATGGGATCAATGGAAAGGTTAGTAGGAGGAGGGGGTGGTATATCCTGATGTGATGACTCTCCTTCTACTCTTGCCCTTTTATGGCCAAAGTCAATTCCCATCTTCTCTACGGTGTTCTTACTTATCTTTGGTGGTCTACGCTCCCATATGTATCCCATATCTTCAATGTTTGACTTAAGAAAATGTTGAGTAATCTGGCATACAAAATCGGCATATGGTGGATTGCCAGAAAACTCAAGCATATTTTTAAGTATTATGCGAATGAAGTTGATGGGAATTTCTTTTATGATAGCATAAATTAGACACATACGGAAGATAGGAACCTCGGATTTATTGGCTCGTGGATGTATGTTGGTGGAAACAATGAGGTTTACTATTCTACATGCCGGTTTTAGGTTTATTGCATAATAGGTTCCCCTATCTTCATGACAAGTGGTATTGGCTTGAAATATGGCTCTTTTTATATCACTAAGACTAGTGGTGTGGTCATCATGGGAAAATAAGTTTATTGGATTGCCGGTGGAAAGGTCAAGGAAATCTTGATATTCATCTATATCAATTTCAAGCATGTCAAGAATATCCCCTTCGGAAAATTTAAAACTATGCCCATTGACCATGGTGTAGAAGAAAGTGATGTCATTTTCGGTGTGGGATAGAAGATTGGCATAGAATTCGTTGACTACCTTAATGGAGTAGGAAGGAAAGGATGGATTGATGAAGTCCTTCAGCTTTTGTACTCCAAAGAGATGCTCCAGGTCGACTATGTTGATGAAGTCCATCACTTCGACCGGACGTCGGGGAAGAGGAGCTTTAGAGGAAAGCCGAAATTATCTATCTCCAGCATCTCCGTCGACGAAAGCTATGTCATTGATGATCGTCAGTGGCGGAGTGGCTTCCCTCTCTTCTCTTCTTTTTCTTCCAGCAACTTTCTTCTTCCCACAGACAGTTGATGATGAGGCCATTGTGTTTCTTGAGAGTGGAGAAGAAGCAAGGAAGATTTGAGGGTAAGAGTGCTGAAGGATTGCACGAAATTGCACTAGAGATGGACTATGGAAGCAAGGAAATGCAAGTGTGAGTAAGTGGCTCGTTTTTGCACTTATTTATAGAATTCCAGCGACCCGGTCGGTCGACGACTCGTCGACCGAGCGTCTGCAACGGTCGAGTTGCATACGCGCCACTTGGTCCTCCAACGGTAAAGAAAACGGTCATAACGGTCGGGTCGCAACGGTCATATCCAACGGCTATTTCTCGGTCGAGCGCTTGTCGACCGACATTGTCTCGGTCGAGCACTCGTCGACCGACAGTTTATCTGATACTGAGTCTATTTAGAATTTGTCGGTCGAGTGAGATGGGCTGACCGAGTGGTTCTCGGTCGAGCATTTGTCGACCGACTAACTTACTGAGTTCAATTTTTGGCTGAATTTTAATGCAAATCATAGAACATTTTTGTAGAGCATATGTATATGTATATTCCAAGGGAGTGATAATATTTAAGGCTTCTAATTACCACAAATGATTTGACGTTTTGATTAAAAATATGCTAAGATTAAGTTCAATAAAATAATGTTCAAATAAACAATTTTATCAAAGTTTATTTTAGGTCGCCCTTGATTACGACCATGGCGCCCCTTGGTCAAATTTTATTTTAACCAAGAGGCATATTCTGCAGGTTTCCAGTATGAACATTCATATGCGAAGTATGAGTTCTGCAGATAGCTTGCAAATATCAATTTGAGACTCATTAAAGTGTACAGATTATGAGAGCTAAATAAGGACATCAAATGTGATGAATCATATTCAAGAATAATATCCATTCATGAATTTAAGATTACTTTGGATAGACTAAAATATGTGATGCTTAATATAAAAGCACACAAAAATTTATTTGATACATTTTATTCATTTCAAGTATTTCAAAAAAAAATGTGCAATATAGGCTGTATCTTATTTAATTATTTCAAAGATCAGTTTGAGATAAACATATGTGTATCAAGGTGCTATTAAATCTTTTAATTTTTGATTTTGTTATCACTAAATGTTAAGTTGAGATAGACATAAGGATATACAAATTAAGATCTTTGATCATATCTCAACTTAGTCGAACCTATTTAATTTGGGGGTTTTGGAACCCATACCATCTCGACATTCTTCTTCTTGTATGGGCATGAAAAAGAATAATGTCCAAGGCGTGAGCAATAATGACAACAAATTGAATCAACCTCAAGCCTTTTTCTATGGTTTTGATTTAGGTTATTCTTGGGTATATACATTTTTGTGCCTCTAGGTATATAAGCAGATTGACTCGCTTGTGTCCTTCTAGGTTGTTGATGGGATTTCTCATTAGGCTTATAACCTAGTCCTCTTCTCCCTATTTGATGATAGGAATTTTCTAGTATTTTATCAAGGATTCCATTGTTGCTTAACTTACTAACTTTTTGTTGCAACTTAACGATCTCATCCATTCTTTTCTTGATATCTAATTTTGCTTGGTCTAGATTGGACGATAACATATTTCTTTCTTTCACTATATTGTCATAATCTACATGGGTGCACAATATAGGTTGTTTTTTAATATCATTTAATTTTGTAAGCAATTCAGCTTTTTCTTGACATAGAAGTTCATAGTTTGTTTCTAGAGTAAAGATCTTTACTTCACTGTTACTTAGAGATGATTTCAAGGTACGATTATCAGACATAATGCTATCTTTTTCAAAACCAAGAGTATTCAATTTAGCATATAAATCGTCATTTTTGGATGTAAGAGAAAGAAGTCTAGCATTTAGATCATCATTTTCTTTACTGGATTTCTTTAACTTCTTTTTGTATTCAACATATTTATTATGTGTTTCTTCAATAATAGCAACTAACTCCTCTTTGGGTAAATCAAGCAAGCTTACCTCTTCTTCTTCTTCCTCACTTATTGTAGCAACGAAACACTCTTTATGTGCATCTCTTTTCTTTGACCTCCATGGACATTTAGACGTAGAGTGCTTTGTTCCTAAGCACCAATTGCAACTTGTCGAACTTTGGTCCATGCTCCTTTTCTTGTGGTTGTAGTCACCTCCTCCCTTTATCTCTTCAAGACCTTGTTAGGGCTCCTTGAAGCCTGCTCTGATACCAATTGAAAACCTCTAGAGGGGGGGTGAATAGAGTTTTATAGAGATTTTAAAATAATTTAAACTCAAGCAACCACAAAGAAAGATTGGACAAAGAGACACAAGGGTTTAGAGTGGTTCCTAGCCTTAGCAAATACTAAGGTAGTCAGTCCACTACCCGGTTGCTTACCCAACCGGGATTTGAAAAGAAATTATTTTATTACCTCGCAAGGACTTTACATAAAATACATTTCTTTTCCCTAAACCCTTCAAGCAGCCTTCACCTAGAAGTAATCGCCCAACTCGAAGCAGCCTTCCCTTGAAGTAGATGCACCAACACCCATTGCACCAGCCTTCTGAAGTAGCTTCCCGTGTGATAGCCTTCTTGAAGTAGCTTGAAGTCCCCTTCTCCACCTGAGAAGTCCACCCTCTCCAATCCGCAGCCTCCAACCCTAGGAGTAGCAAGGAGAGTACAAGGAATAAATAGGAACAAGAAAGAAATACAGAAATTACAATACCGTTGTAAGCACAAGGCTTGATTTTCCTATATCAAGCGTTTGGATCTCCCAACCAAGATGTATAGCAATGTGATTATTATGTGTAGGAGATCCTAGTCTATAGGACATGAAACGGTAGCAATATGAATGTATAACAAGTGTGGGAATTGCACTATTGCTCTAAACAGATTGCCAATGTAGTGTATGCTCAAAGATTGCACAATTGAGTATATAAGTATGTTCTAGTGTCCTATGGCTTGTCCTATTTATAGGAATGGCCTAAGTATGCTTAAGGACGTTCTAGACAACTTCTAGGGGGTTCCTAGTGCTTAACTAGCCGTTAGGAATAAGTTAGGCGCATTAGCAACGGCTAGTTAATTAATTCTGCAGTTGCTGTCAGAGACCATCTCGGTCGAGGACTTGTCGACCGAGATGCCCGGTCGGTCGAGGATTTTTCGACCGACAGGCTCTCTGGATTAACGTTTATTTGCAACTGTCAACTGCTGTGTTTAACGGCTACTTTTGGTCAATCTCGGTCGAGAAGTTTGTCGACCGAGAGTGTCTCGGTCGAGGAGTGTGGTCGACCGAGATTGACTCTGTTTTCAATCTTTTAATTAAGATACTAAGTGAGTGCATGAGTGTGCATTATGTGATCCTATTAGAAGGAGATGTCCTAACTAAGTGTAGTGTTTAGTTAGGGAGATCTAACGCTTGATTTACATGAAGTCTAAGTACTTGTACATTATATGTTTGTACAAGTTTACATATGATTACATTGCATGACATTTATAAACATTCAAGCGTAAGGATTCCCTAGAACTTTGTCATCACCTTGTTCCTACACACTTAAGTAGCTCGTTAGATTAATAAGAATGAAATGTTTGTCATCATCGAAACAAAGGAATTTATCATAATATCCAATTTATCCAACAATCATCACAATTCAATTCATCCTTGTTCATTTCTTATATTGCATCTAGATACATGTACCATGTCAATTGATTTATAATGGCACTGTGGGAAGTAAAATCAATCATTCTATTTCTTATAAAGCTTTTCATTTAGAAAGCACCATGGATTAGGATTACTTCTTCTTGCCTCCAAATCTCTAGTGATCTTCTCAATTCATTATTATGTAACTTGTATAAAAGACTTGCATCCATGTTGGATTTATTGATTATTCCATATATTGTACTGGAATAGATGCATAGAGTTTAGATCATCTTCATAATCAATATTACATACAATTAAAGTAATAATACCTAAAAAATATCATTTCTCACATTTATAAGGTTAGACACTAGTTTGGGTTTTATTCCTCATGCTCCTCTCAATAATACATTTCTAGGATTTTCAATAAGTTTACTTAGTTCAATACATCAAAAGAACCTTCCTATTCACTAACCACATGGGGGTATACAAGAGACATTAGAACTCTTCAAAACACATGGAAAGCCTAATTTTCATTTCAACATAATTCAACCATCAATCATAAGTATGCATTGATTCATTATCATATATGACTTTATCCCTCAACACAAACCCTGGAATGGCACATCTACATTACAAACTGCCAAATTGATCCTTATTTACATGACATATTAAATTTTAGTAATGTTCACACTACAATTTACATATTTCATGCTAATACAATTCAAATATTATCTTTACATGTCAACTCAACTTCCAAGCAAACCATTAAATAGGATGATTTTAGGAAAAATTCATATAAAATAATATTGTTGTATATCCATATGATTTCTAGTAGAACATGAATCAATATATTAGGAACTAGAAAAATACAAATCAATAAGAAAGGAACTAAGTGAGTAGCATTTAATTACTCAAAATCATTCAATATGATTGTCCAATTGCATACAAATACTAGCAAAGATCTTTTTAATTTAGGAAGATAAGTAGGTTTCCAAAATGGTTATCAAGCTTACGAGAGAGATAAATACTCACCTAAGGTGTAAAGCACCTAAAAATCATTGCCTATAATATAAATTTCTAGAAATCCAACCAACTTGTGAAGATTGAATCCACTTCTTGTTCTTTTCAACTCGAAAATCATAGGAAAGGAGAATAGGAGAGAAAGAAAGAGAAAAGAGGGTAAGCTGATATCAATTTGATTCAAATTAGTGGATGTACTGAATATGGATTCACCATGAAATCATGTCTAAAGTTGATGAACTTACATGAATTCACAAGCTCTGGTAAGTAGAAATCCTAAATCAACATTTTTGGCAATTTTCTCATTGAAAACCCCAATCCTCCTCTTTCTCTAGAATTTTGTATCTTGCACATTACCACGGATTATGGGAGATACTAGGGTTTTATATTGAGTATATTGATAAATTGAGGTGTTTAAAATATTAACAAACAAGTCCAAAAACTATTTTTAGTGTTCTAAATTTGAACTTGTATTTGAGTTATCCATATTATATCTAAATTTGAACAAAGTTAGAGTTTTAGATGAAACACTATAAATTATTTAGTTTACCATTGTATTTATCAATTGATGTATTCATATTCTTCTAAAACCCTAATTTTAGCTGACTAGGGTTTATAATTCTCAAACGATAACTATTTAAAATAAAAGCATGCTTGGAGTTCATTAGGGTTAAAACATCATAATTTGACTACCATCATTGTTCAATCTTAAACAATGATCAATCTAGTTAAGCATGTAATCATCCAAGTAAACCCTAATTAGATGACTAAGTTGAAAATGAGTAATCACAATATCATACCTAATAACATGTTAATATTAGTAAATAGTAGGTCTATAACATCTAATTTTGGGAATTTGTTTGACATACTTATAATTAAAATAAGATTAGATAGTAGAAAGAACATGTTAGGCATAAATAGGTGCATCATAATGATAGAACATTGTGGATACATCACCATAATGTTTAATATATATATGAATAGAAAACCATAGAAATGAATAGTAAACAAATTTTGGAAAATTAAATACCATTATCAAGCCTCTTAGACGCAAATGGACAAGTCTTTGTTGAACTAGAATTTGTGGCAGGGAAAAATAAATTAAAGACTATTAATTTTGGAAAGACTTTATATCTTGAAGAATGAATTAACATGAGTCTTCATTTATAATAATATGTAATGTTTACATAGCTATGAATACACTGTACTTCTTGGGTGAATTAACGACCTTGAAATTGGCAAATATAATTCTAACATTGCAAATGTACAACTATGATGATGGTCAAATAGAAAAGGATGTAGATTAAAGCCTCAAGTGTGAATTTTTTTACATAGAAATAACCTAAAATACATATGTGTAACTTTATATGAAAGTGACGAATGTATATGATATCTAATTCACCCAAGTTATAGTCCCTAAATAAATGTAAATATGCGTATATTTGTGACTATCAAGAATATGCATGATAAAATGTTGTTCTCGTCCATAGAATGGATATATAAATGTAATAAGTACCACCTATACATTGATAGGTATATAATATATTAGATGATCATTGCATAGTATGAAAACCCTAGTATGCCTTCATGTTATCAAAATTGGGATACAAAAAATATATACAACTGTACTATTAATGTATATACATGTTCGCATTCGTTAACTAACATACTTGATGTGTTTCAAGGATGAAAGCTTAACTTAATGAACTAAAATATATCAATAGACTTGATCTTTATTCATGAAGATTAGGGATATGCAATATCCTTTTTTAATTGGGCATTGTAATCCGTAAGATCAAAAATTTTAAAATTAGGCATATTCTAGCATACATTACTTTACTAATAACCTACTAGAAATATATTAATTTACATGTTGTAATATCTTGATCCATGTCATGAATATTGTAATATTCTTGTTCATTGGGTTTATAACCCCCTTCCATGAGTTCATTGAGTACCTGGAACATCTTTTGAATGTATATCGACTAAGAAGATTTTTCTTCCCACTCTATTTTGTGTATGGTTTGTATAATACTTTATATACTGTAGTGATAATTATATATTAGGATGTGCTATCTCTACCAAAGATGTGTTGTTTCCACCCACTTATATATGAGGGTTGTTGTTGCTCTGTGTGTACTACATGTGCCCCTAAGGCATGTTTTTTGTGCACGTAGTGCTCTTTCTCCACCCATATTTTATCCAATGATCCATTGGTGTCTTGGGCCTGATATATATAAATACATTTCCTCTCTATTATATTTGCCTATAATTTTATATATTTTTTTGAAAGGTTAAAATCCATTAATCGCAAGATTCTTATTGTAACTTATGACTCTTGTGAAATAAATGATTATGTTAATTGAGTAACATTTTGTTAATCCCTCTTGGCAGGCCCACATTATTACCATCACACTTCCACGAGATAGACAACGCACCACCCTTGGGGTGCCCACACTTAGTCAATCAAGCTTTCTATGTGCGTACTAATGGAAAACATCTAAGATTTAATATTGTACTGAGGGATTTTCTTTCCTAAATGCAGGTAGCTCCTTTTGTATGGGAACACCATCTTTTGAAGTTAAAATCCTTATAATTCCCACATGTTATTATTTATGCCCATACTAAGTATTTTACTAACATGTAACCTTTCTAATTTCTTCATGTTCTAGGTGTTTTTTACAAACCACTTAAACATAAATAATTTAGAGGATGATGATTAAGGAAGAACTGGAACTAAGAAAATGAACTTAAGTACATCTTGAGATTGTGACATACTTGTCACACAAGAACGGGATTACTCAAAACCAAATTGTGGAAACATCACAAAGCATGCAGATTACCAAAAAACATAGGAAGTTAATATTGATTTCATGAATCCACTCCAAGTGGAAACATATCACATCTGGGTCCATGAGCCTGTCACATGTATCATAAAGCATGCCCAAGGCTTACGTATCACTTGTTCATTGGCTAATCATGCCACATCTTGTTACATAAGATAACATGTGTATACATACACAAGCCATATCTATAGAACCATTGCATACTGCCAAAAACATCATATCAATGTACAAAACCACCAAAACCTCCCCAAGGACCTGAGAGTATAGGGACAACACATAGGACTCTACTATACAACATGAGCAACATATCCAATCTGTCAACAACTACTACTCCTACTGCTGCTCAGCCTGAATAGATCAATCTCTACCTCATCGAGCACAACCACCCAAAAGACATGGAAACCCACAAGGTGAGATCTATATATCAGTGGGAGATATAACTCTCCACCAACGCCTATTATTAACACATATAAGCTAAGAAAGATAGATAACATTAATCAACAAGATGAGTAGATTTTACTAATGATATAAGTAAAGAGGATAACAATAAATGAAACCGTTTTAGCATCTACACTAATCAGTAAACCATCTTATACTATTAGAAGGAATATGAAGAACATGTATAACTATCATAAACTAAATACTACAAGATTAAGACAAAGGGTCATCCAATGTTATTCGTGTTTAATCATATACAAATATGTTGCATGCTTGTGTTACATCTTTTATTAATACCCAGAGGATTTGAGTCGTACCACACAAATCCAACTGACCACTGTCAAAATTAGTGCATACAAGGTCTATGGAAGAGCCAGAATCCACGACCTCTCTAAAAGCTCTTAGTCAATACAAGACAAACACTGCAAAGGCATAACAGTCAACTGCAAACAATGACATATAGTCAAGTTCAAGGATCATATGACGCATGACCATCTTTATAAAACACCTATCTCGCCTTGGTATAAATCACGAAACTTGAGAATAGTCTCACACATGGTTGTTCTAAAAAGGCATTATGTAGTTGCACTGCTTCCATCATAAGTATCTCAAAATTTGAGGCATGACTACAGTCACCCTCCAAAACCTATATCTTCTGGACACAAGGATATATCCTCCACTTGCTCCACCGCATATTCAACAATATGTGTTATGAGTTTCCTATAGGAGTTACTCATTTCACCAATCCAACAATTAAAAGTGACATTGGAATGAAGCTATGGAACATGGGAACTACATGATTAAGGTTTCACTTTATTAGTTATGCCAATTGGTTGAATTAAGGATTCATCATACATGTGGGCATCCAAAACCCTAATTCAATTGAGAAAGTATAACTATATAAAAACTTCATAAGATATAAAATGTATGAAGTAAAGGACTTGTCACATCATCTCATGACATCATTGTCTCACTGCCTTAGTCAAGGCGATCAACATCATCACATGTTATCACTTCCATACTCAATATAGTCACCAATATCCCATCACTATGAGATATTAATCCCTCAATCACATCTCTAGAGAACTTTAGAAGGCACTTGTTAGGTCATTAGACCCACTCACATGATTCCTGCACATTCAATATCACAGTGTGCTTCAAAAATGTACATAATCACCACCATAACATTCGCATAGCTATGACATTCATTTCACCTGCATGAATAGAATCACACAAATAGGAGAGAGAAAATGTAATAACATGCCATTCATCGAATGAACTCAACACGCATAGCATACTCTAAGATTAGTGTTAGGGTTTCAAACACATAGATGATTAGGGTTGCATACCATTATTCAATCACCAAACCATAGTATCATCACCCCCCATACTTTCTTGGAGCATATTCAGATTAGAACATCATCACTAACTTGGTTAATCAATTATCTAAACGACATTAGGTATCAACCAATATTTACCATGTACATGTGCAACAACCTTACAATGTCCTAGATATGTATTGACCATGTACCCTTGTATGTGTATCGACCAACCCTCAAACATGTGTCTCGAACACAACCAAGACAAGTGTCTCAACTACAATCAATAGAAGTCTCTCGACCATCATCAAGAAAAGTGTTTCAACCACCACAAAAGAATATGTCTCGACCATGACAAAAGCATATATCTCGACTAAAACCAAAGCATATGTTTCGACCATGAGCAAGCATGTGTCTCAAACATTAAGTCAAGACATATCAATAAAACATGTCCATCATCAAAATAGATATAAACCATATATAAAATAAATGATGGACATCAAGAAAATAGAGATAAACCATGTTTATAATATGAACTTCAAAACCCTAAAACTGATCTCCAACATGAGCAACCAAGAAACCAAGCTAGTAGAGAGAGCAGGACAAGCTTCAATCTCAACAAAATCGATTTAAACCTCAAGAAAAGCATAATACTAAACTATATCATTATGATAAAATCAATGATTGTAATGCATGTATGATCATCACCTCAACCATCACTTAATAATCGGGTACATGAGATTAGGGTTTAAGAAAGAAATCAATTTGTGTGAGAATACTACAAAGTCATGAACCCTAGATCATGATAGAATTATCTAGCATAACAATTTCACATTTTAGAGTTGTAATCAACAACATGCATCTAAGAAAAGTGCAATAATAGAGATGGAAAAGTGTTATATAACCCGCCTTATTGATTAGCACTTCAACTGCTAGGTCATCTCAAAAGAGAAGAACACCATGGTCAAAAGATAGCTCAAGATAAGAAGGCAAGAAACATTAGGCCGAAATAAGAGAATAAAGGAGAAAGAGAAGAAAACTTCCTCTCACTCAGGTACCACCATGTCAAACATAGTTTACGACCCTTGTGATGAGGAGTTTATCTGAAGATGACCAACACAGATGATCCACAGTCTATGGCCAAGAAAGGAGAAGAAGGAAGGTAGGGTTCTAAAGGAAAAGCATGATCAATAAGGTAGAACCTCTTGCCAAGATGAGAAACCACCAAGAATCACCACAAAGAAGGTGATCAATCTCTAAAGCACCACATGCAAGTTTGATAGACCTCCAAAGAACCTATATCAACCCTTCTTTGCTCCTCAAAGCTCCAAGGTCAAACACAAGAGAGGGGAGAAGGAGGAGGGCCAAAAAGATCACTTACATGAAGGAAAAAGGGGTTATATACCAAAGGAGGAGGGAAGTAAGGTACGTGTGAGGTGTCAACACAAGAGAGCACTAAAGGGACACTTGTCCATCAAGAAAATAGCCATGAAACCACTAAACATATGCATGCATCCTATGGTGATTAAACATAGGTGGGGTTTTGACCACATGGGTAACCACCACCCTAGGGATCGAAACAAACATCAAGGCACATTGTCTCGACCACTACAAAAGGTTACCAAACCAACATGGTCGAAACACATCACAAGAGGGTAAACCATCTCGACCAAACCACACCAAGACCTCCATGGTAGAAAAAAGCATCAACTAGGGCAAGAGTTGTGGTTGCAACACACCTCCAAGTGAGGTGTTGTGATTGCAACACACTCCATATGAGCTCAAGGCCAATACACATCACCAAGGTCAAAACCCTAGAAAACCTTAACATCACCACATGATGCCACCTCATCAACCAAGGTCCAACAAGGAGCCCCATAGAATCATTCTCTCTCTCATGGTGCTAAAGTACAAAGGGAACACTCTACATGTGACAAATTGCAAGATCACCCCTAAACTTGGGTAATTTGCAACTTGGTCAAAAATAAGGATACTTAGCTCAAACAACATCCAACCCGAACCAAACTGAAAACGTAGGATTGTTACATGTTAACAAGGTATCCTAAAAGATTAGATTAAGGTTTAAGAAACTCATAAATCAAAGCATACAAGGTTAGTATAAAAGCTAGGTCAGGGGTCTTATAGGTAGGTTGTCCTATGCACTAGTCTTTTATAATAAGTAGATTTACCTTTTATATTTTATGATATCACTCGTTATATGTGGAACTGTGTAATGAGAATAATTTTAAAATATTTAATTGTTTTTGTTATTACAAAATGATTCTGTTTGATATCATATTTCAGAAGCAAATTTTCATCTTTTGAAACATACATATTTGTGTTGTTGGATTTTGATGAAGTTTTTTTATTCATTAAGTTTTTAGTAGATCCCTCTTAAGTCTCACTTTATACTTTTATATTTACTTCAAAATTCTTGAGAGGTTGCATCTCTTGGTTATTGTGGTTCTTAGAAACATTTGTAAGGTGACTGAGTTTTTCACAAGCATACCGATTATCTATCAGAATTAGAATTCTAATTTTAATTAGGTGACATGCTTTTTATTGAAAGGTTGTTTAGTTTTAGCATGGAATTTATTAGATTTATACATTACTAACAAGTTTTACAAAAAGTTCATCTTTCATGCACACTTGTCAATGAAGACCTTGAGTTTGTAGGGAAGTACGGAAGAATAGACAAGAATAACTTTCCTTATTTATGATGAAGAGATTGGGAATAGACTTCTAAGGAAGTATGTAGCTTTTTTATAAGAGCTACAAGTAACACCAAGTCATACATCTCAAATACAAAAGCTATGCACTTAGTTATGAGGTTTTGGTATTCAAGAACATGGGTGGAAACATACTTATTCTCAAACATTTATAATTCAAACCAATACACAAGACCATAGTTTTTCACCCCTTTATCATACATCATGATTTTATCACCCCATGCTTGGTATAGCTCAAGACATAAAGGAAAATTGAGGTATATATAATATCTGTGATCTGTTAAGGTGGAACAATCTTACAATGGAAAAGATAACCATATTTTTTAGATAGCTTGGTAGGAGTCATGCGATAAGATGGAACACTATAACTGTAACATACCAAACTTCAGATTTGTTCCTAATTAGTTTAATTTTATTGTTACTTTTCTCACACTAATATTAGGCATCTCTTTCCCTTGTCCAACATATATGAAGATGAATTGGAGTCAAATAAAAGCATGATTGTATATATATACTTAATATATGAAGTGTAGGGATAAATTGAAATAAATCTGACCATAGGGTTTAATGTATGAATTTACAAATTAATAGTTGTTGAACCAAATTTGAGACTCTTGATTTTTACTAGGATTAAATTATGGAAGAAAAATAGAAACATGAAATATTGTATATTAACTGATTAATTAAGTGAAACAAAGATATTAAATATATACTTAAGATACAAGTAGATAAATAAAATATCACAAGCTTTCAAAAGACAAAATAAATGTTATAATTGAAGTCTTGATGTCTTAATTAGTCTATTCATCAATTTATAGGTCAATCATATGTTAATTGCTTCTCAAATTAAATTATAAGAAGAAAGTCATGCATTCTAAAAGTTTAACTAAGTCCATTAATTGAATATCATTTAACCCCTAGACTTCCTTCCCTGACCTAGTTGTGTGGTCCCTCTCTGGTTGCACGTCTTGTGCCAAGAGACTGTTGATGACTCCTTACATGGCTACCAACTCTTCTCTTCTCTCCCTATTTTTTTTCTTCTTCTACCTCCTCATCCTCTCCGCCTTCCACTTTTACTTCTCTCCCCCTTCCTTCCCTCTATTCCATAGTACCCAGATACCTAGTTGCCCAATGTATCTTCACCCTACACCTAGTGATGCTACACAACACCAAGAAGAGACCAGAATCACTTTCTCTTCTTTCTCTCTTCTCCCTTGTTTCCTTGACCTAGACGGGACACACCTCTTTTCATCTAATTCCAATATACTATTGTTAATATGTCTCCCTTTTTCCTCATCCCCTTCGATTCCTCCCTATATTCATCTTCATTCCCCTAGATTTTATTCATGGCTTCATCACCCTAATGAGCAGGGACTAACATACCACACACAACCATTGGCAAGCCAAGGAATCACTGAAACTCAAAAGTTAACTCAAGACAATAGTCTCAAACTATTTATCCTTTGGCTATCTATTGTCATTCTCTAGCAGAACCATTTCATGTCACAAAGGAACTTGTAGAACCTCAGTGACACCCTTCCTAGGTCTCTTTAACCACCATATCTTATAGGATAGTTCATAATTGGTTGTAGGTCACAAGAACTTAGAGGAGGATTTATGTAACCACAAGATCATATCTACATATGGATCGATGGAGGGTCTAAAGAACTTCATGTCTTCATGTTAGATTTTCTTTTATGTTCTTAATGTCTTAAATAATAAAGGAAATAGGATTTAGAATAATTTATATATATATATATATATATGGGATTATATTTTAATACCCGCGCGGGTAGCTATCGGCGCACCCTTCCTGATATTTTTTTAATTTTTTCGCAACTGTAGAGGAGCATTTTATCTAGCTCCCCAAAATATTTGATCCAAAAACAATATCATTTGCCCCCCCCCCAAACAAAAAAACCCGTCTATATATTTACTGACTGTACATTTTCTGCGGAGTTACTCTTTTGATCTCAGAGTTACTCTTTATATCAATACAGTTACTCATTTGATTAGAAGAGTTAATCTTTTACCCGCGTGAGTAGCCAACAGGTAGTGAAAATCTGGCTACCCGTGCAGGCAACGAATGAACAACCTATATATATATATATATTGGAATGTGTATCCACCTAGTCATATCATTGTATAACACAACTCATTATTTAACTATAATGTCATATCAATTTATCAAAATATGAATAGTGTGGATGCTTTTAGCATAATTTAACTAGACCACTTTATTGATTACCCTAAAGTTTCTAATATTAGTATATAGATTAGAATGTCAAATACTATGATTATATCATCTAATTTTTGAAAATTGCTAACACATGTACATTAAAATTATGATTATATAATCAAGAGAACATGATAAGTATTTATTTGGGCATGATAGTAAGCTAACCTGGATGATACATCATCATAATATTTTTCATATATGAATTAGACTTAAGATTTCCTAATAAGGATATCATGATCCAATAATATCTCATGTAATGCATAACTTTTATCTATTTGACCTAATTGAAATATATATATATATATATATATATATATATATATATATATATATATATATATATAGAGTCAGGCTAGAATACACTCGAGTGTATCCGGAGCGGAATACACTCAAGTAGTTTTTCATGATACAATATTTTTTTTGAAAATCTAATCTGTTGATCTTATTAAACATCTTGTGAACAACTCATACGCAAAATTTGAGCACATTTGGATATGTATAGCTCATGTTATGAAGACCGCAAAAATTATGCATTTCAAATTAGTTTCGCGCGTCGATTTTGTTGCCCTTGGATGAGTGACTTACACTCATCCAAATGGGCTCAAAATTTGTATGTAGCCTATTTATAGTATGACGGTGAAGATCAACGGTTTACATTTTGCTAAAAATAGTCTTGATATGCAAACACACTTGAGTGTATTCGTGCGATCCGTACACTCGAGTGTATTCTAGCCTGACTCTATATATATATATATATATATATCATATAGAATGACATTATGAGACCTAAATTGGAAGAATGCATATTATTACAAACATATATATATATGTGACCTAAATATACATTGACTTAAGTGATTGATGATGAATCTTAGAACTATATACATCTGTAGTGAATCATGTTTCACTCAATAATATTAAAATCCCTAGTATGCCTGGAAGTGATCAGATCTGGGGTAAGAGCAATATTATAGCTATACTAGAAATGGATACCCAGATTCACATTGGTTTGAATTATATACCTAATGTGTTCTTGGGGTGAAACTTGACCTCATGGACCAAGTACATCATTTGAGGTAGCCATTAGTCTTGAAGATAAGGTATGTATATCTTCTATTTTATTTTGGGTATTATTTGACTTAAACATTATTCTTTTAGTGAGGCATCTCTTGAATATCAATTCTACTTGAACCTCAATTGTTGGACATTCATATTTTTTAACTTGGATTTATTTAACATTCATGTGATTGTTGAATTACTTTGATATATTGGGTTTTTGGACCCCTCCTTCTATGATTGTCTTTTTATGAGAAATTGATTAAAATGATAATCTTGCATCTCTATTTTATTCATGATACATGTGTGACTAGAATATCTAGGATAGTGGTACATAAGTACAACAATACATATAAAGGGAGCGCGTATTCCACTCGGGGTGTATGTTTCCACCCTTATTTCTTTTAGGTGATGATTCTATGGTGTTATCGCCCTATTTTAGGTATATGTAGTCTACATTTTTATTTATACAAATGTTTATTGTTTTAGATTGTAATTGTGGTTAACTGTCATGGAAAGGCACTTTTTTCTGATTCTTTTACTCTAAGTTTAATATGCCTCATTTCTTTTGGTGTTATTCTTTTGAACTTACCTAATTGAAAATAGTCGCCTTCTTGTTGGAACATATCTTTTTGCTCTTTTAACCCAATATAATGCCCAAAGTGTTTAATATATATACATACTTAGCCTTTGCTAACCTTTACCTTGTTTCCCATGTTCTGGGTGATGTTCCCTTTCACCCAGGTGTAGTTACATTAGAAGAGAAGGATGCATAAAGAGCATATAAAGAGTATTGGATATAAAGATAGCATGGAATGGCTAGGTTGTCCTCTACAATGGGTCACTCATGTAATTGGATTTACTAAATATGTACTTTTTATTTTTCTATACCTCTTTTTTATGGTGAGGGACAACTATATAACAATGCACCTTGTAACTTTGTTATCATTTTGTTTCCTCTACTTTATTATTACCAGGCTCATGTATTGTACCATTTGAGTGGATCACCTATCGGGTCCCACTCTTTACAAAATTATATCAGAGCTTAAGAAGTCAGTAATTTGACTATTTTAAGACATCCTAATTTGTTCCTTAACTTAGGTAGCTAGGTGATCCTTTAGATGTTGTTGATATATCTATCCATGGTTCATGGAATACCAATTAGTATTTCAATCCATGAATATATTGGTCACTTCCACTTATCAAACTACATATTTAGTTGTGAATTATATTGAGTAATCCCAATCACCCCAACCTTTTTAATGGAAGTAAATACGTCCCTACTTGGAGTTAACTACAGTAGCATCTGCTTCCTATCTATTATTTTATAGCAAGTTAGCTTGACAGCTATGAGGTCTAGTCAACTTGAAAACTCTTTACTCTAGCTACCCTGTCCTCTCTATAGAGGTGGATTATACTGCCCAGAATACCCACAACTAGATTTAAACATACTTCCAATGTTGCATCCTTTCTTTATCATTTTTCTACTATGCATCAAATAAGTCCACTTCAAGGACTGAGCATACATGGATAATAAACATAGAATCCCAGATTGATTTTTAAAATGGTGATGTTTCCCCTGATAGTAAGTGATAATTGACCTAGCTCTATCATAGGAAGGTAGGTCTTACCTCCAACATGCAGTATGTCAAAATAGCTATGTCCAAATCCATCAAAGGGTGGGATAGCCTACTCTTTGGACTAATTATTCCTCATGCATGAGAACTGGTTGAAGAAGGATATAAGTCTTAGTAGATATCATTAAGTTTTCATCTCTCTCATCTCCAAAAGTGAACTTGGTTTATCCAATGATTGAGATGAGTAGGTTGACTATATAAGTCACCTTTTATTGTGAAGGCACGATGCTTGTAAACTAGATAGTGATGGAAAACCCTAAATTAATACTGAGATGAGGTAGTGTGAATAATTATCAAGGGTGATACATGGAATGGTGGATGATGTTCCTTATTAGGGTTTGATAGATGTTCACAATAGTTAACAAGAAAACATTATCCCTCTTATATATGCTTACCTATTTGACATATAGTCATATGCACTTTTGGGTTTTGTAAGAACCAAATCCTTTTAGTGGAATGGAGTGATGAAAGAATACTAGTAGCTATGTAGTATAGTGGAAAGTGGTTGTGTCGGTTCTGGTATCTATTTTGGCACCAATTTTAGATTTTTATTGCAAAACTTTCATCACTAAACTTATTTTTAGTATCCAGTTATATGTACAAAAAGACAAGCTTTCATAATTTATCAATAGTTTCTAGAACAAGGTCACCACCACAAGTTTGAGATGTAGAGAAATTCTTTAGTGAATAACTCCTAGACAAGCATGATAAATCATGAGGCCCTGGACCTTAGAGTGACACATGTAGTATGAAGAATGATTTTTAGGTATAGTTGACCTAGTCGATCTACCCCTATTTCCCCTCTATATAGTTCGTTGTGATATAGTACTATACTTTTTAAGAGGTGGAGTAATAACTATTTATTCTTTAGGAATGTTACTTACCTTAGGACTATCTGAGGTAAGTATCGGTTGTAATAAGTAGTACATATGAACATCTAGTATTAAGGTCATAAGTATGTATCTACCACTTACACATGGGTGATGGAAAAGCCTTGCATAAGTTACCACCATGAACAATACTTACATAATTATAACAAGTTTACATTTTTTATATTCCCTTATCATACATGGTGAACACAATAAGGTAAGTTACCATGTAAATTTTTTTAATAAAGATAACTTATTTGAAGTGATACGAATCATGATGAAGTGGAATGCATAATCACCTTAATAATAAACACAATACTATTACACTAGTTTTGGGGTAACTTTCTTGCTCGACATCTTGTTTGAGAAGATTAATGACGTCTTAAAACACAAAATGATATAGTTTCACCTCGGGATCAGACAATAGGTGTGGTATAGGGTGATGTACTATGGCCCACTATATTATGCACATTAGAAATATATGATTAGGTTGGGGAACATATAACCTAGTATATATACCTGGTTATAGATGGATGGATTTTAGGGATGAAATTGCTTTTGAGGGGTGTAGTATTGTAACATACTGAATTTCATATGTGTTCCGTATTCCTTTACTTTTCTTGTTACTTTTCTCACACTAATATTAGGTATCTCTTCCCCCTATATAAGATATATGAATATGAATTGGAGTCAAATTATAACATGAATGTATAAATATCCTTAATATATGAAGTGTTAGTATAAAATAATGAAATAAATCTGACCATAAGGTTTAATGTACAAGTTTACTATTTAATAGTTGTTGAACCTAATTTGAGACTCTAAATTTCTACTAGGATTAAATTATGAAATAAAAATAGAAATGTGAAATATTGTATATTAAATGATTAATTACGAGAAATAAACACATTAAATGTATACTTAACATACAAGTAGATAATTAAAATATCACATCCTTTCAAAAGACAAAATAAATGTTAGAATTGAAGTTTTTACACCTTAATTAGTCTGTTCATCAATTTTTGGGTCAATCAGATGTTAATTGCTCCTTTGATTGAATTATAATAACAATTTCATGCATTTTACAAGTTTAACTAAGTCCATTTATTGAATATTATTTAACCCCTATAACACTTTCCTTCCCTGTACTGGTTGTGTGGTCCCTCTCTGGTCGTGTGTATTGCACTAAGAGACAGTTGACGATTTATTACATAATAACATGTTCTACTCTTCTCTCCCTCCTCTTCCTCTCTGCCCACCTCTTTTACTTATCTCCCCTTCTTTCCTGCTCTCCCCTAGTGCCAAGATCCCTAGTTTCACAACACACGCCCTATGCCCAGTGGTGCTACGCAATTCCAGGTAGAGCCCAAAATTTCCAGGTTGCACAACTGACATCTCTTCTTTTCCTCTTCTTTGTCCTTTACTTAACCTAGACGCAACACACCTCTTCTCCTCTAATTCCAATCATTTCCACCTTCACTAGGATTTTTTGTTGCCTCCATAAGGAATGACACCCTCAAGCCTCATCTATAGCTTCATCATAAACCTACAACACAGGAGCCACCACAACACAAAACAATGCCCTCTCTCATCTTCTTGTTCCTTTCTTCTATCATTTGCATAGCCCAAACCCTAATATCCATTGGTTCCCTTCCCCATGCTTGAAATTATAATAGGTTTCAACCATGGCTTGGCAACCCAACCAACGTAGCCTCTGCTCGCCCCTCCTTCCTTCACCTTGGACCCCTCCTCTCTCTCTGGTAACCCTGGTGCCATCCATCTTTCCTATTCTTACATGTCGCCAATGCATAGGGAATCACCACTGGTACATGTATCCACCACCAAACCTCTAATGGTTCCTCTACCTCCACCTATAGGGCCACCATACATGGACGCCACCTCTAGTGGTCGTTTCTAGACCTGTAACTAATACATCAGTCCCACAAACCTCAACATCACCATACCATAAACCAACTCTAGTCTCTTTACACTAGTTTGTACCCATTCACGGACTGAAGGAAGATGACCTGTATATACCTATGAGAACACAACTCCTACATAGTTTTTGTATTATCTACTATTGTTAATTTGTCTCCCATTGTCCTTGTCCTCTTCCATTCCTCACTATCTTCATCTTATTTACCCTAGATTATTTCCATGGCATCATCACCCTCATGAGAAGGGACTACCATACCACACACGACCATTGGCAAGCCAAGGAATTACTAAAATCTAGAAGTTAATTCAACACAATAGTTTGAAACTATGTATCCTTCGACTATCTTCTGTCATTCTCAAGGAGAACCATTTCATGTCACAATGGAACTTGTAGAACCTCTATGACCCCTTCCCTAGGTATCTTTGAACCACCAAATCTTGTAGAATAGTTCCTAATTAGTTGTAGGTAGCAAGAACCAAGAGGAGGACCTATGTAACCATAAGATCAGATCTACATATGGATCAATGGAGGGTCTGGAAAATTTTGGGTTAGATTTTCTTTAATGTTCTTATTGTATTTGAGAATTAAGCCTATAGGATTCAGAATAATTTTGAGATTATATATATATATATAAATATATAATTTATCAAAATAAGAATAGTTGGATGCTCATAGCATAATGTAACTAGACCACTTGATTGGTTACCCTATAATTAATTATATTACTATATAGAGTAGAATGTTAAAATTAGCAAATACTATGAATATATTATCTAATTTTGGAAAACTGTTAACACACATATATTTTGTTATGCATGTAAATATTTGTTGTTTTAGATTATAATTGTGATTAACTATTATGGCAAGACACATGTATTCTCATGCTTGTACTATGAATTTATATGCCTCATTTCTCTTAGTACTATTCTTTGAACTTACCTAATTGCAAATAACCCCCTTCTTTTGGAACATTTCGTATTCTTTTAACTTAATACAATGTCCAAACTATTTAATGTATGTACATACTCAACCTTTGTTGACCTTTATCTTATTTCATATATTTTGGGTGATGTTTCCTTTCACTCAAATTTAGGTACATTAGAAGACAATGATGTAAAAGTATCGTATGCATAATATTGAACCTAAAGGTAGATGGAATGACCAGGTTGTCGTTTGCAATGGGTTGTGCATGTTATTGGATTTATTAGATGTGTACTTTTTTACTTTTCTATATCATCTTTTTATGGTGAGGGACAATTGTAGAATAATGCACCTTGTAACTTTGTTATAATTTTATTTCCGCTGCTTTATTATAGCGTGGCTCTTGTATTGTACTATTTGAGTTGATTCCCTATTGGGTCTCACTCTCCATTCCATACAATAACTCTCTATAATGTGATTGGTGGCGTTAAAATAAAATGAAAACAATCTTTTCTTTCACCATAAGGAATTATGATGTTGGCTAATCATAAGGATTTAAGCTAAAACTTCATCTTTTGATGCCATCTACGTAAATGTAGACCAATGAACTTCTCCGTCCAATGGGTTAGAATGTCCTCCATTCTCATAAGACTTCATAAATACTTATGAAACAAGTATCAAAAAGAGTCAACAATAGATTTTCATGAGAAGCAAAAGCTGCAGTACTATAAGCTACGAATTTAACCTCACTCAAGTTGATAATAGTAGGAAACAACAGTCGTTTGATGACAGATCTACATTTTTCGAACTCTTGTTGGAAGTATTTGATATTTAAAAAAAAAAATCGACATTTGAGTGTAGAATATTTGAACATCGGTGAAGGCACATCCTAAGATCATTATTGCAAGCACGAATTCTATCTCCATTACATGAAGTTTCTGGTCGTGTGCCTCCCATATTCGGTCAGTTCACAGAAACTCAGCAACTCAGTATCTCAGTGCTCTCAGTGCTATCAAAAAACACTTCTGAATAGTTTATTGGTCCTAAGGTAGTTGGATTCATCGGGAAGGCCACTTCTCTCGCGCACAACTCAGAATTGGGAGCTAAAAGAAGAAAGAAGCTACTCAAGGTGGAGGCTTAGTGTGCAATGGGAGTAGTAAGGACGGAGAAGATCCATATAGGGAGCAGCTCCCAGAAAGTAGATGAACAACGCTTGTAAGAATTAACTTTCCGCTATCAAGTATCAAGTGTTTAGAGTATAGAATATGTAGTATCAAATGAGTTAAACATGTCATGTTAAATAGAAAGGAAGGCATGGTGAAGAGACAACCATGTCTGTACCCTCTTGGAGTAACTCCAGGCCAGGTGCATAAAACGATACATGATTCGACCAACGAACGGTACGTAGAGTGTACTCAACGGCTCTCATAAATTGCAAGTGTCCAAACTGGATGTGTGTATCTGTCACACCCCTTAACACACAGGATGTGAGGCAGTGAGGTTTGCCGTCCCTCACTTCATCCTTCACTCAATTTTCTCTAAGGGACTTAGAGAAATCAATCCAAAGAAGAAGTAGAACGAAACACACAACAAGAAGCAATTGCCGGAGGCGTATCCTTCACTATGGCACTCTCAAAGTGTTGTACAAAACTTCAAGGCCTTGCACAACTCTGAGTCGATCCAATTCCCCAATTGGATTCACCTTACTCCCCGTGAGTTTAGTGTCCTGACTCGGTTGGCTAAGTCCCATATTTATACAAGTGTTGCACGTGGCAGTTACAAGGATGAGGGGCGTGAGCGGTTTCCAACAAGACCCGTTGCGTCCCTTAACTCCCAAGGGTCCGCCCTCTACTACCCTTTTTATATAGCAGCGGTTATGCAGCAGTTGCTAACGGTTATGGCCTTCTCCCGTTCCAAAGGGGCGCACATGTTCCCACATCCGCCCATGTTTGCCCTCGTTGCGGCGGGCAAGCGTCGCTTCCCTTAAGCAGCTGTGCCGTAGTCTCCTTTGTCAGTTGGCACTCGGCCCAAGTTCCGCCTCGTGCGGATGCGTCCCTTGGATGCGCCGGTTCGCTGAGGTCCCGAGCCCGGACGGAAGTTGCTCACTCCGCCCGCGTCCCCTTAGTCTCAACCACCTTACGCCCCAGTTCGCAATGCGGCGCTTGGTTCGTGTGCACGATAGTCGTCGCTGATTGTAGCCTCTGTGTCGTCCGGGTCCTTTGACTCGCCCCTGAGTCAAGGTTGCTGCTAGCTTTGAGCTTGCTCGCGGGTTGTCTTGGCAGAATGCTTCTCCCCGAGCTAAGTCCTTGGCCCTCCGAGCTGCACGCCTCATCGTCCAAGCTAGAGTGAGCTAAGTCGAGCTCCCTCTATTGCCATCAAGCTGTACTGAGCTGAAACTGAGCTAGCGAGCGGGTCAGTCAAGTTGAGTGGTGCATTGCATGCGCGCTGACTGAGCTGGAGTTGAGCAAAGCCGAGCTCACTCCTTCCTTCTTGAGCTGAACCGAGCTGGATGCAACTCCATAAGAGCTAGGCCGAGCTTCCCCCGAGCTGGCCTCAGCTCCTCCTTAGCTGTTTTCAGATTTAGGAGCTTGAAGGGGTCACAAGCCCTCCCCCACTGAAGTTGTTGCCGCCCCCGGTAGCATGGGCCTCCATAGAAGTCCTTTAGCCAAAACCATATATGTACTTACTCCCCGTTAGAAGTATTGATCCTTCGAAAACTTCTCCCATTGATGAGTCCATCTGAAACTCGGGGAAGAGACACCCCCATCATCCTGTGATAATCCTCCTTGGATCAATGTCAGAATTCTCACACTTGTGCACATGAACTCTGGCCATCTGAGGTCTCCATCGAGGTTAAATGCTCCGAGCCGAACTATCCGCCTGATAGTCGGTGATCTAGTTGATGAAGAGACGAGGTGACTTGAAACAGCTTGATGCTGATGGATTCTGTCATGATTTTACCATGCGTATAACGCAAGTGCACACATCAATGTAATATAGGCCTTGTGAGGCCCGAGTCGAACTCAGGGAAACAAAATTTTCGGTAGACTACTGCTAACTACTCACGATCAGCTAAACTGGTTTTAAAAGTTTGAGAATTGTTTTGAAAAAGAAAAATAAAAGAAAAGAAAATAGAACGATCGATTAAATGGTTGGTTTAATCGATTTCAATGGAATCTTTAGGATTTCGGTTTCACCGCGGGTACTTGTTGCACTAAGTTTTACACAATTACCATGAAATATTACCTAATTTGGGTAGTGGCCTGGAATTAGAATTGCTCGCTTCTGTGATACAATTGACTACCTTAACCTAAGTTGGTTCCACGTCAGTAGTAACCTATGCCTTAGATAAGGTGCATGAAATTTCGATCTGAAGGTTCCCACCATTAATCGTACATCACATTTTCCAAGGAATTTATTGATTAATGTGTTTATCGTTTCTTTTCAACCGTTGATTCTTCATCAAAAGTAATTAAAGGTATTGGATTATCACTATGGTGATCAAGCACAATGACATAATAGAGAAACATATAGCGTACCACAAATTTTAGAGACAAATTATGATAAACTATATTGAAATTGTCATACAACAATCACCCGGGATACTCCCGGTCCTAAACACAAAGGGGATTAGCCCCGCATGTTCATCTGAGTAGAAAACATGGTGAAGGAAAGAGGAAACATGGAGAAAACATGGATAGATGTGAAGTAACCCCTGAATGAAGAAGATCTGGGCGTTCCTCGGCGTGGGATGAGCGTTCTACAACCTTCCAGTGGTGGAAAACTCCTTTTACGGCCTCTGGAACAATCAGTGCGTAGCTCTGGCTCCGTTCTTCCTCCTCCCTTCTCCTCGAGACTTGTGTAGTGGCTAATGATGTGATAGATGTCTTAGAGCTTCCGTTTTTAGGTATATGCACCACTTTAGGCCGCCATTACATCACCACCGTATGATTAGACTCGAGTTGTAGATTAACCTGATCTAACGACATCGATACCATCGACGTGGGTCGATGGTATCAACCCATCTGGATACCGGCGGTCCTCTACTTTTCTGAGTTTGCTCTGACATGATCTCGATACCATCGACTTCTGGGTCGATCGTATCGACGCCTTAGGCATCGCTTTTCTGTGGAATCCTCTTCTTAAGCTGATTCTGCTGAGATGGAGTCGATAGTATCGACTATTTGGTCGCTTGTATCGACTTGTAGAAATCTGACTCACTGAAGCTATCTCGCTACCATTGACTTCTGAGTCGATGGTATCGACTCATTCTGCTCTTTTGCGGCTACCTCTCTTTGGCCCTGTCGAGACTATTGACAGTCGTCGATGGTATCGACAGCTGTATATATCTGTTTTGCCTGAAAATCAAAGATAAACTCGAATCAACTTTGATAACTTTGATAAATATGATCATTCATACCAAATGAGATAAAACAAGGTAAATTTAATGTATAATGAGATTATAGGCTGAAGGAACTGAATCATGCAATATTAACCATGAAAATGACCAATAATCGCATAAAACACATATGAAACTAGCCTATAAAAATGACTCAAAATCCTTGCATCAAACTCCCCTAAGCTAGATCTTTGCTCGTCCTCGAGCACAAAACTGTAGAATAGAATTACGAGGGTCAACTAAAGAACATACTATCATAAACGACATCACTGTATGATTCCCACATGACATGCACATGTCGGGCCTCACTAACCACGGAAAGGTTAACTACCGTAAAGGTGACAATGATCGTCCATAAGAGATATCCACCTCAAGATCAACGAACACCATCAAATAAGGCAGTTAATATAATAAAATCCTCCGGTTCAGGCTTGGTGCATCTCGTGATCTCTTATGCATGTTGCTCATATCATAACTACCATTTACATGGAAGCAGATCTCCTAATATACAAGAATGAGGAGATAATCATGGGTGTCCTACCATTTTGAGCAACAAGCAGATGGAATGGGTGGTTGTGGAAGAAAAAGAAGCACATAACAATCAATGATGCAATACAAAAATTAATGACCTATCATAATACAAAATGCAAATGAAAATGTCCTAATGCTACATTTTTGGTGGAATGATGCATGTACTATCATTCCGTCTCAAGGTGAGATGGAATTTCTAAGAAAACTAGACCATGTGCTTATTCTTCTTAATTCTCAGGTGAGAACATGTTCCTTTCTCCCTCTTCTGCTTTATTATTTCTCAAATCCTTTTTTTCTTTTTTTTTCAATTTTTTTAATCCCTCATTTTCATAAATGACAATGAGTTATTTGTTGGGCATTCTTCCTTTTACATAACTTGTACATTTGATGCATTCTTTTTGGAGGGTATGGAACAAGTTCAACACCTTTAATATTTTTAGAAAAACATAAGACACATGATGTACTGTGTGCTCAAAAGATACAAATGCAACTACATAATGTCAATTACGCAACTACTATGCCATGCACATAAAGATAATGTGTATGTATAACTATTCTCTACTTCTCATTTTTTTCAAAGGAATATGCAAAAATGACTGTAATGCAAGACCTACCTACATGGAATGCAGGCAAAGAGTGAAATATAGTAATGTTCTCCCAATTCTTATGGTGGAGTGTGAATGACATTGCGGTTGATAGATCACAAGACTAATTGACAGAACCACCGAAAGATATTATATGTCCCTCCTTACCGACTTGTGTACCACTAAATCAAGGGGTTTCTCTCTCACTTATGATTAAGTTCTCATTACCATTTGGTCAGTTTAGGCTCAACATCCAAAATTTTCCACATTTCTTAAATCATCCGGATGTACAATTATGATCATATTTTTTAAAGTTGACCTACCAATTGTTTTCATAAGTTAAGTGTTCAATTTCAAACAAAGCAAACTTAAAATTACTTGAATGTTTTTTAAATTAATGCTCAAATTTCAACTTTCCCCATATGAAAACAAGAGATGACACACATTTAAAATTAGACATCCACGGATTACACTAGATAGATGTGGATCCTAGAAAGCTGTAAATAATAAAAACTAGAAAATACTAAAACAAAAGAAGATAAAAATAAAGACTAAGATAGAAACTGTTCCATCTCCCCCCTAAGCTTAAATTCAACTATGGCCTCATAGTTAAAAACAACCTTAGAATGTGGAACAATGATACCCTTCTATTGTTGTGGCGGTGGAAATGGCGAGTACTGCTGGATATGGGGGTCCCACTCAGGATATTACCCCTGAAAGCTTGGATCATAAGTCGGCATGGGCAGTGGCTGTGGATACCCTCTGAAGTAGTCGCGGCTCCAATAATGATCATAGAAAAAATGTTGTTGTTGCTCAATCCTCCCCAACCGGTCGTGGACCTGCTGTTGGTTGGTGAACAACTGACGTTCATTCTAAAAAATTGCCTGCTAATTCACATACAACCTGTTGGTCGTGTCATGTATATCTGCAAAGGATGCAGTATGTAGTTGCTGCATCTCTTGAATGCCTTGCAGCATGGCATACATTCCCTGCATCGAAAAGGCATCCTCTCCTTCTTAAGAGGGATGTGGTGGCGGAGGCTGCGAGGATGATGATGCACCCAGATAGAAGTGTGGCCGCTTCCTCGATGCCACTCATGTCTGAAGAGGAGTAACGATATCCTCTTCATCCTCATGCTCGTTGTCGTCATCGTTGTCATTGTCCTCCTTGTCTTCTTCACTATCGGAGTTGTCGATGGCAATAATGGGCCACCTGAAGTGCTGGGCCCCTTGAATGTTGAAGACAGGATCGGGGAGCGCACAGTCCTGATATTCTTTGTTGACGTGGCCGTGCGCATAGACCACGCCATCACGAACTGTCAACAAATTAGACCTATGTAGATGATGGAGACTGACAGAGACTGACGGAGCTCTTACTTACCATGGGAGGCATTGAAGAGAGATCTAGTCCGAGATAGAGGGCTAGAGGAGTGATGAGTACCCCAAAATGAATTGGGGCTCGCCTGGTGCTCCTCTTCACGGCCATCATGCGCGTTAAGAAAAACGTGCCCCAGTTAAGCTTGCCCCTTGTCAGCAGATTGTATAGGAAAAAGAGATCGGTCTCTTGAAATTTGCTCAGCGACAGCTCGCCTCGAGCAAAGAAAGTGATACAAAGCATGCAGTGGAGGACCCACACAAAAGGATGCTCAAAATCAGCAACTGCGGCATTGTGATAGCTGATTGTCTTGCCTTGAGGGGCTGTCACCAGCCGTGCAAACATGGCATCATAATCAGCCCAGTTGTTTGGCCGTCGGTGCTGCTCGGGAGAGTGCCACCAGTTGTCAATTGAATTGAATTGTTGTAGCATCAGATTGTAGTTTTTGTTGAAAAACCGGAAAGACACTAGGCCTTTAATCCATTCCCTCTCGGTGGCATTGAGGTCGTTTGGCACGACGCAAATATCTAGCGATGCCATAAACTCCACCACCAGTTCTTTATAGATCGGCCATTCGCTGAAAAAGGGGTGGCCCTCCACATGATGGGTGACCACGTCATCGATCCTACCCATCCTCCCCTCTTGGCCATGGAGGACATACATCAAGTTATCCTCAAAGCCTTGATCTCAGATCATGTGTCGGTCGCAATATCGAGTCGGCTCGATAGTCCTCTTCATAAGCTCCTCGTAAACTTTTTTCACATCTACAGAAGGATGTGCAAGCCGAGGACGAGGGACAGAGCCTGGCGGTGGTGGAACGAAAGTCTCAATCTCCATCAGCACAACGCTCGAAGATGACAAAGCGGTATACCTCACCATAATGATTAGAAAGGGGTAGCGAGGAAGAGAGTTCGGTGAAGATCCGGAGAAGAAGCTCTCCGCTATCAAAGAAGAACTCAAGGATGATCATCTACTTGCTCGATGCAGGAAGAAATGAACTCAACCCCTCCTTATATAGCTGAGATCGATGCTCTCGTTGACTCGTCGATACCATCGATGGGGTGTCGATGGTATCAACACTGGTAGCATGATCTGTCTTCCGCTGGTATCGACGGTCATCGATTTATGGATGTGGGGGCCCAGATCGATGACACATCAATACTATCGACAGGTGTCGATAGTATCGACTCCTCCCATGGATCGCCCTCTAAATTTGGCATGCTTCGTTGACGGCATCTCACAGATCACTGATGTGTCCCATCGATACCATCGACGGGTTGTCGATGGCATCGACTTCTGTATGCATCCCTTATCCTCATGAGGCCTTAGCTCTGGTTTTGCTTGAAGTCAAGTCAATACCATCGATTGTGGTGTCAATGGCATCAACATTACTGAGAAGATTTCATCTGAAAATCTCCAGAGATCTTGTGAGCATCGACCATGGGGTCGATGCTATCGACTTGCTCCAGAAAATTTTGTCGATCAGCATGATGGGTGGTCGATACTATCAACAAGGTTGTCGATTCTACAACTGCCGCTCTACACCCTGTTCGCTACCATCGCCACAAGGGTTGATGGTATCGACACCCAAATAGTCTTACACACTTAACACACATATCAGGGCATCATTTTTATACTAAAAACAAAATTAATGAAAACTACTTAAAAAATGTGAAAAATCAACTAAATAAAAATGCAATTACCAATGGTAGGGTTGTCTCCCAAAAAGCATCCTACTTTAATGTCTTAGGCTAGACGCAATAAAGCTCATCATTCTTCCTTAAGTGCCATGAGTTTAACCTCATGCACCTTTCTTGTATAATCCTCCCCAAAATAGTGCTTCAATCTTTGGCCGTTCACTAAGAACGTTCTATCACCATCCTTAACCATGATAGAACCATGGGGTCACACCTCCTCTACTATAAACGGTCCACTCCAGCATGATTACAATTTTCTAGGGTGCAACTTTAACCTTGAATTGAACAAAAGTACCATCTCACTCTTCTTGAACATCTGCAGATGGATATGGAGATCGTGGATTTGCTTTGTATGCTCTTTATAAATCCTTGAGTTCTCATAGTCATTCATTCTCAGCTCATCTAGCTCATTGAGCTCTAACATTCTCTTTCTCCCAACCTCGTCCATGCTCAAATTCAACTTCCTTAGCGCCCAATGCACTTTGTGCTCCAATTCTACCGGCAAATGGCATGCCCAGCCGTACACCAACCTAAAAGGCATAGTGCCTATAGGTTTTTTGAATGCAGTCATGTATGCCCATAATGCATCCGGTAAAAACGCACTCCAATTCTTTCTTGACGAGGCCACGGTGCGCTCTAGGATCTTCTTAATTTCTCTGTTTGACACTTCCACCTGGCCTTGTGTTTTTGGGTGATACGGGGTGCCTACATTGTGCTTGACCCAGTATTTACTCAGTAACGTAGTGAATTTTTTATTCGTGAAGTGGGTGCCACCATCACCAATGATCATCTGTGGCGCACCAAACCTGCAGAAAATATGATCTTTTACAAACCTACACACTACCACAGAATCATTAGTCATTGTGGGTATTGCCTCTACCCACTTCGATACACAATCAACATCAAGTAAGATATACAAATTGGAGTTGGATGACACAAATGGTCCCATGAAATCAATGCCCTACAGATCGAACACATCAACTTATTGGAATATCGTGAGGGGCATCTCTTGTCGTTTTGATATATTACCTACCCTTTGATAGGAATCACATCGTCTCACTTAGTCATAGGCGTCCCTGAAAAGTGTAGGCCAGTAAAGGCCACTCTCTAGCACCTTAGCCTCCGTCCTTGCACTTGCATGATGACCGCCGATAGGTAGTGTATGACAATGACTAAGCACACTCTCATATTCATACTCCGGTACACACCTGCGCAAGATTCCATCCCTGCATTATCTCAACAAAATCGGGTCATCCCAAAAATAATATCTCGAAGAGTGTAAAAACCTTTTTTTCTCTTGATAGGTCCAATCATCCAAGATTTCTTTACAGGCAAGGTAATTGACAATATGCGAAAACTAAGGATCCGTCAATTGAATTGAAAGAATTTGCTCATCCATAAATGTCTCAATAATGGGTATGTGGGTATCCTTTTCATCAACCCTCTCTAACCAAGATAAGTGGCTTGCAACCACATTCTCAATACCTACCTTATCTTTAATTTCAATGTTGAATTCTTGCAACAATAAAATCCACCTAATCAATCTAGGTTTTGCATCTTTTTTCTCCATTAGGTATTTTATGGAGGCATGATCAGTCCACACCACAATCTTTGAACCCACTAGATATTGCCTAAATTTTTTGAAAGTGAAAACCACGACAAGTAGTTCTTTCTTAGTAGTGGTGTAATTGAGTTGTGCATCATTTAAAGTTTTAGACGCATAAAAAATTACTATAGGTTTGTTCTCAAGACGCTGCCCAAGAACAACCCCGACGGAAAATTTTGACGCGTCACACATAAGCTCGAATGGCTTAGTCCAATTTTATGTTTGAACAATCGGCGCAAAACTCAATTTGTCCTTAAGCACCTCAAAAGCATACAGGCATTTATTGTTGAAATAAAAAACGACATCTTTCTCAAGCAATTCCAAAAGTGGCTAAGCTATTTTCAAAAAGTCCTTGATGAACCGGCGATAAAATCTTGTGTGACCAAGGAAACTCCGCACCCCTTTCACCGTATTTGGTGGAGGTAGTTTGAAAATAACCTCAAACTTTACTGGATCTACCTTGAGTCCTTTGTTGGACACCTTGTGTCCTAGCACTATGCCTTCATTTATCATCATGTGGCACTTTTCCCAATTGAGGACTAAATGTGTGTCCTCTCATCTCTGTAACACCTTATCAAGATTCTGCAAACAATTTTCAAACGATGCACCATAGACGGAAAAGTCATCCATAAAAACCTCCAAGAAGCACTCCACCATATCCGAGAAAATAGCAAGCATGCAGTGCTAAAAAGTGGCTGGTGCGTTGCACAAACCAAACAACATTCGGCGATAAGCAAAGGTTCCGTAAGGACAAGTGAAGGTGGACTTCTCTTGATCCTTAGGATCAATGGAAATCTGATTGTAACCGGAATAGCCATCCAAAAAAATAAAAATGACAGCAGCCAACCAGTCACTCTAAAATCTGATCAATAAATGGAAGAGGAAAGTGATCTTTTAGGGTAGCAGAATTCAAGTGGCGGTAATCGATGCAAACAAGCCACCCAGTTACCAATCGGGTGGTGATAGGTTCATTCAACAAATTTTGAGTAAAAGTGATTCCCCCCTTTTTAGGGACTACCTGTATGGGCTTACCCATGTCGAGTCTGAAATGGCATAGATGATGCTCGCTGAAAGGAGCTTGATCACCTCCTTCTTGACGACCTCCACTACAAAAAATAAGGCTTTTAGTGAAGGATAATTGTGAGGGATGAGAGACCCTCAAAATAAATTTCTATTATTGAGGGATCCGTCCTAACCAACAAGGCTTTATCCCTCAAGCTTGTCCTTAATTGGATTTCAAATTCCTTATCACCCTCTTTCCTTCATAAATAAATTATAGATTATAATAGCCCTCACAAAAAGATTAGCAGATTTCCCTCTTTTATTTCCCTCCAAAATCTACTTTATACATCAAATAAAAATTGGTACCCGCCAACAAATACTCCCCAGCCAAAACCCTATTCTACCAGCCGCAAACGGTGCTATCCCCATTGTTTTTACACGCCGCTGGGTCTGCTATATTTGCAAGTATGCTCTTGACAAATCACCGGTGGCATGAGTGGATTCCACTGGTTTTGTTCTGTTGTTGCATGCTTCTCTGTCTGCGTTCTTCTCTGTCCATGGTGTTCTACGCGAGCTTGTCTATCTCCAATTTGTTGGGTGTGAGTCAAGACATCCTTTTGTGGATCTCACAATAGTGTTGTTATCCACAAATCAAGGCAGCAAGTAGTGATTAAAATACCACCCAACATCACCATGTGGGTCAAAGACACTGTGGTCTATCAGTAATCGGAGGAGACTACTTCCCTATCTAGGCAACAAGATTATTGTTGTCTGTTAATCAAGGCAACGAGATCTTTCTCACGGGTTGGTAGGCATCGTTATATATTTTTAATTGCACCTTAAGATTTCTACAATAAAATTTAGTTTATTACTTTGTTCAATATTGAGGTGTCAAGCTGATGAGTCACACAATGAAGCTTTGGGAGAGGATTATTGAGCAGAGGTTAAGATCTATAACACAGGTATCAAACAACCAATTTGGTTTCATGCCTGGAAGATCAACAACAGAGGCTTTTTTTCTGATAAGGAGGCTTATGGAGAAGTATAGACAAAATAAAAGAGATCTTCATATGGTGTTTATCGATCTAGAGAAGGCTTATGATCGAGTACCCAAAGAAGTGTTATGGATGGTTTTGGAGAAAAAGGGTGTGCCTATCCAATACATTGACTTGATCAAAGACATGTATGATAGCTCTACTGCAAGTGTCAAGACTCCTGGAGGAGAGACACCAACTTTTCCTATTACAGTTGGGGTACACCAAGGATCCACACTCAGCCCATATCTATTAGTTCTGGTTATGGATGAGTTAACAAAGAATGTTCAGGATGATATTCCTTGGTGTATGTTATTTGTTGATGATATTGTTTTGATTGACGAAACAAAAGATGGATTGAATGATAAAGTTGAATGTTGGAGAAAGGCATTGGAATCAAATGGATTGATGATTAGCAGGAGCAAAACTGAGTATATGCATTGCAATTTCAGCCAATCTCACAGTGTGAATCATGGAGCCAAGTTGGACGAAGTAGATATACCAAAATGTGACAAATTTCGTTACTTAGGTTCTATTATTCAAATAGACGGGGATGTCCAAAATGATGTTTGTCACCAGATCACTGCAGGATGGTTGAAATGGAGGAGTGCAACTGGAGTTTTATGCGATCAGAAGATCCCTCTCAGGTTAAAAAGTAAGTTTTATAGAACATCTATACGACCAGCCATGCTCTATGGGAGTGAATGTTGGGCGGTGAAGAAACAAGGTCTCAACAAGATGAACGTGGCCGAAATGCGTATGCTGAGATGGATGTGTGGGAAGACAAGAAAAGATCGTTTGAGAAATGACTATATCAGGAATAAAGTGGGGGTGGCGAGCATTGAGGACAAGTTGCGTGAGGGCCGACTCAGATGATACGGACATGTGCAACGCAGACCTACTAGTACGCCTATATGAAGCAATGCTATTGAGCCAAACACTATAAATAGAAGAAGAGGAAGGCCTAAATTAACATGGGATGAGCTTATAAAGAGAGATTTTGAATCTCTACATCTCAATCAAAATATGACCCATGATAGAGCTGAATGAAAATGAAGGATCCATGTAGCCGACCCCAACACAGTTGGGATTGAGGCTTAGATGATGATGATGATGACTTTGTTCAATATCGTACCATGCCTCCCACATATAACAAATCTACAATAGTTTTCTTATTTCCATAACGAGGTGACCAGATTAATGATCAAGAAACGAACACTAGTTGCAATAATAGATCACTAGAATAGAAGATATAAGGGTGAGTTTGACACTTCATCTAAAATTATTATAGTTTGTTACTATCGTGAGGTGTGTCTTGCTCATCTATGTATTCCTATTGTATTAGGATAATACTCGACTTTATTTTAGGATGCACTTATTACATGCAATCATAGTCACAATATACTCCGAATTTTTGAAAATGTTATGTTTAAATTACGAATTTTTCCCTGTACGTATGAAATGACATAATAAATTTCATTCTTGAATGCTTCGTTTTATTTTTTTGCTCTTTTCTTTTGAAGGCTAATGCGTCATTATTTTATAATTTACAGAATAATAGACTCTGTGAAGGCCAATTCTCCGTGAAGTTCATACTCCAGCCAATATAATCCACCTACCATCGGGCTTTGTCTCTTTGGTGGCTTGGACTCCGTGAAAGAGAATCGATCACACTGCTCCAGGTTCCGACTGTTCCTTTCCAATATATAATACAGACAACGAATTATTAATTCCATGTTTCTTTCGTGACTGGTTAGTATCCAAGCTATTAAAGTGAGTTCGACATCTCAACTAATGATTATTAAGATGTGTTACTATCATGGGTGATTCTCGCTTCTCTATCTTACTTTACAATATGTTGTATAAAAAGAGTGATCCAATTAATTTTAGGATGTGCTAGTTACCTATGCAGTTTGATCCCTTTATGAGCATCGATTAATACCACTAATAGAGTTCGACAACCTGAAGCTTGATGTCAAGAAGCCAAAAAAGATTCTTAGGTAAGATCGTATTGTTTTTCTCATGCATTCTTTTTTACTGTCTCGACAATAATCTAAACTTGGAATCTTGACACCCTCTATTTTTGACAATTTTAGATTGTGATTGGTACATGTGAACAATAGATGGTCAATGTGAAGGGAATAAAAGAAGGAACTGTAACGAAAAGGAAAATTTGTTAAAAATTTATTGTTTGGTAACATGTCCATGAGAAAAGGATAGGGACAAATAAAAAGTAAAGAAATGTTGTTTGTTACATGGGTATGGGGATGGGATTAATTTATAAGTCATCCATCACTTAAAAAATAAGGGTTTTTGTTGTGTCTCATAAAATCCCTACCATATATTTAATAATATGGAGTTTATCTTCCAATTGAAGTTAGCTCGATACATTTTTCTATCATTCTGGAATAAATAATAGGAAAAACATAGAAGCATATAGATATTGTCTAATCATTAATTTAGATACTCATTCTATAATTACAATTTAAAAATTATATATGATACTTTTTATTTAATATTATTTTACAAGAAACTATAGATAATCCTAATAAAAAAGGAGTATTCAGGAGATAAGGATGTGTTTCGAGTTTTATTTTTCTCTTTGGATCTTGGACACATAACTTTAACCCTAAAATATATAAAACAACCGTATGCATTCTACAATATAAGAACAAATCTATTATTAGATTGTGAGACTGATAATGATGTCATACAGTTTCTGAGCATGAGGTACAAACAAGAGCCAATGTCAAGATATGAATTATGTAGTTTAGTGGTTTACTATTCTCAAATATTCTAATATCAGAGAACCATTTTGATTCTTGGTCTGGAAGTTATACAAGATCATACATTCTTAAGAAAGAGTAAAATAAGTTAGGATATACATTATTATTGTCTTGTTAGTAATCTACTATCTTTATTTTGATAAGAAATATTTGAACATGTCCACATTTTTTTGTCCCATGAATTTTTGTGTCCCAAACATTTTTCTAAGCTTAATTACAAGTCATAAAAGGATTACAAGTGATTACAAAAATTGTTCTAGGTCATTTGGGCCTATTTCCCAAATTGGTCACTTGTATGACTTTGACTTGTCTTTTCTCCAACTTAGGATGTGCAAGTTAGGGCATTTGGAGTGTGTCCTACAAAGTGTTAGGTTTTAGGCTGGTAGCACGGCCGTGCTAAGTAGCACGACCATGGTGGTGGCTAGGTAGCACGACCGTGGTGGAGGAGAACGGTTGTTCGGGTGAAGTGTAAAATCACAGGTTGGATGGGTGAAAATGAAGGCTGCTAGCACGACCGTGCTGATCAAGGAAGAGTTGAAAATATAACATGGACAATGATTATGTTATCGAACATGTGTAGGTCAGTGTAGAACAACCCATTGTGCCTCTTAACAAATTTTTGGAAAAAGTTTACGACAAAAGCCCACAAGTGGTTAGAAAATAATCATTTTCTTTCCTATCATGTCTACAAAGCTACATACACTTAGATATCTCAATTTAAGATTTCCTTTTATGATGCTTTATAATTACAGCTTGAAATCTCTGATATTGTGGAATACCAAGTAGCAGATCAAGAAGATTTAGATCCTAGATGTGTTGATAATCTAACATGTGAATCTTATTTACAAGTTTTAAATCCTTCCAAAAAGGCTAGGATCTGAGGTCTTGGAATTGGGCACAAAGAGACAGGACATAGGGGAAAAGCTACCCGTATAAGATAAGAAATGCTTCTTGAGGAAAGCAAAGCAAAGGATGTATGTTGGATTAAAACTAAACTTGAACTATTAGTTCCAACTGTTCTATTACATAGATGTTTGTAATTTGTTTTCTATTTCAAGATAAACTCAAGGAACTTGAATAAATAGTAAATGGATTGAAGAACTATGTCTCCCAAATAATGACTTGGTATAATCAATCACAGGTAACTTAGAGTCAGTTTCCTATGTCAATATAATATATAATTTTGTTTGACATTGTTGATCTATTTGTGCTAGGGTAGAGGTATTATTGTTGATTTTACAGTTGAATACCCCAATCGGACTACTACAAGTGTCTTACACATTCAAAGTGGCACAACTAGGTCAGGTGTTGGTTCTTTTCACATACAAGACAATACAAGTGGTGTTGCAGATGTAGGAATGTATCCCAGGTAGAATAATTCAAACAGGGATGGCTTAGGAAGACTTTCTAGACAAGGCAATTTAGGGAGACTGGAGTTGGTAGGCTTTCCACACAAGGAAGATCAAGGGAGAATGGAGTAGGCAGGCTTTCCACACAAGGAAATTTAAGGGAGAATGGAGTAGGCAGTCTTTCCACACAAGGGGTTGAAAGGGAGAATGGAGTAGGAAGGCTTTCCACACAAAGGGTTGAAAGTAGTTCTTTTGGTGTCATGGCTCCCATGTAGAGTGCTAGCAATGGACATCCACTACTCTTTCAGCCACAGGTACCTCATAATAGTTGAAGATTATTTTCAATATTCATAGACATGAGAGTAATAAAGTGTACACTTTATCAAAGGCTGTAGTTGAAAGTTGGTGCCCTACATTTGGTAATAATCCACAAAGTCATCCTCAAATGCAGAACACCCAAAGCAGATAGTCATCGATGTCTTTCACACCAAGAAATCAATGTTTAAATGAGGTGAACCTTATTAATAAATTTCTACATCAGTGTCTTTCACTACTTCAAAAATCCACATGATACATTTGATTGTATCTTCATATTGAACTTTTGTTGATAGAACTAAAAAAACATGATGAGCTAAAGTTTAGTTCATTAATCTATCTATTTTCATCAAATAATTTTGTTTGCAAGTTTGGGATAATTATGTTTCCTAGAAACTTGACCTATCAGTCCATTTTAGGTTTGAACAGACACTCGATCGGTCGAGTTCTGGGAATTCGAGTTCTGGGAAGTGGCAACTCGACCGATCGGTCCATTTTAGGTTTGAACAGACACTCGATCGGTCGAGTTTTGTGAAGTGGCAACTCGACCGATCGAGTGTCTGTTGGGAATTTTGGCAAATTGGATTTGGCTGGTTAAACCATGTATTTTTGTGTCCCAAACATTTTTCTAAGCTTAATTACAAGTCATACAATCATTACAAGTGATTACAAAAATTGTTCTAGGTCATTTGGGGCTTGAGTCAACAATATGGGATATTCTACTTCACACTCACTCTGATTCCTTTTTGTATTTATATTGATAGGGTAGAATTGCTTTTAATGATGGATTTTGACTGAAAATGCACTTTGGAGTAGAAAAAAACCGAAATATAAGGGTAAGTTTTTGTTGTACTATGATTTATGTATAAACTTTAAATTCTATTAATATAATGATTTGTCATTTTTAGGAGAAAAATACTCAAGTACCCAACCATATGAGGCCTGACATTGATGAAGAGCATCACACCATTTGAAGGAATATGGATACATTATAGATCTTAAGAGTTTCTAGCATGATATGTTGATTGTCATCAGTCTCAAATTTTAGAACCATATGTATTCATTATTTATATCAACGTTGAGCATGTAATGTATGGATAATATTTTGCTTCATTAATAGAAATTGGTTTGAGGTGATTTAACATTTTTGTGTGTCATTTTGGTGTTGAAACTTCTTATGATGTCATGTGACTCTTATAAAAATATTTCTTGAGGTTATATATACAAAGTTTTCATTTAAAATTAATTAACATTCAACAAATCATTCAATAAATCAACAACCAAATCATTTACAGTAATTCCTCAAAAATATATTAATGTAGGTCTTTAGTCCCTCAAAAATGAGATCTAGATTGGTCATCACAATTGCATTGATGACGACCACATAGCCCCTCAAAAATAATATTAATGAAGGCATTATCCCTTCAAAAATATATTCTCTAGGACCATCAAGTCCCTTAAAAATATATTTATGAGAACTAAACATTCCCTCAAAAATGTTTTTATAAAGGCTAAATATTCCCTCAAAAATGTATTTATGAAGGCTAAATGGTCCCTCAATATAACATTCTTGAGGGTCAGTTGGTCTGTGACAATTGTATTCATGAGGGCCACTGGTATTTGTCACGTGAGGTCTCTTCACGGACCATTTGTGAGGGCCAGACTCACAACCATCCCTATTTGTGAGGGCATGTAGAGAGGGGTTTGTGATAGGACTCACTCATGAATAATAGCCCAATTGTTACTAGTGCTCCATCATGCTAGGATTTAGTCGACGTTGTGACTGAATCACTGGCTTGGCTCCTTCCACAAGCCGAATTTTGTGTTGGAAAAGAGTAGGGGAGATCCCCTTGATGTCAGAAATAGACCACCCAAATGCACCACGGTGGTTCTTCAACACAATCCTCAATTGTGCTTCCTCATCAACACTCAGATATGCTGATATGATCACCAGAAGCTTCTCATTATCTGCCAAGAAAACATACTTTAGGTGGGGGGGCAGCGGTTTAAGTTCCAACTCAAGTGGGCTAACCAAGGAGGATTGAAGTGGTGGTGGAAGTGGTCCCAAATCTTCATAGTGCTTGGCGTAGTAGTAAGGAAACACTTGAAGCATCTTTACACATTCTTGTAATGAGGCACTTCTCATCCAATCTTCAGTTAAGTTGAAAAGACATGCTTCAAGGGGTAGTTGTGAGTATGAATCAAACATAGAGACCATTATAGCCTCATCCTCTATAGACAATGAAACTTCCTCTTCTTCATCATCAGGATAACCCACTGCTTTCACAAGAGAAATTACCTTTGTCTTCTCCATGATGTCCACAACAATTGTGCCTTTATCTACTTTCATCATGACGTGGTCCATATCAAGAAATGGCTTCCCTAGAAAAAGAGAGATGTTGTGCTCAAAGTGTTTTATTTTATGACATTGTTCATTTACTTATGATTGCTTTGGATTTGACGGCATGAGTATTTCAAATATGTCATTGGCTATACCCATTGTTAACCGGCCTCTACCCATCTCCAGTATCATTTTGGCAGTGGCTTGAAAGGGCCATCCCAACAGTAGATCATTCCCTCGTTCATCTTGCATCTCCATAATGACAAAATCAATTGGGAACACAAACCTATCAACCTTCACTAGGACATCCTCGCAAATACCATACGGCCTCACCACAGAATTGTCTGCCAATTGAATTGTCATATTGCTCTATCGAGATTCTTTTAGCCCAAGCTTTTTGAATGTGGAGAGGGGCATCAAGTTAATACTTGCCCTGGAATCACATAGTGCCTCACCAAATTTGACTTTACCAATATAGCAGGAGATGTTGAAACAACCCGGATCTTGTCGCTTTGGTGGCAATTTTCCCAGAATAAAAGTGCTGACCTACTCCTTAAGAACTACCACCTCGATATCAGGTATCTTCCACTTTTTGGTAATTATATCTTTCAAAAATTTACCATATGAGGGTATCTGCTCAATCGCCTCCAACAAAGTAATATTAACAGAAAGTTTTCTAAAAATGTCCAAAAATTTCTTGAACTGTGCATCCACTTTCCTGGCTTTGAGACTGTTGGGGTAAGGGACAGGGATGATCTGTTCCCTCTGATGTGGTGGCACATATGGCGTCATATTATCTTTCTCCTTCTCTGCAATAGGCTCATTTGTGGCCTTGTCTCCTTCATCTTCAACTGTCTCTACCACTTAAGTACCCTCTGCGGTCTCACCTTGATTTTTAGGTTGTTGGGTTCTCGGTTCATCGACCCTAGGGTTTAAAAGTTTCTTTCCACTCCTTAGTAGAATGGCTTTGGCCTAGTGGTTCCCTCCTGGAACATTTGTGTTTCTTGGAAAACCTTGCACTGTGGGCTTCTTCAGGCTTATTATTTCAGCTGCCATATGTGCTATGAATGTCTCAAGAGTCCTCATCTGGGCTCCATGACTTTGTAGAGTTTGCCCAAATTGGTTCATAAATTCTCCTTGTTTCTTGATTTGTTGGCCAAACGTTCTCATTAGATCTTGATTCTGCTCTATCACCTGATTGAGCAACTCATTGCTCTTTTCCTCTGTCGTGGGTTGTGGCTTAGCATCAGGATCCTACAGGAAATTATTTGGATCCTTCCATGAAACCTTTTTATCCTTCCTCCAAGAATAGTCATTATTTATGTACCCCTACCGCTGGCGCATGAACTTCACTTGTGCCTCATCATCAGATCCGTCATCTTCTTTTGCTAGCAATTTCTTGGCTAATAGGTCCATTTTCTCGTTAAGCTCTGTAATAGCTTTTGAATCTCCAGCAACTCGAACCTGTTCTAGTGCATCTCTAACACCCCGTGACTGTTTCTTAGCCATGTTCTTCAAAATTTCCCAACACCTTGTGTCTGTGTTGTTGAAGAAAAAACTTGAGCCTGCTGAATCTAAATTGCTTCTGTCATGCTCATTGAGAGCGAGTAGAATTTTTTTACTTGTTTGTCCTTATCCAGTCCATGATGTGGGCACCTCCGCAACATGATCTGGAAGCGTTCCCATGTCTCAGAATAGGTCTCACCGGCCCCTTGAATGAAATTATGGATCTGCCTCACGAGATCATTGGTCTTCTCTGGTGGAAAAATCTTTCGAAGAACACCTCTATCATTTGATCCTTGATCCCAAGTCTCCACGATCTCATCATCAAGGTTATGCAGCCATTCTCGTGCATTTCCTACCAGAGAGATGGGAATCAGCTTCAAGTAAAGTGCCTCCTGTGGAAACCAGTCAATTTTTATCATATCTCAGTTCTCTACGAAAGTGCTTATGTGGGCCACTGGATCTTCATTCTTCAGCCCATGAAACACTTGAGATTTGACCAAATTAATCAGTGCCAGATCAATTTTATATGTAGGAAAGTTTATTTCCTACCTTTTAATAGGCCCCTTTAACGCAGAAGAGGAAGAAGCCTTGATCTTCTCCCATATTGTTTTTTCTTCAGCCATTGCTTCTGGTTCAGAATCTGAATCCACATCCTCAAGCTGATTTTGGATGTTGTTTTCCTCGTCGTCTGATCCCAAAGACGGGACCTGTGATGATGAGTGTGTGTAGTATGTGCTACGCGTGCTCACCATACACTAGTACCTACAAAAAGATGGATTTAATTAAGTATAGTGCCAGACGAAAGCATAATGTGAAAGATAGACGATTAATTTCAAAAATTAAAATTGCAAATGAAAAGAAAAAGTAGCATAGAGTGGCTTCTTGTAGCACTCGTAGTGCCGACAATTGTTGTTTCCTAGGCAACGGTGCCAAAAACTTGTCATGATTTTACCGTGCGTATAACACAAGTGCACACATCAATGTAATATAGGCCTTTGAGGCCCAAGTCAAACTCAGGGAAATGGAATTCTCAGTAGACTACTACTAACTACTCATGATCAGCTAAACTGGTTTTAAAAGTTTGAGAATTGTTTTAAAAAAGAAAAATAAAACAAAAGAAAATAGAATAATCGATTAAATGGTTGGTTTAATCAATTTCAATTGAATCTTTAGGATTGCGGCTTCACCGCGAGTTCTCGTTGCACTAAGTTTTACACAATTACCATGAAATGTCTCTTAATTCAGGTAGTGGCCTGGAATTAGAATTGCTCGCTTCCGTGATACAATTCACTACCTTAACCTAAGTTGGTTCCACGTCAGTAGTAACCTATGCCTTAGATAAGGTGCATGAAATTTAGGTTTAAAGGTTCCCACCATTAATCATACATCACCTTTTCTAAGGAATTTATTGATTAATGTGATTATCATTTCTTTTCAACCACTAATTCTTCATCAAAAACAATTAATGGTATTGGATTATCACTATGGTGATCAAGCACAATGATATAATAGAGAAAATGATATCATACCAAGAATTTTAGAGATAATTTATGATAAACTATGTTGAAATTGTCATACAACGATCACCCGGGATACTCCCGGTCCTAAACACAAAGGGGATTAGCCCCACATGTTCATCTCAGTAGAAAACATGGTGAAGGAAACAGGAAACATGGAGAAAATGTAGATAGATGTGAAGTAACCCCTGAACGGAGAAGATCTAAGCATTCCTCGGCATGGGATGAGCGTTCTACAACCTTCTGGTGGTAGAAAATTCCTTATACGGCCTCCGGAACAATTAGTGCGTAGCTCTGGCTTCGTTCTTCCTCCTCCCTTCTCCTCGAGACGTGTGCAGTGGCTAATGATGTGATAGATGGCTTAGATCTTCCATTTTAGGTATATGCACCACTTTAGGCTGCCAAAGTATCACCACCGTACGATTAGACTTGAGATGTGGATTGACCTAATCTGACAGCGTCAATACCATCGACGTGGGTCGATGGTATCGACCCACCCAGATACTGGCGGTCCTCTACTTTTCTGAGTTTGCTCTAACATGATCTTGATACCATCAACTTCTGGGTCGATGGTATCGACACCTTAGGCATCTCTTTTCTGTGGAATCTGCTGCTTAAGCTGATTCTGCTGAGACGGAGTCGATAGTATCGACTATTTGGTCGATTGTATCGACTTGTAGAAATATGACTCGCTGAAGCTATCTCGCTACCATCAACTTCTGGGTCGATGGTATCGACTCATTCTGCTCTTTTTTGGCTACCTCTCTGTGGCCTTGTCGATACTATCGACAACCGTCGATGGTATCGACAGTTGTATATATCCATTTTGCCTAAAAATCAAAGATAAAGTCGAATCAACTTTGATAACTTTGATAAATATGATCATTCATACCAAATGAGATAAAATAAGGTAAATTTGATGCATAATGAGATTATAGGCTGAAGAAACTGAATCATGCAATATTAACCATGAAAATGACCAATAATCGCATAAAACACATATGAAACTAGCCTATAAAAATGACTCAAAATCCTCGCATCAGATTATGAACCAACTAGCTCCCGAGAAGGTTCTCACTTAAGCCATGCACAAGGCCTTTGCGTTTCTTGCTGCCGATAGTCTCCCATTGAGGTATTTAGGTTGCAGATCCCACCTCCAACCAACACCCACCTGACGCGGTCCTATGTCCATTGTGACTTCATTCGCTGCTGAGGGGCTCCAGCTGTCGAGTTTTCTCAGCTTTAAAGTGTCTGGCTGCCTCATGCTAGATGTTGAGGGGCAAGAGTCCTCCTTGACTCAAGACCAATGGCTAAGTCCCCGGCCTCTTTGGGTCACTCGCCCTTGGCCGTTCCCTGAAGATCACTAGCCATTTCATTGTTGTAGTCCACCTTGGGCGATATCAAGAAAATATGCCCTTATTGTAGATGTCTGCCATCTCCAAGAAGCGTCGTTGTTCGACCCGCTGAATGTGATGTTGCTTGCATCCTCCTGCTCTTTAGGTTGAAAAGCGACTGTTGGACAAACCCGTTCGAGTCTCATTTTGCTCGTGGAAGAAGGTTGCTTCGTAGGCAAGGATTCCCTTTCATTGCGGCAACAGATCCTTCCCGTCTTTCCTGGAATCGGACGTCTCATACCTGCTCTGGGTGATGAGATCCCCTGGCAAAATCCCATCATCTGTCAATACAGGTCATCACCCCTGATGACCAACTCAAGACTACAACTGTGCATAGAGTACCCCTACTCTCTAGCACTTGTGCTTTTTATAGGGAAAGGTACAACACTCACCTGACTTGGACTTCTTACCCTTTATCTTCACTTGGACAAAGTGAGTGGTTACTACCCTTAGTAACGTAGAGGTCGAGACACTCGTGCCCTACCTGTTTTCTTTTTCATACTGATACGCCAAACGTGCCATTGTCCCCACAATAACACTTATCAAATCAGAAAGGCAACATGATGGATGGTCAAGGACCTACTCAAAACAAGTTTAACAATCCTTGTTCCATTCATGGGTAAAGTTGGTCGTACCATGAGTTTGTTGACTCCGCAGAGTTACACATGCTTGTTTCCCCATATGCAGGCGACATCACAAAGTACAACACCCACAACTTTACACTTTTGACGACCATACTGACTTGGAACACCAAACCACTTGGCTCCATTGAATTTGAGGAGTGATTACTTACCTTAGCAATCGGTCAGTCTTTCATTTGGGCGACACCCTCAGTAGTGTTGTCGTTGTGGAATGTTGCTCCCATGCAGCGTTTCCTTCAGTTCGACTCCTTGTTGCTATTGGCCGGAACATTTATTGCTCCCAATAACCTTTGCGTGGGGTTGCATCCCCTTACTTGCTGTCAGCACGTGGTAGAGTCATCCACGTTGCACGCTTTTCCCATATGTGTGGGTCCTTCCTTCAAGCGTCACAGACGGTTGCTATGCTTACCACCAACTGCCATCGGCGGTTACTTGGTTGTGGCCCAGTCCTCTCCCTGGAACCGTTGCGCCTGGTCACGACCCTGCGGCCGGAGCCGCTCAGTCATCAGTGAGGATGATCGGGGATGAAGGGGTGCCTCCCGCAACGTCCGTTTCCTCCTTAACTGCCACATGACTCGAGATTGTCGCAGGGGACAACCGAGCCTTCTTGCTTGTTCGGTCGGTGTCAATTGCCATACCTTCGTGGTACCAATCGTTCTGGAACTCCTCCAGTTGAGACTCCGCCTCAGCGATCTCAAGGTAATGCAACACTTGATCTAGCGGCAGTTGTTCGATTGGAGTGGACAGAACTCGTCCCCAATCTGTGGCAGTGATCATGGCCTTGAGGTAACAAGCCAAACTCCCCACTTTGGTCTTACGGTTGGATGGGCCTTCTCCTACCTTGCTGTCACGGCCTTCAGGACCCTTCCCAGTCGGGCATTTTTCGGTGAAGTCTGATCGTCCGTTTACCGAAATGTTCGTTCTCTTGCGGGGGGAATGTAGAGTTTGGCTAAGGGATAATAGAGTGGTTACCTCCTATAACCATTTTGAGATGTAGCCCAACTGCCATTGCATTTTGGTGACACTCCTCTCTAGGACGGAGACTCATTCTCACGTCACATCTTACTCCTGCTTTCGTTCTCTTCCCATCATGGTCACAGTAGTCGGATCCGATGGATTTTACAGCGATGCAGAAGAACCAAACTCTGATACCATTTGTCACACCCCTTAACACACCAAGATGTGAGACAGTGAGGTTTGTCATCCCTCACTTCATCCTTCACTCAATTTTCTCTAAGGGACTTAGAGAAATCAACCCAAAGAAGAGTAGAACAAAACACACAACAAGAAGCAATTGTCCGAGACATATCCTTCACTATGGCACTCTCAAAGTGTTGTACAAAACTTCAAGGCCTTGCACAACTCTGAGTCGATCCAATTCCCCAATTGGATTCACCTTACTCCGTGTGAGTTTAGTGTCTAGACTCGATTGGCTAAGTCCCATATTTATACAAGTGCTGCACGCGACAGTTACAAGGATGAAGGGGAAGGAGCGGTTTCCAACAAGACCCGTCGCGTCCCTTAACTCCCAAGGGTCCGCCCTCTACGGCCCCTAGTGTGTTAAGGGGTGTGACAAGTGGTATCAGAGCAGTTGCTAACTGTTATGGCCTTCTCCCGTTGCGAAGGGGCGCGCACATTCCCACGTCCGCCCACGTTCGCCCCCGTTGCGGCGGGCAAGCGTCGCTTCCCTTAAGCAGTTGCGCGGCAGTCTCCTTTGGCAGTTGGCGCTCGGCCCACGTTCTGCCTCGTGTGGACGCTTCCCTTGGATGTGTCGGTTCGCTGAGGTCTCGTGCCCGTACGTCAGTTAGTCACTCCGCTCGCGTCCCCTCTGTCTCAACCGCCTTATGCCCACTTTCGCAACGCGGCGCTTGGTTCGTGCGCACGACAGTCATCGCTGACTGTCGCCTCCGTGTCATCCAGGTCCTTTGACTCGCCCCTGAGTCATGGCTGCTGCTAGCTTTGAGCTTGCTCGCGGGTTGTCTTGGCGGAATGCTTCTCCCCGAGCTACGTCCTTGGCCCTCCGAGCTGCACGCCTCGTCGTCCAAGCTAGAGTGAGCTAAGCCGAGCTCCCTCTATTGCCATCGAGCTATACTGAGCTGAAACTGAGCTAGCGAGCGGGTCAGTCGAGCTGAGCACTGCACTGGCGAGCTGGAGTTGAGCTAAGCCGAGCTCACTCCTTCCTCCTTGAGCTGAACCGAGCTAGATGCAGCTCTATAAGAGCTAAGCCGAGCTTCCCCCGAGCTGGCCTCAGCTCCTCAGCTGTTTTTGGACTTAGGAGCTTGAAGGGGTCAGTATCCTATCAGATATGGAATATGTAGATAAAAAGGAATATCGGTTGACTTATCCAGTCAAGTAATTCACATATCTTATCGAATTATGGTTGGATATAACTGAAATGCACATATTTAACACGTAACAGCTCGGATTGCAACTCGAAGTTCTGTGAGAGTCAAGAGATTATCGGTTTTCAAAGATATTACAGATCCTTAATCACGCGTATCACAGTCACTAGATGATGAAAACCTAAAAGAAAAAAGTAAAACAGAAAGTCAATAGATGAGGTTTTGAAAAACTCAAACCCACAAAACAGGTTGCCAACAATCCGGGCCCTTCATCTCCGCCCAGCAGCACGTTTTCCTCTCCGGCCGTGCCGGCCGGCTTCGACATCCTATTGGCTGCGTCACAAAAATACTGCTTTGTTCTGTTTCATGACTCGGACGACATCAAGTTCAATCGTCTGAAGCTGTGGGCGTAACTCCCTGTCCATAATGTAGAGATGATGAATGCAAATACGTGGTCGGTACTGCTCCAAGTCATCCGTCTAGCACTCTTAGGGCACGTTTGATTTATAGGATTAGGATGGATTTACATAAATGCAGGGTTTACGTAATCCATGATCGGATATTCTTGGTTTTTCAAAAAATCTGCAGATTGGTGTTTAAGTTTGGTTGCGATGTACATATGTCACGGGCTTTCCTCGGGTGGGTGCCCCGTTCCCTGAAATTTTTCACGCAAGTGGCGCTCGGAACGCCAGCCGCCAAAAGAGAAGCAGGGCTGCGCACGCTGGACGACGGCGTCCGGCCCTTTTGAAATGGAAAGCTCCGTCCAGCATTAAACACAGTCTGAAAAAATGCAGGATAACGTCAACTTTTCCAATCCTGCTAACCAAACCTGATGTTTTCATTGCTGGATCATCAAATACAATCCAATCCAACGGAACACAGCTAATCAAACATTGCCCTTAATCTTAAGCAAATGCTGAAGTCGGATTCAGATAAGCTTGTTTCATTACATTATCCTGATGCATGCTTACTCGAGGGGAATTCTTCCCAGCAGGAGAGGTATGTTTTTGCTTTTCGCTTTATTTTTTCAGGCCGATCCCTGTTGACTGAAACAGCAGTTTCGCGTCGTCACCTTGGCCAATACTGTCATTTCTAAACATTGTGCAGTACTAGGCCTAAAGGCAGAATTTCTCCTCATTGACAGTCGTCGGTACGCCGACCTCTGCCACATATTTTTCAATTATTGCGTATAATTCGCAAACTTTTGATCAGACGAATGCTACGCCGGAATTTCGCATTAAACCCGCATTTTTTCTGAATTTTATCAATTATTCGTATTTTATTCGTCATTTCCGTTCACATATTTTTGTGTATTATTCCCCATTAAAATGAACTTTTGCTGATTTTTTTAGAAAAAACTGTCAGTTAAGATTGCTTCCTGTTTCAATATTTTTAATCTATTTCTCCTCGATTCATTAAATTTTATTTTCTACTTTATTTAATTTGACTTAAGCAGCTCAATGTGTGACTTAACTAATGCGATACTTGAACTGAATTGACACTTAAATGCCAATGTTTATCAATTACTCTAACTTTGTTTCTCAAGTAAACTCTATATCTATAATTTTACTAAATTAACTAATGTGGTACCGGGGTGCCTTTATGCATGAATCTTGATAGTTGTTGATTGTTCTCTTTGTTTTGACCAAATCACCAAGTCAAATTTGCATCTATAACTTTTAAACATGATTTATATATATATATATATATATATATATGTATATATATATTTATATATATATATATATATATATATATATATATATGAATTTTATTCGAATTTTTTCCGAATAGTTGACCGTATTTTTACCCAATCTTTACCCTTTTTTATCCAAATTTTTCAACCTCGTCCAATAATTACTAAATGCCGATATATATACATATATATATATATGTATATATATATATATATATATATAGATATATATATATATATATATATATGAATTTTATTCGAATTTTTTCCGAATAGTTGACCGTATTTTTACCCAATCTTTACCCTTTTTTATCCAAATTTTTCAACCTCGTCCAATAATTACTAAATGCCGATTGTGACTACGACGCAGGGCATGCGGACCTGCCGGCCAATTACTTGCTACTGCATAACGTACTAAAATGGCTTTGTTGTGATCGTATTAAAACATGCTGAACAGTCGTCTCTGATGATGGTCATTCATCGTTTTATCGTTTTATCCCGTTCATATACTGATTTACTTGTCCACGGGCTCCCCACTTGAGAACAGCAGTGACGAATTTCAAGTCCAGCTTGATCGGCTCAAAGATGTCCTGGGATGGCATCCCGTTCAACTAAAATGGTGGGACGCGGGCACAATGCATGCCCTGTTTTTAGTTGATTCACCTCATATTGCATTTTCAAATGCCATCGAAGCTTCGAGTTCAATTAGAAATATCTGGAAGAGGTACTCCTTTCTTCTTTTCGTTTGAAGATACACGCCACACTGCAGGCCGAATTCAGATTGCTGTTGGCTGCCACCTGCTTGCGATGGATCCGCTACCACCAAGCGGCACAAACTGCCCATACTGCCCATATCTCAGGAGAGTCAGAAAAGTGCAGCCCATATCTCAGGAGAGTCGAAAAGTGCCTCACCTGATAGTTCTCCGAGTATTTTATACATAGTCACATCCCCCAAGAGCCGCTTTTAGTTTGATGAACCGAGGGTCGAACCACATATATTCTATGTTTCAAGAACTAATATTTTGAGCATTTTTCTATTAATTCGTACACCAGTTTGAATAGGCTTGCATACGGTCGAGCAGAAATGATCGTTTGTATGATATTACTAACGATTCTTTCCGAAATTTAACAGCTAGCTCAACTCCGAGTCATCAACCATGTGATCGGTGGAAGCATACCTGCTCGAAATATTGTCTTGATTTAAAAGTCCTACCTTTTCTAGGTATCCTCAATCAAGTCCACATCTACATATGGTTGCTTCCAACAATTTTTAGGTCTTGAACCATGACTTAAAATTAGCAAAATCATGACAATTACCTAAAAATAAAAAAAATCATGTACTTTATCTTCTAATATGTTTTGGATCCTTGACTATGACCTTAAACCAATCCAACTTAATTTTTCAAATATGTTTTGCGTCCTGGACAATAACCTTATATGATACCACTTTCTATTACAATTTTTGGGTCCTGGACCATGACACTAAACTAATCCAACTTCATTTTCTAATATTTACCGGATCCCAAACTATAACCTTAAAGTAATCCAACTAAATCTTCAAATCATTTTAGATCCTCAACTATGACCTTAAATTAATTAGCTTCATTTTCCAATCGTTGTGGGTCATGTCCTTAAACTAATCCAGCTCTAGTTTCCAAGATTTTGGGGTCTTTGACTATGACCTTGAACTAATCCAACTTCATATTTAAATCTTTTATGGTCATGAATTATGACCCTAAACCAATCCAACTCCACTTTTCAAATTTGTTTTGGTTCTTGACTGTGATCTTAAGCTAACCCAACTACAATTTTTGATAGTTTTTTGGGTATTGGATTATGACCTTAAATTGGACCATGTCCAATAAAAAAAATGGGGTCATGTATCAAGACCATAAACTAGACCACAAGCCCTATCCCGAATATGCACCTTTCTTCTCTCTTCTATGTGACAACATTTCTTGGGTTCTAGATCAATACCTGATAATTTATCAACCCACATTCAATTTCTACATTGCTTAGGTACTTGACATTTTCGAAGACCTATCTCAAATATCCTCTCCTCATTTTAAATCCCTACATGAGTAGGGACCCTTCCATAATAAAATCCCCATCATGAGTAGGCACCCTATGTTTTTAAGCCTTACCTTGAGTGGGAACTGACCGGCCTAAATCGTGCATCCAAAAGTGGAGGCGGATTTGAGGTAGTTGAGCTTTTACATTTATAAAACCGAATCCTTCTAGGCCCCCGCAACTTTATTTACAGGGTCGAAGTAGATATACGGGGTCGAACACAGGGACAAGGGGGGTAGTGTTGAGAACCCAGAATCGACACGCTACACTCCGGTAGGTATAAAGAGATATAAATTCCCAAAAGGGAAACAACAAGATGTCACAAATAAAACAAAGAAAACTATCTCCAACTGGAGCTACAAGAGAGATTTAAGGTTTTAGTCATTTAGTAGTTTTTAGGGGTTTTCATTCAACAGAAACAGAAAGATAATACTAGAGCTAGGGCAAGATGTGAAGGATAAGACTACAGCAAAACAAGCGGCAGTAGTAACACCATGCACCCCTCCTCTCAGAGTGGGTACTTCTAACCAAGCGTCAACACCCCTCTCGAGGTTGTCAGACTTCAGTTAGAGTGGAATGTTACTGAAACAACTCCGTTCCAGACACTCTTGTACTCCAGAATCGGACCAAATAATAGAGCCACAACACGACTTTCGAAGCTGTTGTGACGGGAAAACATGATTCGGTAGCTAAGCGAAACGCAATCCAAACATGTAAGCTAGAGTTCAGATATCAAACATAGAAGTCATCCAATATATCGCACCAAGCATAGAGCAGCAAGTATTTAAGCTTTTCTATTTCCATAAACATTAGAGGTCTTAATACATTGCGTAAGAAAGGAATTACATAACAGAATTAAAGATAGATGTCGCCTTCTTGATGTAGAAGGGCGACAGACTACAATGGCTCTCCCGCCCGATACCAGACAGGGGCCTAGCCCGATACAACGGTGTCGGGCGACACACTCTCTCGAGCGGCACACCGTGACAGCTGACTGTATCGTTCAAGGACCTGGCCGATACGCTCAAGTCGGGCGACACACCCTCTCGGGCGGCACACATGACGGGCGAAGCGTATCGGGCTCGATATCGTGTCGGGCATGGAGCGACGCGTCCTACTGTCGGGCACTTGTGTCGCTCGTCATCGTTGGCCGATATCGGCCCGCAGTGTCACCCGGAACGGTTCTGAGTGAACTATCCCCTCCCTCTCAGGACGAGGAAGGGCTCACCTAGTGTCGCCCGACACGAGCACTAGGGCACGATACTCCTGCTCTCGCAGTTTCTTCCGAAGATCACTCAAAGCTCCCAATTGTCCGAATTCTGAAGTATTTGAACTGTCTTTTCGGCTTTCTGTAGCTGCTATTTATAGGCAGCGGTTGGAGGAAGTTATGGTGCTCGAAGCGCCACGTGTCCTCCTTATTTGCAGGTCGGTGGACGGCTGATACTGGTATCGCTCGGCTCAGGAGTGTCGGCTATCGGTCACGTGATGGACGGCGCGCCTGCCGATGGGTGGCTGTGTCGCCCAACAAGTTGGGTTGTCGGGGCGAGTTGGGCTCCCTGTCGGGTAGAAGGTGTGTCGTCCATCTGCTCCTTCTTGCACGACATCCTTTTGTCGTGCATCATTGTGTCGCTCCACCCTGTCGGGCAAAGGTTATATCGGGCGTCAGGAAGGCCGAAGCAGGCTCAGACTTATTCTATGGTTCGGGACGGCCTTATTGCACCAAAATGAGGAAAAACTCTGCAAAAGATGGAAATATAGGATTAAGAGCATTGCTTGGCCAATTATTGCGAAAGTGCATACAAAAGAGAGGAAAATAGCTAAAAATGGCAGTTTTGATAACAAAAAAATGTCTAAAATATCACAAAATTTGGTGTTATCAGGAACCTTACAAATTCACATATTTATCCTTAATGAAGTCGCCTCACATTTGTCAAAAACCTTACCATAAGTAGGCATATTTCTTTCCAAATCCCTACCTTGAATAGGAACCCTATTTTTGTTCTACCTAGAGCAGGAACTTGCCATTTTGGAAGCCCTATATTAAATAAGCATTCAGCTTTAAAGACCTACAATGAGTAGGAAATACTCTTCAAAGCCCTATCATGAATAGGAACTTCTTGTTTCTATGTCCTATCCTAAATAGGCATCTTATGTTCTAAAGCACTATCATGATTAGGCATCTTACTTCAATTGACTTTTCACTCTTAAGCCATATACAAAGTAGGCACCATGCATGTCAAAAACCTATCCTGAATAGGCACATTACACTCTCAAAAGACTTATCCTGAGTAGGCGCATGCCATTTTTGAAGCCCAATCCAAAATTCTTATTACAAATCCTAATCATGAATAGGCATCTTTCAAATGATAAAGCCCTATGCTTAGGTAGGAATTCACACTTAAGCCTTATTTTTGGAAGACACATAGCTTGTCAAAGCTCTGTCTTCTGACGCCCATCGCCACACAAAGTGAGATTACTACAAACAAAGCACTAAATTATCATGAATAACCACATTACCACAAAGTAGGGTTAATTAAAACCGATCACATAAAATTACTCAAGTTGAAACATATCATCTCTGAAGTCATATATATATATATATATATATATATATATACACACATGTGTGTGTATGTGTGTCTGTGTGTGTGTGTGTCAAGGAATATTACATCACTTCTCACTAGTTAACTTGCCAGAACCTGTTACATATGATGACTGATTCACATACACAAGCTATAACTGTACAACCATGGCATATGGCCAAAAACTAGTATAGATATACAATGTCTATAAAACACACCCGAACACATGAGAGTATAAGGACGACACATAGGACTCTACTACTAAACACTAGAAGCATGTCCAACCTATAATAACTATTGCTCCTCTTTGCAACTCAGCCTCAATTGCACGAGCTCTACCTCATCATAGATGCCCACCTAAAAGATGTGGAAACCCAAAAAGTGAGACCAACATCCCAGTGGGAGATATAACTCTCCACCAACAACTATTGTTAACATAGATAAGCTAAAGCAATAAGATAACATTATTGTCAGGTTGAGCAGATTCAGTTAAATGATATGAATACAACAATTAACATTGTTTAAGCAATTTAGGCATCTACAACTGAGCAGTAGGACATCTTATACTTTTATAAGGAATATGAAGAACATGTATAATAGTGAATTTCTCTTACCGCATTATAAGTCAACTAAGTGGTATAAGAGATAAGGAAAAGGGTCATCCAATGTGAGTCATGCTTAACCCTAAGCAAATATACTACACAGTTGTATTATGTCTTTTGTAATGCCATGAGGAGATGAGGTATACCACTCATGCTCCAACTGACCAATGCTAAGTAAAAATTAGTGCCATATAAGATCTAGGAGCAGTCATACTCCTATAATCTCCCACACCCTTGGTCAGTCTGAGTCCTCCGTAGTGACATATAAAGGTCAAATGCAAAACAACCTAGTCAGTCTTGGTATATAGGAACAACACTAGTAAAAATTGAGATACGACCGCAGCCACACTCCTGTCGAGGTACGAGCACAGTCATCCTCAAAATATATCACGTATATACTGAGTCACTTCACTGAGATATAACCTCGATTGTTCTCATTCTAGGGTATTACCACATCCAATCTTGTGAAATACATATACTCAATAGTATATGACTCCGAGCTTCCACTAAGGGAGAACCTATTTCACCATCCAAAAAATACTGACGCTGAAGACGAATCTATGGCATAGGGTAACTACATGATTAGGCTTTCACTTGATTAGTAAAGACAATTGTGTGACTTTTAGCGTCAATCAAGTTACAACGTACACACCCTTAACAAACTCTACAAAGATAAGGGTATGTTGCAATGTTAGAAGATATAAAATGTACGAGGTATGAACTTGTCCCATCATCACGATATACCACTACCATACAAGGCCATCGTCATTATTACATCAATAGGGGATAACAATTCCTCATCTCATCACTGGAGGATACCACCTCACATTAGGAATATAAAGCCTCTGCCGGGTCATAAGACCCAAATTGCATGATCACAAAGTTGCTTCACATCATCATTGTCTCATCATGCCTCATAAGGCTCACAATCATCACCCTGTGTCATGTCATATACATCATAGAAATCACTAGATATGCTATTCATTTTACCTACATGGTTGGGATTACACAAGTAGGAGAGAGAATACATCAGATCATGTTATTCATTCAAGCAAGTTGAACTATTACATCATACACTTGAAACTAGGGTTAGGGTTTCTCCATATAGCCAATTAGGGTTTCCATAACATCATTCAATCATAAAACTGTAGGTTCATTACTCCCTACATTCTTGGAGAATATTAGGTTTAGCATAATAACCATGAATAATGTTACATGTAGTAACCACACTAAGTTTGTATCAACCAACACTTATGAATGGGTAGAAACAACTTTTCACCAAATGTGTTATATCCAATATGGTTAGCCCGCGATGGGTCAAGGTAACATAGAAACCGCATAAGAAAATAGGAGTGTTGACTATTGTAGCGACCATGCAAAGACAAAAACAAGAGTATCAATCCGATAGAGTCAAGGTGTTGTGACCGCAACACCTCACTACAAGTAGAAACCATAGGGTTAGCTCCCACTTGTTGCAATCGAAACACACCACTATACATGTAATGGAAGCCTCATCGTAGCGACCAATGCTAGCAACACAATGTTGTGACCACAAGGTGTCACGACCAAAATGTTGTAGCGACCCAACCACTCAACACGTATAGCAACCATAGGTGGTTAACCTTTCTTGCGACCGGAACACTATCACTAGTATCAACCATATTATGACCAAGCAACATAAGAAACCACCAAGCACATCACACTCTCAAAATGTTAGATTTAGGGTCTTTTACGACCAGACCAACCAAGTCAACAACACAAGGCAAAAAGGCATTTTGACCACAAGAACAATTCATCACAAAGGTAGCGACCCCAACTGAGACCAAGTGTTACGATCATCACAAGATTCAAAACACATCAACCAAAACAAAGCTCATCATCAAGAACTCAAACATCACCATGATGAAACCTCTTCAAGGAAGAACATCAAAATCCTAGAAACAATCTCCATCAAGATCAACAAGAAAAACCATGAAAGATAGTGAGAACCTACATCCAACACATGCACTCAAGAACCAAAATCACTAACTAACACATTATGTCTGAAACACAAACATGCTTATGAAACCAAAGATGAAGGGCATGTAAGGAACTTCAACTCATCATCACCTAGAAACTCGGATTCATGAATTAGGGTTTCAGAGAAAGAGTAATCCATGTAAGAATACTTCATAATCATAATCCCTAGATCATGACAACATCACCTAGCATCTTAGCATCATGTTTTAGGTATGGAACAACAACATGAAAGGAAGAGTATGGTGCAATAATATTAGAGGGGAAAGTTATATTACCCACCTTATGAAGTAGGTCAAGCTCCAAAGCCACAAGCTCCAAGAAAGAGAAAAAAGCTCCATCTAGGATCCACTCCATGGCCACAAGGTCACCTAAAGAAGAGAAGAACACACCAAGATAAAAGGAAAACTCATGAAGAAGAAAGCTCAAACCCTAGGCCAAACAAGAGAGAAGAAAGAGGGGAAACTTCATATCAGTTGGGTACAATCATTCTCAAACCATAGTCTCTGACCTTTGTGAAGAGAAGATCCTCAAGATAGCCACCATTGTCAAACCATAGTCTCACGACCAAGAAAGGAAGAAGGGAGGTTGGGTTCTAAGGAAAAATGAAATCAGAGGTATAGAACCACCTACCAAAAAGGAAGATCACCAAGAATCACCGTAAGAAAGATGATCAAGCTCAAGACTGCCACACGCAGGAGAAGAATCAGTTACCTTCTCTAAGATCAACCCTTCTCTAGCACCATCAAACTCCAAGGTCGACAAAAGAAAGAGGGAGTACGAAGAAAGGGATAAAAGGATTGATTCCTTGTGAAAGAGAAGGTTTATATACTCAAGGATAGGATGGAAGAAAGGATCATGAGGTATCAAGATATAAGAGAACCAAAAGGACATTTGTCCCTAAAAGGATCGGCCATGCAAGCCCACATGCAAGAGGCTCATTAAAATCAATGCGGTGTATCGACCACTAAATCCTCTCCTCAACTTGTTCGAAGAAAAACACATGTATTGGACACAACACAGCCATGGAAACACCATGTTACGACCGCTACAAAATGTCTCTCATAAAAAGAGGTCACAACACCCACAAAAGCACAAACCTAGCGACCAAAACCAAGGCTAGGGTATCAAGGCCAAAACATGTATCGGTCGAAGAACTCTCAAGGCACAACATCAAGGTCATTACATTGATCACTACACTTAAGACACCCCATCATGGTCAACACCACCATCCATGCAAACCCTAAAATGATACACATGATGCTACCTCATCATCCATGATCCAATAAGGCACCCCTATGCATCATTCTCACTCTCATGATGTCAAGGCTCATAGGGTACAACCTACATGTGCAAATTGCAAGATTAACCCTCAACATGGGTAAATTATAGCTTGCTCCTTAACAAGCATAACTAGCTCAAACATCAACCAAACAGGACCAAACTGAAAACAAAAATCCGTCACATGTTATCAAGGGATCTCAAGAAATTAGATTAAGGTTTAAGAATCTTATTCAGTAAGACAAATACATTCAAGCACTAAGTTAGATTAGGGGTCTTATAACCATAAACCCCTAACAATGATTTCACTCCCAAAATCCTACACAAACAAGAGGTGGATACTTCCTATGCATCTCATCCTCGAGATCCCACATGGATTCTCAAGACCACAATGATGCCAAAAAACCATAACCAAAATGATATCCTACTTCTTCAACTTCCTCACCTTTCTATCAAGGATCAATACAAGACCCTCCACATATGAAACGTTCTCATCCAACTCATCCTCTACATGATGCAAAACCAACTCAGCATCTGAGTGACAGTCCCTCAACATGGAAACATGAAATAATAGATGCAACTTGTGCAACTCAGGTGGCAATTCCAGATTACAGATCACCTACTCTGTAACGACTGATAAACAAATCATTATTGATTAAGCAGAAGCAATTACTAGCAGCGGGTTACTGAAAATCACTAAAAAATAAAACCTTTTTCAAAGAGATCCAATCATAGGAAAACTCTTTCAACAAGAACCAATGTATTACATTTACATCCTGGTTCATAAGTACATATCTTGTGCCATCTCTTCTCAAGAGTTACAATATCTACTGCCTTGTTAAAAGCTAAAGATAGACATTATAAGAACCTCGAGGCATCAAGCCAAAAACTCAGATCGATGTAAAAATACTAACTACTAACTCCGAGGACCTGAGAGTACAGAGACGACACATAGGACTTCTATCTACAAGACACGACATACAGTACCCTCAACCTGAGTTTTCACTGTTGTCCCTGCTGTTGTTGATGTTCTTCCTCTGTAAGATATTCTCAGTCTCCTCCGTGCTTGTCCACCTAAAAATTTTGGATCCCACGGGGGTGAGACAATTGTAATTGCCCCAGCGGGATATATAACTCTCCGCCAAAAACTTTATTATTGCAATTTAATGATAAAACACTGGGCAGAGGATAAGCCGTTTAAAGCATTCTTATCTTAAAGCATTGTAACTAGTTATGATATAATAATAGATCAACTATTCTCTTAATGAGGAATAGGAAGAACATGTATATCATTTATCCATCATATTATACTATCATGTCAAGCTTTTCTTGTGACACTCATCATCTTGATATGTCACCCATGAGACATTCTTGTTTCAATCAGTTGGCCTTAGCCAATCTACTTAAAAAGATATAGAATTATATCTACCATGTACTCATATATCATTAATATAGGCATTGGGTTATCATAAACCATGTGTCATCATTACAGACATTGGGTTATTACCAATCCTATGTCATTATTACAGGCATTGGGTTATGATCAACCCTGTGTCATCATTACATGCATTTGGTTATTACCAATCCTATGTCATCATTATAGGCATTGGGTTATTACCAATATTGTGTCATTATTACAGGAATTAAGCCTCTGCCAGGTATTGGACTCTTCCAAACCTGATTACACCACCAGGCATTGGACACTACCAATCATGATTTCACAGCCAGACATTAGACATTAACCGATCCTGATTTCACAGCCATGCATTGGACTTTAACCGATCATGATTTCACAGCCAGGCATTGGACTTTAACCAATCCTAATTTCACATCCAAGCATTACACCTCTGCCAGGTATTGGACTTATCCAAACCTGATTACATTGCCAGGCATTGGACTTTAACCAACCGTGATTACAAGCATTACACCTCTGCCAGGTATTGGACATCTCCAAACCTGATTACACCGCCATGCATTGGACTTTAACCAACCCTGATTATAGGCATTACACCTCTGCCATGTATTGGACATCTCCAAACTAGATTACACCGCCAAGCATTGGACTTTAACCAATCCTGAATATATGCATTACACCTATGCCAGGTATTGGACATCTCCAAACCTCATTACACCGCCAGGCATTAGAATTTAACCAATCTTGAATACATGCATTACACCTCTGCCAGGTATTAGACATCTCCAAACCTAATTACACCGCCAGTCATTGGACTTTAACCAACCCTGATTACAGGCATTACACCTCTACCAGGTATTGGACATCTCCAAACCTGATTACACTGCCAAGCATTGGAGTTTAACCAATCCTGATTACAGGCATTACACCTCTGCCAGGTGTTGGACATCTCCAAACCTGATTACACCTCCAGGCATTGGACTTTAACCAATCCTGAATACATGCATTACACCTCTGCCTGGTATTGGACATCTCCAAACCTGATTACACCGCCAGACATTGAACTTTAACCAACCCTAATTACAGGCATTACACCTCTACCAGGTATTGGACATCTCCAAACCTGATTACATCGCCAGGCATTGGACTTTAACCAATCTTGATTATAGGCATTACACCTCTGTCAGGTATTGGACATCTCCAAACCTGATTACACCGCCAGGCATTGGACTTTAACCAATCCTGATTACAGGCATTACACCTCTGCCAGGTATTGGACATCTCCAAACCTGATTACACAGATCATGGGATATAGATCCCTTTAACTCATCATTAATCATCACATCCTTCTCTAGGCTTTGAACCCTAAGGTTAGCCTTCATAGTTGTTCACATTCTTTATTAAATACAATTATTCCTTTTATTAGGTTTATTATTATCATTTCTTACAGTAAACTTTTATAATCATCTTGGTGCCTCTCACTATGCCACCATTGTTCTCATGACTCATAAGGCCCATGAAGCATCACTAGGCAACATCTAACCATATGGCTCACAAGGCCATTAACCATATTGTCACCCCTCACTAGGCAATAACTAATCATATGGCTCACAAGGGAATTACACATCTCGAATATTCAATCATGTTTATTATTCTTAACATTTATCATTAAATGATTATCAATTCAAGGTATGAGTTCATTTCTCATCCTTATCATAGTATGATTACATCATACTCATTAGTTTGCGTTAACCCCATTGTCAAGGTATATTATCCTATACTTATCAAAGTATATCAACCTCATTACATGTCATTGTAACAATTTACATAACACATTTCAGGTGTTTCTTGTCCAAGTATATTGAATTTGAGATGCATCAAGGTATATCAACCCCGAAATGCTAAAAGTAATATCTGACATATCTTGATATATCACATTCCTCAACACTTCCATTTTCTTGAGTTATCAACTTATCACTAAATCTTGTATTAAGGTATTTCCCATCTTAATACTCCCATCCACTAACCTGTCACTTTTACCATGAAGTGCATAGGTCGCACACAAGAATGGTCCAACTATCTTCAATGATATGGACTCATTTCAGGTTACTGCATTGCTTACTATAAAGTTGTCTATAATCAACCATTTGGGATATTTCACCTTTATAAGGCATTACTCACGATTTTAGCATTAGGGCTCTTTCATGCCATTACCTAGTAATTTAGGGTTTTAGTTTCTCATCATATTCCCCAAGATTAGGGCTTCATGTATTATAACTCAAAATTAGAGTTTCACATACCTTCACCCTATATTAGGGCTCCTCATCATATCATTGTATAGGGTTTCACATGGCATCACCCTCAACTAGGGTTTCTCATGGCATCACCCTCAATTGGGGTTTCTCATGGAATCACCCTCGACTAGGGTTTCTCATGGAATCATCCTCAACTAGGGTTTCTCATGGAATCACCCTCGAATAGGGTTTCATGATCACTTCATTAAAGCTCATCACTAAAATCTTAGTTTAATCATATTGAAGGTGTTTGAGGCCTATCCATTACATGATTATCTTGAATGTATGGATTCCTCTCTCTATCATCCTCTCTAGAATGTTGACTATGTCAAACTTGGACAAATTAGGTCAACCAACCCTTTAATTAAATACATTCAATTAGGGTTGACATAGTATATTGAAATATTTCTTATCTAAGCTTCAAGGATTAACTCATCTAGGGTTACCAATCACTTGGTACCTTAAAGGTAAACCCTAGTGATTATCTTTGAGATAAATCAGTGACAACCATAGGGACATTTTATCTTTCATCACCTTGGGTTTCCAATTGAATTAACCACATTGAAACATCCAAACGTTCTTGACCATTGATGCTCCAAACAGTTTGAAACCGAATGGACTTGGATCTCCAAACGGTTTGAGACCGTTTGGTCTCAAATGGTCTTGAGACCATTTGGACCCAAACGGTCTTGAGACCGTTTGGTCCAAAACTTCTCAAAACCAAATGGACCAATCAAGGTATTTCAACACTTTATCAATTCAGGTTTTCAATCATTAAACCATCTATCAATTGAACCACTGATTTATTTTTCAATTGAACCATTGAATCACCCTTCAATTGGACTTTCAATTAGGGTTTTAAACCCAATTGAACTAGGGTTTATAATCAAGAAACCATCAATTAGGGTTTTGAAATCGAGGAACCATCAATGGAATGAAATCATTGGATTATCATCAAACCATGACATGACCTGACCTCAAATGGTCTTGAGGTCATTTGGATGACCTCCAAACGGTCATGAGACCGTTTGCCCCATCCATCATTTGAAATTGTGAAATTCAATTAGGGTTTATCTCATTAGGTTGATCACTAATTGAACAATTGATTGCATTTCAATTTACCATCTCTGGTCCTACAATTACTCAACCATACTCAACCCTCATCCTCCAAATGGTCTTGATTGACCTCCAAACGATCTCAAGACCATTTGGGTTAATCAACCCAAAATTAAATCAATCAATTGAAATTTCAGCACTTAACCCGATTAGGGTTTCTAATTGGAGGATTATCCATACATTGAATTAATCAATTGGATCCATTAGATCATCATCCAACATGTACTAGGGTCATGACCTCAAATAGTCAACCCATCCAAATGGTTAACTCATCTAAACGGTTTGGGGTCCAAACCTCCAAACAGTTTGACCAAACGGTTTGGTGAAACCGATTGGACCATATGTTGAAACCATTTGCATTAGATATTGGGGGAGGTGTGTGCTTATGATGATGTCATCATCATCAAGCTCTAAACCCATGAAACTTGCTGTGATTTTCATGGTGATTGCATCAATCAACCAAATAAAATTTTGAGAATGAAGAAAGGATCAACAATTGATAAGGAATTGAATGCAATAAGGGCATGTTTGGTTTACAGTATTATGGATGGGATAGGACTTACATTCCATTTTTAATCCCAATCCCATGTTTGTTTGCGAAAAAAGTACACAAGGATTATAATCCCTTTGGGACAAGAGTCCCACCAAAATAGAACTTTCCAGTTCTGCACCCCCTAGGTATTGAGTGGTATAACTATTCCTAAACACCCCGACCCTCGACCGCCGACCCCGACTTGTGATATTTTTTTTGCGACGACGCCTTCCTATTCTCTTGGTGTGAAGAACACTGACGGAGGATGCCTCGTTGTTTCCGGCTGTGCACAGCAATAGCTTCACAGATGGTCTGACTTTCGGCATGTACGTATCTGGTCGAATCAACTATCTATAGGCGTAAAGTCTCTCTGGCTGTTCTGGCTGTGCACACCAACAACTGATTTGTTAATCAGTTTACAGTTCTCAGTCTGACAAGAACTTTTCCCCCTTTTCCAATGCGTTGTTGCTGCGGCAAAGAAGCACTATTGGTTGCTTGTTGGGTGCTGATTTCCATCAACGATCAGTAGCCGGCTGATCATCCTTTATTTATATATACTTTCTATTCCTCTGTTCGAGTTCAGAACCGGTTCTTCTCCTAACAGGTATCTCTTCTTCTTGATATTGTTGTGTGTTAATAAATGAAGATATGCTTCCTGAACAGTGGTACTTCATTCCCGTATTGCTTACTGAATAGTGGTACTTCACCCGTATTCTTTTGTCTCCATCGTGTATGAAAAATCACCGCTGACTTCTCATCAGACTATACTCCTCAACCTAGAGTGTGTGAGCTTTTATATGCGCCTTCATCTATAGCAGCACAAGGGGACCATTACCCATGAGCAAAATCCAGCACAATGCCCGTTCGGCTAGGCAGAAGAGCTCACTTTTCATTTTCCGAAGGTCGTCTCCCTGTACGCTACCGTTCATCTTGGACCCGTCATTGAATGTATCCATTGCTACTTTGCCATCGTATCGTGACCGACTCAGGTCCTAGAACAGAAGTTGGAATCCACTGCCATCTCTATTAAACTGTACAATCACATGATTCTCAAGCATGTACCTTATTCATTCAATAAGAGATTCTACTCCAGTTGAAATTAACAACACATGTCAAAATGTTAACATGCTTCCTTATTACAAATATTATCGATCGGATTGTGTTTTCTATTTCATAAACTTCAAAACACCTTTGTTAGAAAGTTGCGCCCAACTGTAAGTCATTGAATAGAAGAAAAATAAATCATTATAAAAGTTTTTATCTTGAAAAAAAATTGACTAGAATGTTATTATTTGTATAAGATGGTTATGAAGCTAAGTAGAAGTTTGTTATCATTTGTACTATGCTACATGTGTCATGACTTCTGCACATATATTTCTAAGACAAGATCAATATGAACAATATGAATTTGGGTTCATTTTATATTATCACCTGAAGGTTGTCTTTCTCTATTTTAATGTGTTTATTTCTTTCAATAGAAAAATAGAAACTATTATTAAGCCACATGATCATTTTTTCACAAAAAATTAGAAATATTTTGAGAAACATTTTTGACATTTATATCACATGTATAATCTTTTAATTCATAAAATTTAGAGATATCATCCATAAAAAATTACTTATATTGTATAATACATGTCTATCACAGCAATGGCACGCTTGTCAAAAAGAGACAAAGTTACAAGGAATAAGAAACTATTCATGCATGTTGTGCATGAATCATTTCTCATGTTGATTGTCATCATTATCATAGTTGCATGGATGTATGAACGTAAAGTGTTAAGATCCCAATATAGTTTAATGGATCATGATGACAATAGAAGTGGCCTTATCAATAGATTGATATATAAAAGTGATAAGAAGTGTATTAACAAGCTCAGCATGGACCGTCTAGCATTTCGACGTTTGTGTTTGTTACTGACATCAGTGGGAAAGCTTGCATGTAGTAGGAATACTACCATAGATGAGATGGTTGCAATTTTTTTGTATATCTTAGCTCACCATTCAAAGAATAGGATAATTCAAGATGACTTTTTAAGATCTGGTGAGATAGTGAGTAGGTACTTCCATGAGGTGTTAAATGCTTTCGTGAGATCACATCGAGAATTGTACCAAAAACTAGTTCAATATATCTGATAATTCAAATGACCACCGCTGGAAATGGTTTAAAGTAAGTCAAGAATAATATATTTTTATATATACTAGTCGATACAAATTATATGCTAATTTAAATTCATTCTATAGGGTTGTCTTGGAGAATTTGATGGCACATATATTGAACTACGAGTACCAGAGGCAGAAAGGGCAAGATATAGGAATAGAAAAGGATTTATTGCAACTAATGTACTAGGAGTTTGTAATAAAGATATGCAATTTATCTATGTGCTACCAGGATGGGAGGGTTCTGCATCAGACATGAGGGTTCTCAGAGATGCTATGGCTAGGCCAAATGGGTTTCGTGTTCCTCATGGTATAGATCTAAAATTCAAAACAATTACATATTTACTATTGATTAATATTCATTACTAATGTATTTCATGATTGTAGGGAACTACTACTTGGAAGATGCGGGGTATGTTAACGGAGAAGGGTTTCTAGGACCATATAGAGGGCAAAGATATCATTTGAATGAATGGAGAGTAAGTCAACAACCGTCTACAGCAAAGGAACTTTTTAATCTAAGACATCCTTCAGCAAGGAATGTTATTGAAAGATCCTTTGGGCTACTAAAACAAAGATGGGCAATATTGAGAAGTCCATCCTTTTATCCAGTCCAAATTGCAAATAAAATTATTCTTGCTTGTTGTCTACTACATAATTTTATTAGGCAAGAAATGTCCAATGACCCAATGGAGGAAGAAGTCCCTGAAGTTGTTGCAAATGAAGGATATACAGATGATGATGTGCAAATTGTGGAACTAAGTGATGAATGGTCTAATTGGAGAGATAATTTATCTGAGCAAATGTTTTGTGAATGGTCCAACATGAATTAATACGATATGTCTTTTTATATTGTTGTAATAGATGATTTTCAAAATGTAGTGATTTTTTCAATATAGCACACTTTATTAATTATAATATTTCGTATTGTTATCTTTCCCTCTTGTTTATATTGGTAAAATCTTAACTTCATATTTAAAATATTAACTGTATGATTAATATGATTTAGTGATGGATAATGTCAATCAAGTTCGTCAACAAATTGTTGTTAGTAGCCATGTACCACCTATCACACAACAACAACAAGGTCTAGGGATAGATGAAGGGAGATCAAAGAAGAAGCAAAAGAGAACTTGGACACTAGAGGAGGAGAAAATTTTGATCGAGGCATTATTAGAGATGGTTGTTTCTGGGAAATACAAAGTAGAAAATGGTTTCAAACCTGGTTTTTTGACTGCATTAGAAAAGGATCTTGAACAAAGACTACCAGGTTGTGGTTTAAAACCTAAACCGCATATTGAATCAAAGATAAAGGTGTTGAAGAGAGAGTTCAATGTAATTTATGACATGTTGCATGGGAGCACCAGTGGGTTTGGATATAATGATAATACACGTTGTGTTGAAGCTGAGAAAGTTGTTTGGGACAACTACATCATGGTAAGCAATATTTAATTTTATATATTTCATCATTTAATTTGTGAGCTATTAATATTTTTGTATGTGATAATAACAGAGTCATCCTGAAGCAGAGTCATGGAGAAATAAGAAGTTTCCACATTTCAATAGCCTGTGCACTATCTTTGGGAAGGATCGGGAAATGGGAAGTAACGCCCAAGATGCTGAGGACATGACAACTGCCATGGATGACCAACAACAAAATGGGGAAAATATTTATGTTGAAGATTTGGATGAAAGTGATAATGGCCAACATTTCCCCCCCATGGGTACACCTGATTTAGGCACAGAGAACAAAAATCAAGGCAAGAAAAGAAAAAGAAGTAATGAGAACAATATTGCAAATGTGCTATCTGATGTGGCAAAGAGAATTGGGAAAGACATTATAGTAGCAGCAGAAATAATGAGTGAGCCTGTGATGACAAAATTTGAGAAGGAAAAAGAGACTGTTGGTGATGAAATTGGGAAACTATCCAATCTCACTAAGGAGGAGAAGATCGATGCCATAGTGCAACTAAGCATAAATGATTGTCTATGTCGTGCATTTTTCCAGTTGCCCAAAGAAGACCGTGAGTTATTCTTGAAGAACTTGATAAATAAGAAATATAATTGAAGTCTTATCAAAAGTTCAGAATACATTTTATTTGAACTTATGCAAGGATGTTACTTTTTCTAGGCTCAACGTTTCTAGATTTTTATGATTTGATGATTTTTTTTCTTTTACATTTTTTTTTCATGGCATGCGTTGAACCGTGTGTGATGATTCATGCTGATATATTTTATTTTAAAAATAGTATTCAAAATTTATTTTATGGAAAATATGAAACTTTTCATTATTACATCATTACCCCATTTCTTAAAAATCCATAATGAGAAAAATTAGTCTCATATAAATATATTAAATATGAGGGTGAAATTGTAATTTTTATCTTAATTTAACTTTTATGATTACAAAGTTGACTTTTTGGCAATGAACATTGATCTAGATGATCATTAAAACAAGATTATAGGAATGCTTCATATGTCTACATAAGTCATGACAAGTCTTATCCTGTGTTGCATCCAAACATAGGATGGGATCTTCACAACTCCCATCCTCCACCTATACCTGCTAATCCCATCCTTTTGCATATCTCGTCCTAATCCTTTCCTGCAAACCAAACATGCCCTAAAAGTATTAAGGGTTCAAGTTATAAAACCCACCTCCAATTGGGCTTCAAAGCTCCAAGATCACGTCAAAAATGGTGGATGCAACTCCTTTCACCATCCCAAGGCTCGTCCTCAAGCTTTGAGTGAAAAGGAATGGTTAGAATTGAAGATGGGATCGAGATATGAAGAAATCATGCATTGATTTTCGATTTGCACCATGGAATCAAGGTAAACAAAGGTCAAGAATCTTACCAATAGGTTGGGGGTCGTCCTCCTATTTCTCCAAGCTCCCTTGGTCATTTTTGCAAGCAAGAAGTGAAAGTGGGTTCGAAATTCCCCTTTCAAGCTATGGATAAATGAGCTTATATTCATTTTTATTAAATTCATTTCAAGAGAGAGGAAGTAGGGGATAACTCCTCCATATCCTTTCCATTTGACCCGTTCTCTTCCTTAGATACGAGGCTATCTTACTTTCCTCTTATTCCTCTCAATTATCCATGATTTAAAGAAAAGCAAATTAAGCACCTTAAATCATTTTTTAATAATATCCATAAGTGAGTGGATATTTCTTTTTCTTATAATAAGGTGAGTGAGTTATCCACTTCCTTTAGATATTTTCATGCCTTTTCAAGGCACATGGTCGTCCATTCTCTTGAAAACTCATCCCTCACCTTTTGGTTGAAGGGGTCTTTTTATTAATATATTTATTTTTGTATTAAGTTGAAGTAAAGTTCCAATTATGCTTAAATCTTGATTATTTTAATATCAAGATTCACTCTCCTCCAAAGAGATACAAATGAGATGCCCCTCTCATTTTATTTGCTCTACATGATGCCCAGAAACATTAGGGAATATTTTGAAATGGTAATTTGTATATTGAACCCTAGGTTTTGGGTAAATTGCACATTACACCAAAACTAGGTTTTAATGCACAAACATTGCTTTATCAACTCTTTCTTGGTACTCAGGCTAGAAAAAGCCATACCTCTACATCATCTTCATTCTCATGATGCTTAAACACATGAGGAACATCTTATCATGTAACATTTGCAATTTAACCCCTCAACTTGGGTAATTTGCACTTTAGTCCAAAATAAGAAAAACATTATTTCAACATTATTCAAAAAGGACTAAAATTGAAACATGAGTTCCTCTTGAGCCTTAATTACTTTTCAAAAGATAAGAGCAAACATATAATCAAACTTATTAAGCAAAATATCTAGGGTTAAGGCTTAACCCAGGTCAGGGATGTTACAATTATAAACCCCTAACAAGGATTTCATCCCCGAAATCCCAGATAAAGGGAGATAAATATTATTCATACATCATCTCATCAAGTATCATAAAATCTCAATGTAATGTTTATGCAAGGCATAAACCCCTAACATATGATGTCCATGCTATATTATATAACCGATCTAATTTCACAGTTAACCACTCCGGGTGGTCAACATACTTTATCTGATACCAAAATCCCTTACCTTGGTATCCATTACATGTGCTGGAAACACATCACATATTCTTCTTTGTTTTACCCTGGGACATTACTTGTTACACATGTCTTTTTCTTCTAAGTATCCATCAAATAAACATTTTTAATTGTGCACATCAAGTGTCCTAAGACCCACGTGATTGCCATGTCCCTGAAAAGAAAGAAAACAAAGAATCATATTCTTCTTTTGTTTATAAGTTGATTTATAATTAAATCAAATTCCTTCATATATCAATTAGAATGTGGTAGAACTATCCATGCAACATCTCCTTCTTCATTAGGCTTCTTTGGATTGTTTCAGAATGATGACTTGATCAGAGAAATAAAAAAGATAACAATCTAGGTATGTCATACTTACCTTGCCTTCAGTAATTGTATACCTGGCCAGGGTACTCAAGAACTGAATTTAGGAAGTATGCTTTTATTTTATTTTATGTTTTCATTTCTTTAAATTTGATATACTTAATATCTCAGATTTTCTCTGAGTTCCTCTTTCATTTCTTCCCTTCCTTGATGAAGAAATAGAAATTTCAAAACACATGAAAGAATATTAAACTAAACACAAGTTTTCATCCTACTTATCTCTTCCTCATAATCTCAAAGGATTATACAGATGAACTAAACAACAACTACCCTTCTTATAGTAGAGAGTGCAAGATAATTCAAAATAGAAAGTTATATCTTGATATGTCTACTTATTACAAGTTATCTAGTGTCTTGTCTGTTGAGTCACCTCATCACTTTCTATTTGGACATTGCCACCTCAGATGCCCTCTCTGTCCACATCTATAGCAAGCTTGAAGCTTTTTAGGTGACTGCTGCTCAGGTGCACTATATTGTACTTGATTCGGTACTACTGAAATCTTTGATTGTTTAGTACCACTAATTCCTTGTTCTTGTAACTATTTAGACTTCCCTTTAAGGTCTGTCTCATGTTTCTTTGTCACAGACCCTTCTATCCTTCGAAATGACTCCACAAATGTAGCAAGCCTCTCTCTACTTTCTAGGGCATAAGTCGGAATAGACATCTCAACATTCAATCCTTTCTCAAAACATCGAATCTTTTCATCCTCAGTAGTAGCCATCTGAGGACAAAATCATAAAAGTTCCATGAACTTAACCTCATATTCACTTATTGACATGGCTCCCTGTCATATCTTCTCAAATTGTGAGATCTTTTCATCTAAATAAGTCTTTGGAAAATACTTATTGATGAATTCTTGACAAAATTCCTCCCATCCAACCTCTTCATCATTCCTTTTTATTTCTTCTATATCCCACCAATGTCCATCACTACCCTTCAAAAGGTATACAACATGATTAACTTTGTCAGCATTCATGATACTAAGGATCTTAAAAGCCTTTCCTAACTCAGTGAGCCATAGATCAACATATGTTGGGTCAGATGTCCCAGCATATTCTATGGCTCCTACATGACGTAGTCATTCAAAGGTCTTACCAAACCCATATCCCTCATTGGGACCTGGTGCCCTAGGTGTCGGTGCTGGCATCCGGTCTATCATATGCATCACTGTAGTCATGAATTGCGCAAAAAGTGTAGAAAAAGTTGGGTTTCTCATCATGACTTCATCAACATGGGGATTCTCAGGCATTGTTTCTTCTCTTGTCTGATCCCTGGCACCTTTTACTGGTGCAGCAACATTTCTCTCAGCAACGTATTCCTCATGTCGTCCAGACATCTTTGAGTTATATATCTTCTTCTACATAAACAGAAGGCACTATAAGATACACATGGTACACTTAGAACAAACTCGATGCCTTAGTCCTATGTCTCTGTAGACTCAGCGAACCTAGAGCTCTGATACAAAACTTGTAACGACTGTTAATCAAATTGTTATTGATTAAGCAGAAGCAAATACTAGTAGTGGATTACTGAAAATCACTAAAAATTAAAACCTTTTTCAAAGAGATCCAATCATAGGAAAACTCTTTCAATAAGAGCCAATGTATTACATTTACATCTAGGTTCATAAGTGCATATCTTGTACCATCTCTTCTCCAGAGTTACAATATCTACTTCCTTGTTAAAAGCTAAACATAGACAGTATAAGAACCTCGAGGCATCAAGACAAAAACTCAGATCGATGTAAAAATACTAACTACTAACTCTGAGGACCTGAGAGTACAGAGACGACACATAGGATTTCTATCTACAAGACACGACAGATAGTACCCTCAACCTGAGCTGTCACTGCTGTCCCTGCTGCTGTTGATGTTCTTCCTCTACAAGATATTCTCAGTCTCCTCCGTGCTTCTCCACCTCAAAATGTTGGATCCCACAGGGGTGAGACAATTGTAATTGCCCCAACGAGAGATATAACTCTCTGCCAAAAACAATATTATTGCAATTTGATGATATAACACTAGGCAAAGGATAAGCAGTTTAAAGCATTCTTATCTTAAATCATTGTAACTGTTTATGATATAACAATAGATCAACCATTCTTTTAATGAAGAATAGGAAGAACATGTATATCATTTATCCATCATATTATATTATCATGTCAAGCTTTTCTTGTGACACTCATCATCTTGATATGTCACGCATGAGACATTCTTGTTTCAATCAGTTGGCCTTAGCCAATCTACGATATAGAATTATATCTACCATGTAATAATATATCATTAATACAAGCATTGGGTTATCATCAACCATGTGTCATCATTACAGGCATTGGGTTATTACCAATCTTGTGTCATTATTACAAACATTGGGTTATCATCAACCCTGTGTCATCATTATAGGCATTGGGTTATTAGCAATCATGTGTCATCATTACAGAAATTGGGTTATTACCAATCCTATGTCATTATTACAGGCATTAAGTCTTTGCCAGGTATTGGACTCCTCCAAACCTGATTACATCGCCAGGCATTGGACACTACCAATCCTGATTTCACAGCCAGACATTGGACTTTAACCGATCCTAATTTCATAGTCAGGCATTGGACTTTAACCAATCCTGATTTCAGAGCCAGACATTACACCTCTGCCAGGTATTGGACTTCTCCAAACCTGATTAATCTACCAGGCATTGAACTTTAACCAACCCTGCTTACATGCATTACACCTCTTCCAGGTATTGGACATCTCCAAACCTGATTACACCGCCAGGCATTGGACTTTAAACAACCCTGATTACAGGCATTACACCTCTACCAGGTATTGGACATCTCCAAACCTGATTACACCACCAAGAATTGGACTTTAACCAATCCTGAATACATGCATTACATCTCTGCCAGGTATTGGACATCTCCAAACCTGATTACATCGCTAGGCATTGGACTTTAACCAATCATGAATACATGTATTACACCTCTGTCGGGTATTTGACATCTCCAAACCTGATTACACTGCCACGCATTGGACTTTAACCAACCCTGATTACAGGCATTACACCTCTGCCAGGTATTGGACATCTCCAAACCTGATTACACCACTAGGCATTGGACTTTAACCAATCCTGATTACAGGCATTACACCTCTGCCAGGTATTGGACATCTCCAAACCTGATTACACCACTAGGCATTGGACTTTAACCAATCCTGATTACAGGCATTACACCTTTGCCAGGTATTGGACATCTCCAAACCTGATTACACCGCTAGACATTGGATTTTAACCAATCCTGATTATAGGCATTACACCTCTGCCAGGTATTGGACATCTCCAAACCTGATTACACAGATCATGGGATATAGATCCCTTTAACTCATCATTAATCATCACATCCTTCTCTAGGCTTTAAACCCTGAGGTTAGCCTTCATAGCTGTTCACATTCTTTATTAAATACAATTATTCCTTTTATTAGGTTTATTATTATCATTTCTTACAGTAAAATTTTATAATCATCTTGGTGCCTCTCACTATGCCACCATTGTTCTCATGACTCATAAGGCCCATGAAGCATCTTGTCACCTCTCACTAGGCAACATCTAACCATATGGATCACAAGGCCATTAACCATCTTGTCACCTATCACTAGGAAACAACTAATCATATGGCTCACAAGGCCATTACACATCTCGAGTATTCAATCATGTTTATTACTCTTAACATTTATCATTAAATGATTATCAATTCAAGGTATGAGTTCATTTCTCATCCTTATCATAGTATGACTACATCATACTCATTAGTTCGTCTTAACCCCTTTCTCAAGGTATATTATCCTATACTTATGAAAGTATATCAACCTCATTACATGTCATTGTAACAATTTACATAACACATTTCATGTGTTTCTTGTCCAAGTATATTGAATTTGAGATGCATCAAGGTATATCAACCCTGGAATGCTAAAATTAATATCTGTCATATCTTGATATATCACTTTCCTCAGCACTTCCATTTACTTGAGTTATCAACTTATCTTGTATTAAGGTATTTCCAATCTTAATACTTCCATCCACTAACCTATCACTTTTACCATGAAGTGCATAGGTCACACACAAGAATGGTCCAACTACCTTCCATGATATGGACTCATTTTAGGTTACTGCATTGCTTACTATAAAGTTGTCTATAATCAACCATTTGGGATATTTCACCTTTATAAGGCATTACTCACTATTTTAGCATTAGGGCTCTTTCATACCATTACCTAGTAATTTAGGGTTTTGGTTTATCATCATATTCCCCAAGATTAGGGCTTCATGTATTATAACTCAAAATTAGAGTTTCACATACCTTCACCCTGTAGTAGGGCTCCTCGTCATATTATTGTATAGGGTTTCACATGGCATCACCCTCAACTAGGGTTTCTCATGGCATCACCCTCAATTAGGGTTTCTCATGGAATCACCCTCAACTAGGGTTTCTCATGGAATCACCATATACTAGGGTTTCTCATGGAATCACCCTCGATTAGGGTTTCATGATCACTTCGTTAAAGCTCATACACTAAAATATTAGTTTAATAATATTGAAGGTGTTTGAGGCCTATCCATTACATGATTATCTTGAATGTATGGATTCCTCTCTCTCTCATCCTCTCTAGGATGATGACTATGTCAAACTTGGACAAATTAGGTCAATCAACCCTTTAATTAAATACATTCAATTAGGGTTGACATAGTGTATTGAAATATTGCTTATCTAAGCTTCAAGGATTAACTCATCTAGGGTTACCAATCACTTGGTACCTTAAAGGTAAACCCTAGTAATTATCTTTGATATAAATCAGTGACAACCATAGGGTCATTTTATCTTTCATCATCTTAGATTTCCAATTGACTTAACCACATTGAAACATCCAAACGTTCTTGACCATTGATGCTCCAAACGGTTTGAAACTGAATGGACTTGGGTCTCCAAACAGTTTGAGACCGTTTGGTCTCAAATGGTCTTGAGTCCATTTGGACCGAAATGGTCTTGAGACTGTTTGGACTCAAACGGTCTTAAGACCGTTTGGTCCAAACCTTCTCAAAACCGAATGGACCAATCAAGGTCTTTCAACACTTTATCAATTTAGGTTTTCAATCATTAAACCATCTATCAATTGAACCACTAATTTATTATTCAATTGAACCATTGAATCACCCTTTAATTGGACCTTCAATTAGGGTTTTGAACCCAATTGAACTAGGGTTCACTACTACAGAACATGTCTTTGGCGTTGGTTGTTTAACCCCTTTTAGCGACGGTTCTCAAGTGACGCCTATGTGGGTGTCGCTAAAGGTCGAACTCTTCGGCGTCAGTTTTATAACCGACGCCAAAAGGGTTTGCGCCACAAAAAGGGTGCCATCTAGGACACTTTCTGCGTCGGTTTGCAACTAAAAACCCGACGCCATATTCCCAGATGCCACGGTCGTGCTTCCCTACACGGTTGTGTTTATTACTATAGGTGTCGGTTTTGTACTAATACCCGATGCTTTTTCCACCACGACTGTGCTTTCCTGCACGGTCGGGTTGTTTGTCATATTAGGCGGCAGTTTTATCCAATAACCGATGCTGTAAGCCTTTGATGACGGTGTTCTATAAATAACTGACGCCTATGTTTTATTTTTTTTTCTTATCAGTTTGCAGGCCTGCTGTGGCTGGTCAGCAGGATGAGAACCTATAGTTCAATTTTCTAAACTACAAGTTTACAACATCCATTGATATCAGCCTACAAATAGACCACAAACCTGCAAAATCAACAAATATACTTTTCACAGAAGTAGATACATTCATACATCAATTCAATTCTCACATTCACACATGTAGAAACATTCAAATACATGTAGAAACATCCATACATGTACAAACATTCGGAAATATTCATTTACAAAATATCATTCAACATCGCTATCAGCATCCCAATTATATCTTACAATCGCCACTGCTTGAATGGCTCTTTCCCATTCTTCTCTTACTTCATTTAATACTTCCATCGTATATGGAGCATGTACATCTTTTAAACGTTTACCTATAGTGTGGTCAATTTTAAACACCTGCAAAGAGAATGATGTACATATATAAGTAATAATATAAAAATAAAATTGATATATTTCATACCAACTAATGAGACTATATATAATACCTCATGTATGGTATCGATATCCAATGCGGCATATTGGATAATCATCTGCATAAATCGCATCACATAGTATGTGCATGCCCATCCGTTGTCCTATCTAGCGCACTATAAATTGAAACATACAAAATATTAAAAAATACATACATTGGAGTCAGGAACTTACTTTTATGTTCTCCCAAATTATTGGCTGGTTCTTTTTCCTTGGGATCTTTCCTCCAGCATTTTTGAATGCATCTAAACCCCTACATGTTAATGTAACATAGTAAATTGCATAATTAAATAGTAATGTAATAACATATGTTAACGGATATAAAAATGAAATATTTCTCACCAGAATAATGGCAATCTCATTACGTGTCCAATTTTAGTATTCAATGTACTCCCCGCAGGATCTAGATAATAAATAGTGAACGTCCCAGGGAGAATAACTAGTAACTCTCAATGCCTACCGCTAGAGGTAAAAAAGTTAAAAATTAATAACTCAAAATCCACAATAAAAATTGTAATTTTCTTAAGTCCATATTATAAGTAAAGTAAACTTACATGACATTGAATGGAGCTATTATTATCGTCTTATTTTGCTGACCGAAAATTGTAAAAGCATCTATACAGTATTGTTGAACACTATCAGGGTTTTTAGCTACCATACTAATCAATGATGGAATCAAAAATCTCACATGATCAAATGCAAATTGTTCGCATTGATTTTTGACTAAGTAGCTGCAAAACATGTATTACATATGCATTAATATATAAGAAACCAGATCACCGGATCTTACACAAGGTATATGGATGTATAAACAAGATCTCACCTTATCCATGTCTCTATCATTGATGTATTCAGCCAATCATATATTAACAACTCAATAATATCTTGTATAAATAAAGAGTTTTCGTATGATTGACCTGCATAATTCACTTCTAAAGAAACAATTATAGGGCAATGTATATTATGTGCCCGTAGCCAACATGCCATTCCCCTACAAGCAGGACCTAACGGGTATTTTAGGTCAGTTGGAACTCAAGTTGGTAATGCAGGAAGTGGAGGTGGAGGCCTAGGTGCTCTGGGTGTCTTCTTTTTAACCTGTATATATAATTTCAGATCAATTGACCTCATATACACACATTAACAATCTAAAGTAATGTAAATTTATCTTACAATTTCAGTAGTGTAGACGACATCTGCTTTGGGCCACAATATCACCCGCCTTCTGCCTCAGCAAGTGTATCAATATCCGGGTGGGCATATGGCAATGTAGCATCCCTCCAATCGGGTAATACACGTATCGGGCTCACACGAACGTAGCCCTGTGGCATTGGAGTCCCATGAAATGTTGCCCCAGTAAGGGACCGGTAAGCCTGCGCCTCTACAACAACATTGTCTTGTATTCTTAAGTGGCATGGCTTCAACGCCTAAAAATTTACGTAAAGAATATTATACATATATACATATCATCTTAAAAACATATCATCTTGAAAAGACTAGATACAATGTCATAAACAATACTTACAACATACGTAGGCGGTGGGTCTACAGGATTACTCACAGTCTATGCATCAGGAGAAGAGTGGGTCGCCATAGGCTGATTGGAAGCCTGAGATGCCTGCCACCGCACCATTTCTTCCTTGACTTTCTCAACAACTATATCATTGACCTTCTTAGCAACTATATCCTAGACTCTCTTATTCTCCTATACATGGATAAAAGAAACATTATCTTCTTATTATTGAATTCCCTTTTACAGTAACATTCTAAAAAAAGAATAGGTTACCTCTTCTTGTGAAAGTCCCGCTCTGGGTTTGCACTGGGATGGCCCAAAGAATGCTTTGATGCCCACATTAGCGCCTGCACTCCTAACACGTCCAGGATGCTCTGGGTTACCCAGAGCAACTGTCAATTCATCCCTTGTGCCCTGAGGGATGAACGTGCCTTGTCTCCTCTACTCGTGCAGCTCCCGCTAATCACCATCAAAAGAAATTGGTAAGTTAACACCACAAATAATTAATATTCAAATGATTGCTCTAAGAGTTATATTTTACCATTTTCGCCGCCGCCTCAGGAGTTACGGGCTTCTTTATTTCACCCTTCTTGTTTTGCCTCCCAGCTATCCAGACATCATGGAGAGGCATGGGTGTGGCACATGTAGTAGAGGACTCCTGAGTAGCAGCAGACTCCGCCTGTAGTCTTTGGCGAATGCTTGCATAGCCCTTTGGACCCTTAGTGTGGTCATGCACATTCATTGCACGCCTTGCTTTTTGCACCTCACTGAGGGCCTAGTTAGTATGCACATTAATGATTTGGTTAGTAGCACTAAATGTTAATCTTGAATAGGTGAATACAATGTATGTTAATTAAATTGGGAGTGACGCCTAATACCTTGAATTCTTCAGATTTTCTTGAAGCAACAAACGTGTCCCAATCTTCTTTGTCCAAGAAGTTCCACTTTTCAAGGTATGACTTCTTCTTCTTATCACCATCTTTTATGTATTCTCTGTTGAGATTTGTCCTATAGTTCCTTAGCATCTTTCCAGTGCGTTGCATCACACTTTTACAATGCAACTTCTCATCCAATGCAAACATATTCTGTAAAATAGAATTGTTATTAACTAGTATCCAAAAATAGAATTGCAAATAATAGAATTTGTAATCTACAAAATAGAATTGCAAATAATAATAACTCACACATAAATCCTTCCATATCAAGTCTTTCTTCTCCTGCGGAACTTTATGCCAATTATCATACTTAACACCACAATGGCTTCGAGTGACAACCCCAAGATAGTTTACAAAATTATTATGGTTCACTCCAATTGCATTTCCTCCATTATCAAACTCCACAACCAATCTAGATCCACTGCCACTTAGCACTATTAACTTCTTCAACAGAGTGATGCCCTGTTCTTGTTAAGTGTTTGGTGATGCGCATCAAGTTCCTCCAGTGCTTCAGTGGGTACATGTGCATCATCAACCAAAAAATTGACAAAATAAACACACTAAATTAGCCCAATATAGAAATATGGGATATATGACAAAACTAGAAGATAATGAATTTTATAGAAATACATGATATGTTTTTAGAACTTACATTGGTATCCTCGCCATGCTCATCATGGACTTCATGCTCATCATGGACATCATTCTCATCATGGTCAACCATCTGAAAATGTCATTAAAAAGGCAAACATTTAGCATTTGCATTTACTAGAAGATAATGAAACATCAAATCTGAAAATGATATTGATATTAAGAAAGCAAACATTTAGCTTAAATAAAAAAATATAAACATGCATGCCTCTAAAATTGTGATCTTTTATCAATTATAATAAATGTGATGTCATTCTGATATATAATAAATGTGATGTGATTCTGATATATAATAAATGTCATTCTGATATATAATACATGTGTACCACCTATCCCATCCTTGAACACCTAATCTCACTAGTAAGTGTATAATGTGTATTGGGTTTTCAATAAAATTTCGGCAGCATTTCCCCGCTGTTCTCTAAGTACATATATTTTTAGAGAACAAACGGGGAAATGCTACCGAAATTTTCTCGAAAACCCAATACACATTATACACTTACATCCTAAGTGAGATTAGGTTTTTAACAATAGTCCCAAACCAGGGAATATCCAAGATTTACTCCTAATGAGTAAATCTTGGACGGGTTTCTAAGCCAACAAACACATTATATACAAAAGGTCATAAACAACCGACGCCAAAGACATGTTCTGTAGTAGTGAAATTTAGGGCATAAACACATGTGATGTCATTCTGATATATAATAAATGTGTACCACCTATCCCATCCTTGAACACCTAATCTCACTAGTAAGTGTATAATGTGTATTGGGTTTTCAAAAAAAATTCAGCAGCATTTCCCCGCTATTCTCTAAGTACATATGTACTTAGAGAACAAACGGGGAAATGCTATCGAAATTTTCTTGAAAACCCAATACACATTATACACTTACATCCTAAGTGAGATTAGGTGTTCAAGAATAGTCCCAAACCGGGGACTATCCAAGATTTACTTCTAATGAGTAAGTCTTGGACGGGTTTCTAGGTCATCAATATTAGGGTTTAATCAAATCAAATTAGGATGCTAGAATGGACAAGTTTAAATCTTATTTCAACACGCATCAAAATTTACTAAATTCGGTCAAACATTAGGATTAGAAACACAAATATATGCAAGCAAAAGATTTGTTCGTATCCTAGGATTTACATAAAACATTACATAAAGATTTGCTCATATCCTTACCAACAACAAGCATGGCTGTGGCTGTGTTGGCCTACCACAGCCGTGCTGGACAGCACGGATGTGGTAGGCCAACACAACAATAGCTGTGCTTGATGTTGGTAAGGAGCTATGGAGAAGGAAAGCTACATAGAATGAAGCAAAGAGGCTAGGGCTACCTGGAGCTAGCGTGGAGAAGAGCGGCGGCGACCGGTGGCAGCAGTGGCAGCGAGCAGGCGAAGACCAGAGCGGCAAGCAGCAGTGGCACCAGGAGAAGAGCAGAGAAGACCGGCGAGCAGTAGTGGCGGCAAGCAGCGGAGGCAGCAGGAGAAAGAGGATGCGGTGGCAGCGGCGAGCAGAGCCGCACCAGCAGCAACGGGGGTCGTTGGGGGATCGTTGGGCGATCGTCGGGCAATTTTAGGCGAGCAGCGATCATAGAAAACTATCGCGATGAAATAGGAAGGAAGGGGAAGAGCCGGGTGATATGGGTCTATTAAGTTTTTCAACAACGTCAGTTATCTAGAAAACTGACGCCTTTTACCTTTAAACGTTGGTTGATATTAAAAAATCGACGTCCAATTAGACAATCTTTGCCATAAATTATTTGGCGGGAACCATTATCAGTGTCAGTTATCAAAAGATAACCGATGCCTAAATTGGAACTTTTCATGCAAATTTCCATCTTATATCGGCGTCAGTTAGTAGTTAACAAACCGACGTTGTATGTGACACTTTGGGGCAAAAATGTTTTTTGCTTGAAAATTGGATTTCGTGGGCGATTTTAGGCGTCGGTTTGTTTTACCCAGCCGACGCTGAATACAAAGCGGTACCCATGTCTGGATGGTCTTCGAATATAGACGTCGGTATTCCTAAATATCTGACGTTGAATATTATAGGCGTCGGTTTTGTTAAATAACCGACGCCCAGAAAAGGGACATTGAATGTTGTTTCTGTAGTAGTGGTTTATAATCAAGAAACCATCAATTAGGGTTTTGAAATTGAGGAACCATCAATGGATTGAAATCATTGGATCATCATCAAACCATGACATGACCTGACATCAAACGGTCTTGAGGTCATTTGGATGACCTCCAAATGATCTTGAGACTATTATCCCCATCCATCATTTGAAATTGTGAAATTCAATTAGGGTTTAGCTCATTAGGTTGATCACCAATTGAACAATTGATTGCATTTCAATTTACCATCTCTGGTCCTTCAATTACTCAACCATACTCAACCCTAATCCTCCAAACGGTCTTGGTTGACCTCTAAACAGTCTTGAGACCATTTGGGTGACCTCCAAATGGTCTTGAGACTGTTTGGGTTAATCAACCCAAAATTAAATCAATCAATTGAAATTTCAACACTTAACCCGATTAGGGTTTCTAATTGGAGGATTATCCATACATTGAATTAATAAATTGGATCCATTAGATCATAATCCAACATGTACTAGGGTCCTAAACTCAAACGGTCCATCCATCCAAATGGTAAACTCATCTAAATGGTTTGGGGTCCAAACCTCCAAACGGTTTGCAAATCGTTTGGTCACCAAACGGTTTGGTGAAACCGATTGGACCATATGTTGAAACCATTTGCATTAGATATTTGGGGAGGTGTGTGATTATGATGATGTCATCATCATAAAGCTCTAAAACCATGAAACTTGCTGTGATTTGCATGGTGATTGCATCAATCAACCAAATAAAATTTTGAGAATGAAGAAAGGATCAACAATTGATAAGGAATTGAATGCAATAACAGTATTAAGGGTTCAAGTTATAAAACCCGCCTCCAATTGAGCTTCAAAGCTCCAAGATCAAGTCAACAATGGTGGATGCAACTCCTTTCACCATCCCAAGGCTCGTCCTTAAGCTTTGAGTGAAAAGGAATGGTTAGAATTGAAGATGGGATCGGGATATGAAGAAATCATGCATTGATTTTTTATTTCCACCATGGAATCAAGGTAAACGAAGGTCAATAAACTTACCAACAGGTTTGGGGTCGTCCTACTGTTGCTCCAAGTTCCCTTGGTGGTTTTTGCAAGAAGGAAGTGAAAGTGGGTTCGAAATTCCCCTTTCAAGCTATGGATAAATGAGCTTATATTCATTTTTATTAAATTCATTTCAAGAGAGAGAAAGTAGGGGATAACTCCTCCATATCCTTGATATTTTCCCCCTTCTCTTCTTTAGATACGAGGATATCTTCCTTGCCTCTTGTTCCTCTCAATTATCCATGATTTAAAGAAAAGCAAATTAAGCACCTTAAATAATTTTATAATAATATCCATAAGTGAGTGGATATTTCTTTTTCTTATAATAAGGTGAGTGAGTTATCCACTTCCTTTAGATATTTTCGTGCCTTTGCAAGGAACATGGTCTTCCATTCTCTTGCAAACTCATCCCTCACCTTTTGTTTGAAGGGGTTTTTTTTTAATATATTTATTTTTGCATTAAGTTGAAGTAAAGTTCCAATTATGCTTAAATCTTGATTATTTTAATATCAAGATTATCTCTCCTCCAAAGAGATACAAATGAGACTCCCCTCTCATTTTATTTGCTCTACATGATTCCAAGAAAAATAAGGGACTATTTTGAAATGGTAATTTGTATATTGAACCTAAGGTTTTGGGTAAATTGCATATTACACCAAAACTAGGTTTGAATGCACAAACATTGCTTTATCAGCTCTTTCTTGGTACTCAGGCTACCACAAGCCATACCTCTGCATCATCTTCATTCTCATGATGCTACAACACATGAGGAACATCTTATCATGTAACATTTGCAATTTAACTCCTCAACTTGGGTAATTTGCACTTTAGTCCAAAACAAGCAAAACATTATTTCAACATTATTCAAAAAGGACTAAAATTGAAACATGAGTTCCTCTTGAGCCTTAATTACTTTTCAAAAGATAAGAGAAAACATATAATCAAACTTATTAAGCAAAATATCTAGGGTTAAGGCTTAACCCAGGTTAGGGATGTTACATTCTCCAACACGTGCCACCACAGGATAGGGTCCCATAAATCTGGGAGCCAACTTATTCTTTCCAAACCTCAAAACACCTTTATAAAGAGATATATTGAGGTATACTTTGGATCCCATTTGGAATTCCAAGGGCCTACGATGGTTATCATCATACGCCTTATTTCTATCTTGTGTTGCCTTTAGATATTGCTGAATCACTCTGATCTTTTTTGTCGTCTGTTGCATCAACTCCTGAAAGTTGATACTTTCCTATCCCATACCAGCACAACGGAGATCTATAATGTCTCCTATATAGAGTCTCATAAGGTGGCACACCAATGTTCCTATGATAGCTTGTCACAAACTCTATCACTAACATTGACATCCCAACTGCCCACAACTACAATATACATGCTTTCATCAGATCCTATAACGTCAGTACATTCACTCAGATTGTCCATCTATTTATGTGTGGAATGCTTTAATGAACCTCAACTACATATATCAAATAGTGAGATTCCTCCAAAACTAACGTCCTTAGATTACCAACAACTAGTACAACTGCCCTTCCATGTGAACATACAGTCCCATCCTATGAATCGTGGAAGCCTTTACACTTCTCATTGTTCAACTCAGATCAGATCTATTATATCATTTGACCATTTTGTTGCACATCTTTGGTTACTGGCCCAACGTCAAATTCTATCATAACTTTGCAAATAGACCTACCAGCAAGGACACCTCCATCTATACATTTATCTGACACAAGGAAACCAACATGTCTCTCTTATGGCACACCAATGAACATAATTGTGCCTTATCCACTGATGGTGATGAAGAAGACTTCCTTCTTGAAGCATCTGCAACTACATTTTCTTTCCTTGAATGTTAATCTATGGTGCAATCATAATCTTTTATTAACTCCATCCAGCAACAATGACACATGTCCAACTCCTATTTCAAGAAGATGTACTACAATTTCTTTTGGTTAGTGAAGATTCTGACACTTCTCACCATAAAGGTAGTGTCTCCATATCTTCAAGGTATGCACCACAACTGCAAGCTCCAGATCATGCTTCAGGTTGTCCTCTCGTGTTACTTCAACTTTTTCGAAGCAAAACAAATCACATTCTTATCTTGCATCAACACACAACCCAAACCATTTATTGATGCATAACAAAAGATGATATAACCCTTTCCATGCTTAGGCAACACTAGCATTGGTGCATTGATCAACTTCTCCTTCAAAATAGAAAAGAAAGTTGACACCCATCATCCCAGACAAATGGTACACCTTTCATTGTCATATTCATTATGGGTAACACCATTGCGCTAAAGTTCTTGATAAACCTCCTATAATAGCCTGCCAAACCTAGGAAACTACAAACCTCTGTAGGTATCTTCAATTGTTGTCACTCTAGTAATGACTCCACCTTCTTTGGGTCTACACCTATCGTATATGTTGCTCATGTTGCTGGCTATCTAGGGAGTATATCATGATGTCGTCATTGAACACCACCATGAATTGGTCAAGGTGAGGTATGAACACCTTGTTCACCAAGTCCATGAACATTGTCGATGCATTGGTTAGCCCAAACATCATAATACCAAACTCATAGTGACTATACTGAGTCCTAAAAGCTGGCTTGGGTATGTCAGCCACCTTAATCCATAACTAATGATATTCATACCTCAGATCTATCTTCAAAAACATCATGACACCTTGCAACTGGTCAAACATATCATCTATCTGTGGCAATGGATACTTGTTCTTGGTCATCACTTTTTGAACTGCCGATAGTCAATGCACAACCTCATGGATCTATTTTTCTTCTTCACAAATACTACCGGTGCACCCCAAAGTGAAGTGCTCGATTTGATAAAGCCTTCCACAAGTAATTCCTACAACTATTTCCTCAAATCTTGCATCTTACCTGGTGCCATCATGCACGGTGTCTATTCTATCAGTTGAGTTCCAAGAACCAGATTGATCTCAATGTCAATCTCTCAAGGAGGAGGAACACCTGGGAACTTGTCGGGAAACACATCCTCAAACTCACATACAACTGGCACTTCATGGATACTAGGACTCCTCACCTTTGTATCTATCACATGTGCTAAGAACGCATCACAACCTTGCCTCCTTAGCCTTTCCACTGTCGTAGATGACACCAGACAAGTTGGAAGAATCTTCCTATCTCCTTGGAAGATCCACAAAACATCGTCATCAACAAACGTCGGCATCTTGGAACTATAGTAAAAAATCGCATGATTGTTCTCCAAAGTTTCCATCCCATATCAAGTGGTATAAGATCCATTTGAATGACACATCCTGAGAAAGAAAGAACACAAAGGTAACAAACTTCCAATGATATAACAACACTATCCAAGGATTGCTAGAAAGGGGGTTACCAACTCTTTTCTTTATTATACAGGTTTACAACTTCTTCTGTGTCATTTTACCCTTTTCATCTTAGGTTTCTCGCCAATAAAATAGGAATGATCATGATTAAAGTATCTTATTACTCCTTCCTAGTTAGTTATTCATCATTCTCTTGTATGTCCTCTTGTTTATAATTTTTTTCAACCCCTCATTAAGAGGTACATCATCATATTTCACATTTTATTCATTAAACATGGATCATTTTCCTTTAATTTCTTTCACAAGTCAGGAAGATTTTTCTTTTAACTTTTTCTTACACACACAGGTTGGTCTAAGATTAACTCAAGTTCCACTTTATTCGTCTATTATTGTTCTTATTCAGCTTCCCATATCATACTTATCTCAAGAGTTCTTTCCATCTTATGTGGATTTTATACCCTGACTCACTTCATTAGCACAAATTTATCCGTCTTTTGCATTATAATATTCTTAAAGTTCAGCTTTAAGAACTCGTAATTAGCCAATTTGTATTCAAGTTTAGGTTTCATGGTGTCATATATTTCTATTATAGTTACCAAACATTCAAGTTTTGATAGGTTACGGTGTAGTTCTCATCTTCTTTAGGGTAAGATGCAGGTATTAGCACCATGATTCCTGCTTTTTTATGCTCTTTAGATTGTTTCTTAATTACTACTTGATTAGAGTAATTAGAAAGATAACAACCTAAGAGTTCCATACTTACCTTCTCTTCAATAATTGAATACTTGGACAAGGCATCCAAGTACTGAGGTTAGGCATCATCGTAGTCCTATGTCCTAGTGTCCCTATAGACTCCGTAAACCTATAACTCTGATACCACCGAATGTGATGCCCATCGCCATATAAAGTGAGATTACCCAAGACAAAGAATGGAATTATCATTAATCACCGCATTACCACAAAGCAAAATAAATTAAAACTGATCACATCACAATATCTCAAGTTGAAACATATCATCTCTGAAGACACAAAATTGTGCCAACTAGATTATATATATATATATATATATATATATATATATATATATATATATATATATATATATATATATATATATATATATATATATATATATATATATAGAGTCAGGCTAAAATACACTCGAGTGTATGGATCACATGAATACACTCAAGTGTGTTTGCATATCAAGACTATTTTTTGCAAAATGTAAACCATTGATCTTCACCGTCATACTATAAATAGGCTACATATAAATTTTGAGCCCATTTGGATTAGTGTAAGTCACTCATCCAAGGGCAACAAAATCGAAACACGAAACTAATTTGAAATGCATAATTTTTGTGGTCTTCATAACATGAGATATACATATCCAAATGTGCTCAAATTTTGTGTATGAGTTGTTCACAAGATGTTTAATAAGATCAATGGATTAGATTTTCAAAAAAAATATTGCATCATGAAAAACTACTTGAGTGTATGTCGCTCCGGATACACTCGAGTGTATTCTAGTCGGACTCTCTCTCTCTCTCTCTCTCTCTCTCTATATATATATATATATATATGGGTATATCTTCACTACCCGTGCGGGTAACTAAGATTCGCTACCCGTGCATCAATTTTGTAATGGAAAGGTATGAATTTGTAATGAGACAATCTAAATTTGTAATGAGACGACCGAAATTGTAATACAAAAACTCATTTTGTATTACAACGGTGTTACAGTAATAAATATATATTTATTTCTATAACATCGCTGTAATACAAAATGAGTTTTTGTATTACAATTCCAGTTGTCTCATTACAAATTCGGTTGTCTCATTACATATATGTGTCATCCCATTACAAAATTGATGCACAGGTAGCGAATCTTAGTTACTCGCATGGGTAGCGAAGATATACCCTATATATATATATATAATCAAGGGATATGACATCAATGCTCACTGACTAGTCAACTTGCCACAACATGTTACATATGATGACCGATTCACATACATAAGCCATAACTATACAATGAGGGCAATATGGTCAAAAACTCGTATTGAGATACAAAGTCTATAAAACACCCCTGAGTACATGAGAGTATAGGGACAACACATAGGACTCTGCTATTAAACACTAGCAATATATCCAACCTTTAACAGCTACAACTCCTCTATAGTTCTTAGCCTGAACTACATGATCTCTACCTCTTCGTGCACGAAGATGTAGAAACCCACGAAGTGAGACCAATGCCCCAATGATAGATATAACTCTCTTCCAACAACTATTATTAACACATGTAAGCTAAAGCAAGAAGAGAACATTATTATCAGGTTGAGAAGATTCAACTAAATGATATGATACAACAATTAACATTGTTTAAGAAATTTAGGCATCTAGAATTGAGTAGTAGAACATCTTATACTTTTAAAAGAAACACGAAGAACATGTATAATGGTTGATTTCACTTATTACATTATAAATCAACTAAAAGGTACAAGAGATAAGGAAAAGGGTCATCCAATGTGAGTCATGTTTAACCCTAAGCAAATATACTACACGGTTATATTACATCTTTTATTATGCCCTAAGGAGATGAGGTATACCACTCATTCTCCAACTGACCACTGTTTAGTAAAAATCAATGCCATACAAGAACTTAGAGGAGTATGAATCCTATGATCTCCCACACCCTTGCTCAGTTTGAGTCTGCTACAGTGACATTTAAAGTCCAACTGTAAAACAGCCTAGTCTTCCTTCGTATATAGGCACAACACTAGTGAAAATTGAGTTACGACCGTAGCCTCACCCTAGCCGAGGTATGACAACAACCATACTCAAAATACATCACATATATACTGAATCACATCATTGAGATACGACCTCAACCATTCTCCTTCCAGAGTATGACCAAAGCCAATCCTATGAAATGCATCTACTCAACAGTATATGACTCCAAGCTTCCACTAAGGGAGAACTCGTTTTATCATCCAGTAAGTACTAACGCTGAAGATGAATCTATGGCACATGGAAACTACATGATTAGGGTTTCACTTTATTAGTTAATCTAATTGGGTGCCTTTTAGTATCAACTAAGTTGCAACATACAAACCATAAAGGAACTCTACAAAGATAAGGGTATGTTGTAATGTCAGAAGATATAAAACATATGAGGTATGAATTTGTCCCATCATCACTGGATACCACTACCATAAAAGGCCATAATCATTATCACATCACAAGAGAATGACAATTCCTCATATCATCATTGGAGTATACCACCTCACATTAGGCATATAAAGCCTCTTCCAGGTCATAAGACCCAAATTGCATTACCACAAAGTTCTTACACATCATAACTATCTCATCATGCCTCATAAGGGCTCACAATCAACACCCTATGTCATCTCATAAACATCATAGCAATCACTATCTTTGCTTTTCATTTTACCTGCAAGGTTAGGATTACACAAGTAGGATAGAGAATACATCAAATCATGCTATTCATTCAAGCAAGCTCAACTAGTATATCATATACTTGAAACTAGGGTTAGGGTTTCTCCATATAGACAATTAGGGTTTCCATAACATCATTCAATAATCAAACCCTAAGTTCAATACTAGCTACATTCTTGGAGAATATTAGGTTTAGCACAATAACCATGAACAACCTTACATTTAGTAACCATACTAGGTACGTATCGACCAACACTTACATATGGGTAGGGACCACTTCTCATCAAATGCATTGTGTCCAACATGATTATACCACCATGGGTAGCAACCAAAATACATGGGTCAAGGTAGCGACCAAAATTAATGTAGAGACCATACAAGAAAATAGGGGTGTTGACCACTGTAGCGACCATCCAAAGACAAAAGCAAGAGTATCAATCTGACATAATCAAGGAGTCGCGACGTCAACACACTCACCATAGGTAAGTGACCATAAGGTTAGCTCACACTTGTTGTGACCACAACACACCACTACACATCTAATGAGTACCTCATCATAGAGACCAATGCTAGCAACACAGCGTTGCAACCACAAGGCATCACGACTAAATCATTGTAGTGACCAAACTACTCAACACATATATAGACCATAGGTGGTTAGACCTTGTTGCAACCGCAACACAACCACTAGTATCAACCATTTTATGACCAAGCAACGTAAGAAAACACCAATCACATCATGCCCTCAAAATGTTAGAGTTAGAGTCTATTGCGACTAGACCTACCAAGTCATCAACACAAGGCAAAAAGGCATTTCGATCGCAACAAAAAATCATCATAAAGGTAGAGACCCTAACTGAGACCAAGTGTTGCGATCATCACAAGATTCAAAACATGTTGACCAAAACAAAGCTCATCATCAAGAACTCAAACGTCACCAATATGAAACCTCATGAAGGAAGAACATCAAAATCCTCAAAACAATCTCCAACAAGATCAACAAGAAAAACAATGAAATAGAGAGAGAACCTACATGCAACACAGGCACTCAAGAACCAAAATCACAAGATAACACATGATGGAAGAAATACAAACATGGTGATGAAACCAAATATCAAGGTGCATGTAAGGAACATCAACTCATCATCACTTAGAAACACAGATTCATGAATTAGGGTTTAGGAGAAAGAGTAATCCATATAAGAATACTTCAAAATCATAAACCCTAGATCATGATAACATCACCTAGCATATTAGAATCATGTTTTATGTATGGAACAACAACATGCAAGCAATAATATGGTGCAACAATAGTAAAGGGGAAATTTATACAACCTGCCTTATGAAGAAGGTCAATCTCCGAAGCCCATGAGATCCAAGAAAGATAAGGAAGCTCAAACTAGTATCCATTCCATGGCCACAAGGTCGCCTCAAGAAGAGAAGAACACACGAAGGTCAAAGGAAAACTAATGAAGAAGAAATCTCAAACCCTAGGTCGAACAAGAGAGAAGAAGGAGGAAAAACGTCATCACACTTAGGTACTACCATGGTCAAACCATAATCTCTAACCTTTGTGAAGAGAAGATCCTCAAGATAGCCACCATGGACGAACCATAGTCTCACGACCAAGACAGGAAGAAGTAAGGTAGGGTTCCAAGGAAAATGAAATTGAAGTAATATGATCACTTAATGAGAAGGAAGATCACCAAGAATCACCCCAAGAAAGATGATCAAGCTCAAGACGAACATATATAGGAGAAGAAATGATCACCTTCTCCAAGATCAACCCGTCTCTAGCACCATCAAGCTCCAAGGTTGACACAAGCAAGAGGGAGGAAGAAGAAAGAGCTAAAAGGATTTCTTTCATGTAAAAGATAAGGTTTACATACTCAAGGATCATGAGGTGTAAAGATATAAGAGCATCAAAAGGAAATTTGTCTCTCAAAGGATCGTCCATGCAAGCACACATACAAGGATCGTTAAAACCAATGTGGTGTAGTGACCACTAGATCCTCTTCTCAACTTGGTTGAAGAAAAACACATGTATTAACTGCAACACAACCATGAAAACACCATATTGCGACCTCTACACAATGTCTCACATCAAAATAGGTCAGAACACCCACAAAAGCACAAACCCTACAGACCAAAACCAAGGCTACGGTATCAAGGTAAAAAAAAACCAACTGAAGAATAGCATATCGGTCGAAGCACTCTCAAGACACAACATCAAGGTCACTACACTGGCCGCTACACTCAAGAAAATCCATCATCATCGACACCACCATCAATGCAACTCATGCACAACCATGCAAACCCTAAAACGATACACATGATGCCACCTCATCATCCATGGTCCAAAAAGGTTCCCTTATGCATCATTCTCACTCTCATGATGCTAAGTCTCATAGGGAACAACATACATATGACACATTGAAGAATAACTGTCAGCATGGGCAATTGCATCTTGGTACTCAACAAGCATAACAAGCTCAAACATCAACCAAACAGGACAAAATTGAAAACATAAACTTGTCACATGTTATTAAGACATATCAAGAAATTAGATTAAGGTTTAAGAATCTTATTAAGCAAGGTAAACACATTCAAGCACTAAGCTAGGTTAGGGGTATTACTTGTCTAGAATAAGAATTTCATCCCTCAAAGACCTATAGTCAAGTAGGAATGAAAAATACAAATCTTTCAAAATTTTGGGCACTCCAGATTAATCCATGAATCGACCCTAAGGATAAAATATCATCTAATTTGTAATGACCTCACTTACATCATCCCCCAATCAAGGGAATACCTTGAAGTTGAGAGCCATTACCTATATTCCCAAAGATCCAAATTAATCAAATAACAAATAATAGAACACAATTTCAATTAAATTTCAAATATCATTTACAAATTATAAAATGATATACCTCATGGAACTAATATCTATTGAGAAGAATTATCATCTATCTATTCCTCCTTTTTATATCTTGAATACCCTTGATATCTTTCATCTTATTCTTCATGCCTTTTATCATGTGAAGCATATACCTAAAACTCAGACAAACAAAATGTGGTCAGCATATTACTATACAATGTACATGGGATGGAACCACAATGTGTGCAACTTACATTATCACATAATAAGCATCAAATATTGCAAATAGGAACTGACGTATTCTTTACATATCCTAACCCTTACTGGATATATTATCTTGGGCATGATCACTCTCCCCTCCATGGCTCGTGTGTGTTACCCTTTGTTATATGTCAGCCTAGGATTTAGAATATTATTATTTACTTTATGTGATACTCATGGGGGATTTATAATTCACATGAAATAAATAAACATCCAACAGATAGCACTCATTCAATCATCGAGAAACCTCAAAAAACTTTGGAAGTTGATAGATGTAATCATAAGTATAACCACATACCTCAATGGTGAGCCAAGCAGATTATCGTATGAGTATACTTCACACATATTGTCCAAGCAAGCAAATCAAGCATTTAATTCTTCAAGTATGTAAATCCTAACTTGTCACCATCACTTTAATTAGATATAACCGTACTCAGCCCTAATCTAGGTTTTAGGTATTGGTGGTATCGAGCTACCATTAGAGTTATGTCTCGAAACCTTTAATTCCCATGATTCTTACTTTAGTAACTTAAGAACCCTAATCCATACTAGCTGTTGCCATGATGATCAAATCTATTTCATCATTTCATTATGAGTACTCAACTCAGGTTAACACCATTACTAACATGGCAAGATATTACCTTGTTTTCATTACCCTATTAATTCACATGTATGATTATCTACTTTGTCAATCCTAATTATCATGGTCATTATGGAAAACATATTATGTTCCACATTATCAGATAAAGCATAAAAGAAGGACCTTTTAACATTTTCAACACTCCAATCTAGGGTTTAAGTGCTTTAATCTCCACTTTAAATCATGTTGCACTATTTTTATAATTTAAAGAAGAATTAGGCTTCAAATATATTTTATTTAGATTCCCCTTGTTTCCCTAATACATTTTCATATACAGTTTGTCTAAATCTGATCATCCTAGCAGTTTCTACAAGTTTTGCAAGATAAACATTTAACGAGCTAATCATGTAATGCCACGTCAACATAATACCTTATTATGCGCATAGGAGGTCGACCCATTATTCAACCTAATTTCCCCCCAAGACCGGATGGTATGAGAAAGAACCGGTGGGGTTCCAACCACTCCTTCTCCCTCACGTTCATGTGAAATCGGATGAATGCACTCGTTCTGTCTGTCGCCTTCCATGGCAGGGGAGCCAGTTAGAAGCACGTGCACCAGCCGACATTTTGGCCCAGAAGATGCGCCTAGAACTTCTCCTATTCCTCCACTCTCAAATTAGGACCCATGGCTTCCCTTTGTGCCAACCCCTTAGGTGTAGCCTCTATCATCGTCAAGGGTGCCACCTTTTGGGGTTCTGTATGCTTATGTTGTCGCTTACAACTAGACGCACCATGCCCTCTTACCAGCATACCCAAACATGACAATGGGATTCATACCATTGACAGTGGTCAGAATGAAAGGACATGAAGCTCCATCCTCTTCTTGGGTTATGACATCACCATCGACGCCTACCTCACCTGCCGCTCAAGTTGAAGAGGCACACCTAGTTCCGCCCAACACTTCTCTAGTGGAGACTAGTGGTGGTGACTCAGTTTGCCCTTACTCATCTTCATCTAATGATGCCTCCCCTTCAGCGACATTAGGCATTTTTTATGCCCTTTGAGAAGACTCAATGACTGAGAGCCATGTCTATGGATCGACATCCCAGAGCACCGCTGGTGCCGGTTCCCAGAAGGAAAAATAGAGAGACAAGGGAGGTGCATCTACAAATCACTACTGCATTACAGAGAAGAAAGGAAAAGGATCGTGGATCCCTCAAGGCTCTATACGTTGTGCATGGGTTATCAGAGTGTTGCAAAATCCAACCTTGGTTGTCCCAATCACTCCCCTTGGGAGTTTAAGTCGACAAGGTTGAAGTTTCATCTCTTTGTTTCCTCTAGGTTTTTGGGCAAGCCATGAAGGTAAACCCTAATGATGATGTTGTGGTAGGAGGTATGAGGGAGAGGGGTGTAGGTTTGATTATCTATGGATGCACCTCCTATATATATGCAACAACACAATTTCATATTCTCCTTTCTCATTTCTTTCCACCTGTTCTCTCTCTCACTTTCTTGGCATACAAGAAAGATGTAAAAAGGAAAGACACTTATAACATTTTATAAATATATCGTAACTTTCCTTCCTTAAGTGTTAAAAAGATATTTCCTTTTATCCATATTTTGTATCCCACCAAATAAAGGAGAAAGGCAAGGCATCTAGGTTAGGAAGTAAATGAATATATCCTCCTTATTTTCTCTTACTTTTTCTTACTTTTCTTCTAACAAAAACGTTTGGCTTTTTTCTAATAAAACAATAAGTCATGAAACGACACTATCTTATCAAAAGATGAATTATTCTCTTATCTTCCTTTTCCCAAAGTATTCCTTACATCCATTATAGGAATTCATTAGTCTCCTTTCCAATCTATATCTAGTATTTTGGTATTTATTAGGATGCCTTTCTTATATTAAAGTTTCTCTTTTGGTATTATTTTAAACAATACCATTATCCCATGGCATATCCCTTTTCCTAATGTTCTCATATTTCCTTTATTACTTCCAACTTAAGATAAAATATTCTCATTTTATGTCTTAACCATTGTGTTTCCAATCTTGGCTAGATAATTATCCCTTTCATTATCTAAAACACCATGCATCTTATTTCTCTTAAAAACTTGTCAATTATTTCATATTTCTATTTTTCAACAACTCATAAAGTCATTATTATTTATTTATATGAAAAACCTACTATTTATTAAACTTGTGCCACAAGAACCCACACCACAAAGGTGATTAACATTATTATTACACCCATCATATCATTGGGTAAAATTACTAATCAATTCATGGCTTATATTTTTATAATTCCATTTTACCAAAATTGAGGATATCTCATTCACCCCTCCTTAAAAAGATTTTTTTCCTCAAAATTCAAATCTAGTAAGATTAATGTGAAAGATAACACATCTTCATTTCAAACCTTACGGTTAGAAACCCTTCATAGATATCTCTAACATCTTTTATCAATTTGCAAACTCCACACATTATATCTAAGATCGGTACTTGATTTTAATTCAAGGTACATCCATATTCTTATTATTTACATGATGTCATCCCATGATGATTACATGTTTATTATTTCTATTTCACATGGTGATTATCTTGTCACCTAGGTTTTGTCTGCCTATTATTCATTTATACTCCTGTGTAAGGGTGATGTAAGACCTCCAACCCTGGATCATTTCATTAAGTCTATCTTAAGGTATTAATTCTCATATGTGAATTTTAAGCACAACATGAGTCCACCTAATCTCTCTCCCTCATAATGAGATGAAATTATCACTTGACTGCAGACCAAATATAGAGTTCATCTCATTTCAAGAACAGAGATGGGGTATCCAGACATCATGTTTTAGTTTCACATTTTAAGTTGAATTATTCTCATCATGACTTTAAAATATACCTTTTCAATTCAACAAATGTAATGACCTTACTTTCTGTGTCTCCCAAGTAAGAAAAGACCTTCAAGTTGAGAGCCATTACCTATATTCCCAAGGATCTAGATTGGTCAAATAACAAATAATAGAAAACAATTTGAATTAAGTTTCAAATATCGTTAACAAATTGTATAATGATATACCTCATGGAACTAATACCTATTTATAAGGAGTATCATCTATCTAGTCCTCCTTGGTATAGATTTATACCTTTAATAACTTTCACCTTATTCTTCATGTCTTTTATCATGCGAAACTTATACCAAAAATGCCAACAAACAAAATGCGATCAGCATATTACTATACTGTGTACGTGGGGTACAACCACAATGTGTGAAACTAACATGATCACATAATAAGCATCAAATATTGCAAATAAGAATCGTCATACTCTTTACATATCCTAAGCCCTTATTGGATATATTATAATGGCATGATCATTGTCCCATCGAGGGCTCGTGTGCATCACCCCATGATATACATCAACCTAGGGTTTAGAATATTATTATTTACTTATGCAATACTCATATTGTCATTATATTTGAACATGAATTAAATAAACAACCAACAATTTATTTATTGAATCATTTCTTGGGAATCATTTGGAAAACCTTGGAAAACTATGTTCTGGATAGACATAATCATAACCACGTACATCAATGGCGAGCCATGCAGATTATGCAAACATTCTCTAAGCATATATTCCAATCGAGCAGGAAAATCAAGAAATCATCATATAATTTGCATTACATAAATTCTAAAGTGTCACCAATCATATTAATCACATTAATTAGATTAATCCCTACTTGGGTCCTAATCTAAGGTTTAGATTTCCTTGATTTCGAGTTATCAATATAGTTATACTTTAGAATGCTTAATTCCTATGATTGTTATTTTAATGACTTAAGAAACCTAATTCATATTAGGTGTTGTCAATTTTTATCAAATCTACCACATCCCTATATTATGAACACTTAGATCAACTTAGCTTCATTAATCAACATAACAACATATAACTTTGGTTTCATAACTAACCCTTATTTATTCACATTTATATCTATCTACTTTATTAACCCTAATTGTCATCACGGTCATCAGATTATTCAACAATATCAGATCACATCTCAAAATAACCAAATATACTGTTTTAAGCATCATGACCACGAAAAGTATGATTTTTATGCATTAATCATCACTTTAATGCATATTGCACTACTTTCACAATAGGAAGCATACTTGGTTCTCGATTATATTTTATTTGCACTGTTCGCATTCTCTCAATCATTTTGATATATAATCTTTCTATATTTGGATAATCCTAGCAATTTTTATGAATTAAGAAAGATAAGTATTTATACCATGAAATGCGACCATGTGACATCACATCATTGGTCCACACCATCATAGCTTTATTAAGCGAGATGAGGGGGGAGGCTGACACCCTAGTCTAGTCTTAAGTTGGCCAGTTCAAGTGGTTCTCGTTTCACTTCATTCACCCTCATCTCTATGCACGGCGCAACGCTTGATCTAGCATCATCGCCCCACATAAGACTTTGTGCCTGCACTGTTGTGCCGACAGCCGACAGTCTTTCATGTGCGGCCTGATAGGCTTCTTCCTTTCAAAGATAGGAAAAAAGGTCTTTTGACTCCATCCCTTTCCTTTCGTGTGTTAGGTGTGATCGACACTCCGTCGCATTCGTACGGCCCGTGGTCGCGGAGCGGCTGATGGAGCCTATCGCCAAGCTCTCACTATGTCTGTGAGTGGTGGAGCATTGGAGAAGGACCTCCAAGACACTCCTTCTCTGTCGTAATGTATCTCTGTATCTCCATTCCCATCCATTCCAGCCCTAATGTGAGGCACCTCCATGAGGTATATACTAGTGATCCCCTCGTCAGTTCGATCTCTCTACAGATCCTTTGAGGATTCTGCCCAATAGGACTGCTCCTTCATTCCATGCTAACCTGAAAATACATGAAGATGAGCCGATGATGGGACCCTATGTGCAAGCGTGTAGTTATATCGGGGTTGTAGATCCCAAAGTGTCGACGTGGGTTTAAAAGAGCAGAAAGGGAAGTTCGACACTCCTAGGAGGATCATGCACTCCGCACCACCGTCTATGTACCACCCATGTTTGTCTATTCTCACTCTTCTTCTTCCTTCATGGGTAGTGAACGGGTCTGTAGAAGAAGAAGTTCCTTCATCCATGGCTTCTTCTAGTAACCTAGTGAACGGCCTTGTTATAACCCCATTTTCAAACCATGTAATGAGATTTGTGAATCTCCTTTAAAAGATAAATAAGATCAATGTTTGATTTCATGGTTTGATTTGAATCAATTTCTTGAATAATAGCCTTGCATGCTTTCTTGATGGGCCTTATTGGCCATTAAGCCCAACTGAAAGAAAAGAAAAAGAAATGAAAAAGGAATTCAATGGGATAATGGGAAATATAAGAAAATGAATAAAGGATGATTAAAAAGCTAAAAGATATTTTCCCAAAAATAGGATTTCGAGTTATAAAGGTTCCTTGGGGTTCAAGGAACTCAGGATAATTATATAATAGCAAGGGAACAAAAGAATATGAGGAAAATATGAATAAATTGGTGTTTTCTTGCAATTGAAGAAAAGAAACCGTATCCTTGAGATAATGATCCCAATTTTTGCAGGATGAAAGATAAAGGCATAAAAGAGATTCCCTTAAAATTTTAATTAAAAAGGAATTACGATTTGGGAGTTATTGCTTTTTCAAGTTATCCTCAAAATAGGAATTTTCTTGGTTTTGGGAAAAATATAATTTCCTTTGGATAATCGTGTGGAATGTCGGCCGTTGGATCTCAATCCAACAGGCACCGCACATCCTCAAATCCTATCTGAACAGGGACTATAGCACGATCACAGGGGGACTTTCCCCTTTGCTTTCCGATCAATCCAGTGCATGTGCACTTATGATCTTTGTTCCAGTAGGTTCAGGAGATCATTACGAAGGATCTAGACCCAGGTTTTGCCGACATTCATCGCGTATACCTCAAACGCCCAATTGGGGTGAAGGATGATTTAGCAGCGAGATCGGAAACCCTAAAAAAGACCCTCCTAGCCTATAAATAGACCCTCATGAGGTTTCTCTCACCCTCACGAACCTTGGCGGCAGATCCCTAGATCCTAGCAACCTCTCCCTCTCGCGATTTCTCTTGCTCCGACGAGCCCCGGCCATGGCGCCGCCACACGTTCTAATTAGAAAGAAGAAGGATTCGTCAGATCGTGGAGCACGGTGGGCCGAGATGAGAGCTAACAATCTCAGGAGAAGCGTGTGACTTTAGCTCGTTGAGTGGAGCGCTAAGACGCGAGTCGTTGGATCAGGGGTCCATCGTGAACACAATAGCATCTGACGATCAACCACCAATGACCGCACATGTTAACAAGTGAGTGGAGCCAGTTCTTGCGGAGAGTCAGATTGACCAGTGGACCGCGGTGCACCGATCCAACGATCTAGGTAATTCCCTCTCTGGCCGAAATTTTAGAAAATAGCTTTTCCGTGCTAAAATTATAGAAATAACTAGGAATCTCGTATAAAGGAACTTTATATATGAAAGTTGGGTAGAAAAATGCAAGGAACATGATAAAAATGATTTAAGAATCTGATTATATTTCGTTTTACAAAAGTACTCTAATTTGAAAGAGAAGGGTATTGAAAAGTAATTGGAAACCTTAATTTCATTTAAAGGATGTTTCTTTATAACTTAATGGGTTAGACTGAGGATTATCAACCTGTTAATTAATATTCTGAAGTTTTCATTCATTTTGAATATAAAGATGGCTAAATTAGGGTTTATGTCCATGAATGGAGAGTGAGGTATATGGAAACCCTAATTTAGGGTAAAACAATGTTATTGTGGATTAAGGAAGTAAATTACTAAATAATGATCCTAAGACTGTTGGGAATATTAAAATGAGAGAATTTAAAGATTTTAAGTAATTTTGATGAATTAGGGTTCATGACAACCAAGAATGAAGGCAAAACCCTAATTTACAAAGTAACCCTAAATTTGGATAGAAACCCTAAGGGACATGATGAAAATGGATCCATATTAATAAGAGTAAACTTGTACTTTTATTTCAGGGTTTCTGTGCAATTTGCTTGATTGATTGGAATTTCTCTCTCTACAAATTAATTTTGTAACCGAATCTAGAATAAGAGGTATGTGGTTATGCTTATGAATATCTCGAAATAGTTTTCTGAGGTTTTTCGAAGTTTTCATCAATGACTTGAAATAAACTGTTGGATGAATTTAGTTCATGCAAACTATAAAGTGGATATGACTATCACATAATATATGTGCCTACTAGCTCAGATCTTGGTCCCCTCTGTGGCTGAATAGTTGACCTAGTATATGGCTACCTAGAGGGTAGGTCCATCAGGTCATTGAATGACTTAGTATATGGCTACCTAGAGGGTAGGACCATAAATTCATATTGAGTTAGATATTGGGCTACCTTTGGGTAGTGCCATGTGACTCTCTTACCCTATGTATTGGCTACCTGTATGGTAGGACCATGGGGGTAATGATCTACCTAAAGAGAGGTAGCATGCAAGTCCACTGCAGGGACATCACAGAGTTAGGGGACAGGTAAGGATTGAGTAGTATGGCTTAAAATGTAATCTTGGTTGTTAAATGAATAATTGAATGATTACATTGTTAACATAGTTGCATATTATTTGTTTCTTCCACATACCAGCTTTGGCTGACCGACGATTTGTTTGTCAGAATTTTAGGTACAAAACCGCAAAGGACAAATAGTAATTCGTCACATTGTGAAATACACAAATTAAAGTCCAAGGTGGATTAGTTAGTTAGTCCCAGTTCTGGATAGAAGTTTAGAAATCCAAAATTTTCAAAGGTATGCAACCAATTTTATTTATTATAGCTTCTCAGTATAGTCTAGTAGAATTTATTAATTGTTATCAATTAATTGTTGAACCTTGATCCGAAAATTGGATAATGGCACCGACCTCTCGGTCTCCCTTAATTGGGGGATACCATAAGGCGGGGTTGTTACATTTGGTATCAGAGCCAAGGTTCCCCACTTAGTTGTTAATAATTATTAAATTTTACAAACTCTGTAGAACCTAAGGGAGTTATTATAGGATTTTTCGAAAGACTGTGGTGTCTAGAAAAGGATCACTTCTGGGGGCTGGAAAAAATTTCCTTCGCACCGCTAGTCAAAATATGAGGACTCCCAGATTGTGTGACTTCCTGGCCGATGTCCTAGGAATTGAATCGAAATAAGATACCTTTAGGACTTTCTCATCTTATTCATCCCTTCTCATCACATCTTCTATTAAGGACTTTAAGAGTTAGGGTTTTCTCTCTCTTCCTCACCCTCATGTGGTATGGGAAAGTAAACTAAGGATTAAGGAATCCTCCATAAAATTAATATAAGATATGTAATGAGATGTCACTGACATAAGCATAATTAGTTTAATGATAAACTAAATGTATGTTTGTTATGCTTATGTAGATTGCTCGTACAAAGGTTGTGGCAATCCCTTTCTCCACCAGCGGAGGTGGGCCACCCCATAAAGAGAATGGGTCTTCTGAGAAGAGGAAGTGGAATCATGGTGAGGAGACCTCTACGAAGAGAAAGAGGCCTGAAGAAGCTGTGCACGAGGCCCCCAACCATGAGCCAATGCCCGACATTAACCTAGAGCAAGGGGAAAGACCGGAATATGAAGAACACCAGGTGTATGAAGAGGAAGCTCGGATGGAGGAGGACCAGCCTGGTGGTCCAGAATCAACCATGGTGATTCACACCACAGATGCAGTTTGGATGGAACAACAAAAGCAACTGAATGAGGCTATCCGTGCACTGGCTCTTAGGGACATGACTAGGAATGAGAATGGTGAGCCACTTCCTGTTCGACCTCGACTGGGAGCCACCATCTTGGACTTCGTCAAGCTGAACATCGAGAAGTTTTGGGGAGAAGATAAGACTAAAGTGGTTGACAAGGCAGAAGCTTGGTTGCTTGTAGTCGAGAACGGATTCTGGATGCTTGAGGTACAACTGAATAAGAAGGTTATGTTTGCTACTCACCTTTTGGAAGGTGCAACCAAGATATGGTGGGAGAACCATATCACAGGAAGAGACATAAGAGAGGAACCGATGGCATGGACCGACTTCAAGATGATCTTCACCACCAGATTTGTCCTAATCTCTGCTAAGAAGGAAAAGGAAAGGGAGTTTACCAACATGACTCAAGGGAACTCATCTGTGGCAGACTTTGGGTGCAGGTTTCGAATCTTGGAGCATTTTGGGCATATGATGGACAAGGAAAGAAGGTTGGATCATTTCATAAAGCATCTTCACCCTGCCATCAAGCCCCATGTAATGGAAAGTAAACCCAAAACCTTCGCTGAGGCTTACAACACTGCTTTAGACATGGAGAGGACTGTGATGCCTGCCCAGGTTTCACCAAAGGGGTATTTGGGTTTCACTGAAGGAACTCAAGGTCAGAAGAGCAACCACAAGAAAGGTCCAGGGCATCATCATGATAAAGGAAGACATGGAGGAAAAGAGAAACCCCATATAGAGAAAAACCGAACTCGATGTTGCACCTGCAGGAGGTGGCATACCGATGAGTGCCGCAACAAGAAGAAGATATGCTATTGATACCACCAAGAAGGGCACATCCAAGCTATTTGCCCTCTACCAAATCTAAGAGGACCAGGACAGGTAGCAGCCCCACCAGTAGCAGCTCCATCTGTGGCATCTCCACCTATAGCTGCAGCCCCACCTGCTGGAGAGAGAAGACAAGCTCGGGTGTTTTCCATTGATAATGAGGAAGCTCAAGCAAATGCCAATCGGTTGATCGAGGGTATTAACCCTTAGAGTTTTCTTTTATGTCTTAAGTTAAGCATGTAATGGTCTAATGCATGGTGAATAATAATATAGGCATGCTTGAAGTTATAGGACATAATGTGAAAGCTTTTTTTGACTCTGGATCTACTAATACTTTCATTTTGAGAAATCTTGCAACTGTGCTATGTTTGGATATCAAGGATTTAGGGTATGTCTTAGATGTTACAACCCCGAGTGGTCGAATCTTTAATTCCCTTTTGAAAACTCTAGTGATACCTGTGGAATATCGAGATCATGAGTTTCCTACAAACTTTATCCTTCTTGACATGAATGATTTTGACATAATCATTGGCATGGATTGGCTTTATACGTATAGGGCCAATATCGACTGTAGAGAGAAGAAAGTGATCATCAAGAGACCAGGTCAACCACCTTTTGTCATTAGGGGTAGGAAGGATGCCACTACCATCCCGTATGTGTCAGCCTTGAAGGCAGAGCAGATGATGAGTAAAGGGTGTCAAGCTTTCCTAGCAATAGTCACCGAGCCAGAACCCAAGGTGCAACCTTTAGAAGAAATAGAGGTAGTTAGGGGCTACGCAGATGTTTTCCCAGATGACCTACCTGGGATTCCTCCCGAAAGAGAGGTAGATTTCTCCATAGAACTAGCTCCTTGTACAAGCCCTATTTCCCGAGCACCTTATAGAATGGTCCCTGCTGAGTTGCTCAAGCTAAAGAAACAACTGTAGGAATTGTTAGACAAGGGTTTTATCCGCCCTAGCACATCACCATGGGGAGCACCGATTCTTTTTGTGAAGAAAAAGGATGGTTCTGTCACGACCTCCTTTTTAATAATAATAATAATAATACAACCATAGCGGAAGCATTTGAACATAATGGAGATCATGACAAATTGTGGACTGATATCATTGACTAAGCACAATCCATAGAATAAAAGAAATATCCACCAGAGTGCCTTATTACAAGCCATAAACAAAAGACTCCAAGTCCAACATAAAAGAGTTCAAAGGATGAAACTCCAACATAACATAACTAAAAGGAAAGACAACTATCTAGAATGGCAACCCACCAAGTAGGATTCACAAACTATCTTTGAGCTTGAGCTGACGTCCCTGAAGTCTACTTCTTCTCCTCCTCGTCTGCGGACATCTCGTCCCCAGCCCATGCAAGGCAACATAAAACTATGTGAGTGGCACTGAGCAGTTATATAAGAAAATAGCTTACAATTGAAATAACATGGAGAAATAATTTGGAATATAATTACGTAACATAATTAACATGATTGCATGAGAACATGATTAACTTAACATGATTTCATAATAAGATTAAATTTTACTTGAGTTGATATAGTTGCTCTCCTAATTTGCACCCACAGTGCTCATAAGGCCATTTAAGGCTCACATAAGGCCACTCAAGGCTAACAAAATGCTCCCACAGAGCTCATAAGGCCAATTAAGGCTCACATAAGGCCAATTAAGGCTCACATAACTTGATTGAGAGAACTATATCAACATAACATTAGTTTTTATACTTGAACATAGTTATCATGATTTCTTCATCAATTAACATGGCAGTGATTTGTAGTGTTCCAAAAGAAAGCACATTCATCAAACCAGTAGAAAACATAAATTCATAGTATTTGCATGGTTTTCATAAGCATAAATTGAATAATAGCATAAGTGCACATTTTTGAGTAATCATAACCAATAAACAAATAAAATAAGCCCATAACCCTAGAATTATACTCAGTGTGCATGATCCACTCACGTGATCCTGAGGAGGTATACTAATGGTAGTTGCAGACCAGATCAATCCTAATATCCTATGAATAACATAATTATTAATTAATTACATATGATTAACATAGGTGTATGATTCCCTAATTAATTTTGGGAATTAGGTTGGGGGTATGGGTCTGAAACAAGGACCATGTGATAGATCTCGAAAAACTGATCAAAAACCATGTATAGATCATCCCCATCAGAGCTCTAGATTATTTTTTATGATTTTGTAAAGATTAGAGATATTCTGACCAATCAGAGGCGACGAAAAATCATTCAAGACATTTCTGAGAAATTCGGAAATTTCAGTAAGTCGACATGCTCAAAGACTTCTTTACCCTTACATTATCATGCACAACTATAGTTGTGTGACAGGGCATATTGGTCATTTAGACACACCTTAGGCGCTCGGGTATACATGATCAAAGCTTACTGAAATCCTGAGAATACCCATACTGGCGTGACACTATATCTAGATGTAGGAGGGGTATGGTGGTCAAAACAATGCCTGGCTTCTCCTCTTGTCCATGGCGTAGCAAGGTGCTCCACATAAGCATCGATCGACCGAGAAGCATGAGTATTAAGGGAAAGAAAAACACAATGCCATACTATCCATCTCGCTCCTCAATCGACGACGTATTCACAGATCTGTTGTGAGTATACGATGGAGTCTAGGACCTCCCTCTCTGTGTTTCTGTTGTAGATGAAAATAGGGGAGCCTAGTCAGAAAAAGGGGTTTTGATCAAACAATGAGAAGTCGGATTAACGCAGGGCATGAATAACTTCGGCCCGATTCACTGAAGGTGTGAGAAGCAAAATCCTGAAGAAACCATTACCGGAGTGGACTGGTAGTGCCCAACTGACCTAGGCAGAGACTGCGTTGCGATGGTTTGAAACTGGGTTTGTGGGCGGAGCATATGGGTGAAGAGCACATGCTAAAGGCATAAGGGAAACCACTAGTGGAGTCTGTGGAAGCTTACTGGAGGTCGAATTCCACTGGGATGGTCGGAGGCTCGCGCTCAAGCTCACCGTCACCACCGAGGTAGACCGAGCCTACGGTGGTTCCTCAGTTGAGCTTGGCCCAAATTGGCGGTGGAGGAAAGTTAAACGATGTCCGGTTAAGCTTCTTAGATCGCTGGATCTCGGTGCTATGGTCCCTTGCAGCCTGGAGATGGTGGCGTCGTCGACTGAAGAGGGAGGCCAGTTGGGCGTTTCCGCTGTGAGAGCTTATAGGGGTTGATCTAGGACTCACTAGGATCGTGGAGATCTACCGGTGTTGTTGGCGTTGTTATAATAGGAAATCGTTGAGAGAGGATTGGGTTATCACGGGCCACTGAGGTCGGGATTATGTTCCCTTCCATGTGCAGACTTTGCGCGAGGTAGGGGATGAATTCCCTACCTTTGGATCATCATCCAATGGCTCACAAAGAGCTCGAACATCATGTGACAGGATGGACAAGCTAAATATCTCGAACTTTGGAATAAACAAGGATAATTGTTTGTACGCTATTAGAGGATTAATCATAAATCATAATTATCTCCTACTTACTTCCTTATGTCATTTGGGGCATCTAGGGTTATCAAAATATAACCAAATTTGGTGAGAAAGCTAATACGATCGTGAGGAATCTAATTATCCACTAGATTTTGGATATGAGTTAGGGAAACATGTGTTTTACATTATTAGTTACTTAGGGTAATTAACACATTAATAATCATTTCAAGGGAATTTTATTACCAAAATTTGAGGGAAGCTCTATAATTATAATATCTACCCATATACCAACATGTGGGGCACGTTATACATGTATACATATCCAAACTATCATTAAATCCCAACTAGTCACCATTGCATAATTAGGGTTAAGTTTTCATGCATTATACATGACATTAATATGACTAATTATTGATGTAAATGATTCAATTCAAGGTCCACTTGGCACATTTAGCTCATTTTGAAATATGAATTAAGCATGGTCTGTACTTAAGTCATCATATGAAAAATGGATTCTTTCAATTTAGGGTTTCACCTTTATTAAATACCAAGGATTTTTGGGACGAAATTTTGAGGGTCGTTATAGGTTCACTCTGTATGTGCATAGACTACCGGATGATCAACCAGGCTGCCATTAAGAACAAATACCCTGTTACAACCCCAATTTTGGGTTCATTTGCTGAGAAATGTAATTTCTCATAATAAAGATAAATGAACAAATAATGATGTCTTTTGTTGTGAATAAATGGATTTCATTTAAAATAGCCTTGTTGTTTGATTTGTGGGCTTTATTGGCTATTGGGCCCAATAACAAGGAAATTCAATTAATTAATGAATAATTGAATATTTGAGAAAAGAAAGAGGTAGAAACCTCTAGAAGGCAAATCCAAGGAAGGATTTCGTGCCTCTTGGGTTCCAAGGAGTCTAAGGTGGCATAGAGAATACAATAAATAAAAGAAAAGATCAATTAAATATATCCTTATCGAGAAATAAATTGAAAATAATGGTAATATGTGGAAAACAAGTGAAAAGAGGTGCAATCGAGTTATCCTTAGTGGAATTTCGTATCCCAATGATTCCTAATGATAAAAGGAATATCAATAAGGAAAATAAAAGAGAAATAATGAGAAATCCTCAAAAAGGAACCATTTTAATAAGAAATAAACAAGATAATGGGATATAGTGGAGAATAATGCATATGGATGCATCTAGAAGGATAATAAGTAACCTCGTGAAGGAATTTCTAAAATATTAGAGTTTGTTGGGATCCAAGGAGTCCCAATAAGGAAAGAAGAAAGAGAATACACCAAAATTGCAAATTAAAAGGATGATGTGATACATTATTAATAAATTTTGTAATATGGATAAAAAAAAAGAAGAAGTTTTTCTCTTAAGGAAGACATAATTTCGTGATTAATGGATTTAAAGGCAAGTCTAAGAAGAGTAAGAGAGAGGATTTGTGTACTCTTAAATATTCAAGTAAGTAAAGAATATCAAAGATAATAGAGAGAGAGAGAAAATTTGTTTCTTAATTAAGGGATACAATTCCTAATAGGAAAGAGGCTTTGTTTTCCTTCTTGGACAAGAAGGATGGGGTATGGATACCCTCCTCTATAAAAGGATAGACCCCTTGGACGAGCCCAAGTAGATCCCATGCATGTATCTCTCCTCTCAATCTTCTTCTTCTTGAAAACCCTAACCGTGAAGGGTGGAACAACCCTAGGGAAAATGAGAGACCAAGGATGTGTTAGGAAGGAAGCATGCTGCTCCCACGACGCCATGCAACCAATCCATAGTTGTTCCTAAAACCTGGCTAGGCGCAGCAGCAGCTGCACGGCTGCACGAAAGGTTGGCGCCATGGCTGAAGGTCGCATGCTTGCCAAGCCCGAAGCTGCCACTGAGGTCACCTGATGGGTGGTGCCCTAGGTACGGCGGATTATGGCGAGGATAAGACGACCATCGGCGGCGATCCACGACCCTAGGATAGAGAGGGGCAGATCCCTGAAGAAGCAGCAGGGCGCCGCGCAAGAAGAACTTGCAGAGGTAGAAGAATGGGATCGAGCCATCTTGGCCATGACCCATCGGCACCCTCACGTGCGCACGGGCACGGCGGAGCCAGAGAGAAGTTACCTGGTGGCCGTTGGGCGTCGGGAAGGGCGGAAGGGCCGCTTGGAACTGCTGTTGCAGCGGCAGCAGGTTTGATCGCGAGGAGGAAGAAAGACCCGGGGGGGCTTTGGACGAAACTACCCTCCACGGGTACAGCAGTGAACCACCTAAGTGAAGGGCAGAAACTTCAATCGATTCTAATCAAAAGATGGGCGCGCGTGAGGTATGTGTGTGGGAGTTGGTTGCCTACGTGGCACCTCCCTATTGGTTGGTTTTCAATTGATTTGCTAAAATCATAACTCTTTAATAGTAACTCAAATGACAAAAGTCAATACATGAATTTTGCTCATAAAAATGAGGGGAATCTAATAAAAATATATTTGAAGCCTGATTCGTTATGCAATTTGAAAAATAATGGAAGATATCAACTTTAATGTGTTAATGGTTAAAGAACCCTATTTTGGTATGATTAAAGTGATTAGTAGGGTTTAATAGATGATTAAAGTTGATCTTATCTTGTTAATGATAAAAATGAACATTAGGAAGAATAAGGATGGACTTTGCATATAATTAGTAATTTAGAGTTTCTTGTGCATAAATATGTTTTAATGGGCCTTGAAACCCTAATGCTGATTAATTCGACTATTAATGGTTGTAATTGATTAATTTCATGATTAAAATTGGAATATGCTAAGTCTAAGTTATTTCGAGCATTAAAGTTCTTGATTGATGGATAAATACCCTAAATGAAGTAATTAGGGTTTTCTCATGAATAAAAAGGTGGATTAATGGCAAATCGAGTTCATATGTGATTTGGACTATAATGAACTATGAATTGATGATAAATGCATATAATGATCTCATCATGGATTAAAAGGATAAAAATAGTAGTTTTAATAAAAAGAGGTATTTAATTCATGCAAAGTATAATGTGAATATGACTATCACATAAGAAATATGCCTACTAGCTCAGATCCTAGTCCCCTCTGTAGCTTTATAGATTGACCTAGTAAATGGCTACCAATGAGGGTAGGTCCATCAGGTCATTAAATGACTTAGTAAATGGCTACCAATGGGGTAGGTCCATCAAGTCATCATGAGTCAGGGATTGGTCTACCTTTGGGTAGGACCATGCGACTCCATATCCCTAGGTATTGGCTACCTATGTGGTAGGGCCATGGGGGTAAGGATCTACCATATGAGAGAGGTGGTATCCATGTCCACTGCAGGGACGTTACAGAGAAAGGGAATAGGAAACGATTGAGTAGTATTGCTTAAAATGTAATCTTGGTTGTTAAATGATATTTGGTTCATTACGTTGTTAACATAGTTGCACAATTATTGTTTCCCCACATACCAGCTTCGGCTGACCGACGTTTTGTTTGTCGGCATTTTAGGTACAAATGAAAGAACAAACAGTAAAGTGACATATGTGGAATTGAATGAGAAATAACATGCACAGGAGGATTAGTTAGATTATCATCTTCATGGATAGAAGTTTAGAAATCCCAGTTTTTCCAAGGTAAGAAAAGTTTTGTTTTATACCTATTTTCAGTTTAGTTGGTAAAGTTTATCAATTATTACTGATTATTTGTCGAACCTTTGATCCTATTAATTGATTAACGGCTCTTTCCTTCGGGTCTCCCTTAAGTGGGGGTTACCGGGAGGCGGGGTCGTTACAATTGGTATCAGAGCATAGGTTCCTCAAGTAATCTTTAATAATTATTAAATTTACAAATTCTGTAGAACCCAAGGGAGTTATTAGAGGATTATCCGAAAGGCAGAGGTGTCTAGAAAAGGATCACGACTGGGGGCTGGCAATATTTTCCTCCGCACCGCTAGTCAGAATATGAGGACTCCCAGATCCGTGTGACTGCCTGGCCAAAGTCTTAGGGTATGAATCGAAATAAGATACATTTAGGACCCTCTCATCTTGTTCATCCCTTCTCAACTCAAATTCTATTAATGACCTTAAGGATTAGGGTTTTCTCTCTTCTCCTCACCCTCTTGAGGTATGGGTAAGGTTGATAAGGATTAAGGAATCCTCCACCAAATTAGTAAAAAGCATGTAAATAAGATGTCATGGACATAAGCTTAATAGAGTAAGCATAAAAGGAATAGATACATTCTTGGGTCGAATGACACGAGCTGTCATTTCCCTCAGGAGAGACTTGAGGATAGACCTCCTTGGTAGGAGGATGAGTGGAGAGAGTTAGTCTTGGAGGTAGAGACCTCCATTAAAGGTAGAGACCTAGCTCATCCTTTGAGGATGTTGGTAACCCTAACCCTAAGTGAAGGTTAGAGAGAGAGATGACATGATGAGTTAGATGTCATGATTGACCAAGTGTTTGGTTGGTCATGCCTTTGGGATGCCATAAGAGGGTAGATGATCTAGTACCTTTGGTGACCCAACCCTGGTTAAGAGATTAGGATGGATGGCTTATGAAAGGGGTATGGATGCTCTTGAGCCAAACATGAGTGGAGAATAGGCTTCAAACACCTAGGGGTATGCTTGTGAGCATGAGCCTTCATGGAGAAGGGACCTCTAGTAAGTATGGTTGGAAGTGGAATTAGCTTTAGAGAGATGAAGCAGAACCCCAATAGGGAGGTTGGAAGCCTAAAACCCCGAAACTTATGGAATAGTGCGGAGTCGAGAATGATGCGACCTAAGTGGATGATAGTGGTTGCCTTATGCTTGATCCCTGGAGGTTGATGATATCTTAGTTGCCTTTAGAGGAACCAAACCCTAGAGAGAGGACGATGCTTCTAGTACCCAGGGTATAAGTGGTTACCTGCTGGAGGAGATAAAGAGTGCCTTAGACCCTGAGGAGGTTTAAGTACCCTGTTGTGAGGTTTTATACCTAGTTGAATGTCCTTGAGGGGGAATCAACTCTGAGGTGTTGCTCATATAAAAGGATCATGGGAGTACATGGCATACCTTGGACATGATTGATTCGTGGTTAAGAGGTTGAGCACGTAGTTGGATATCCAAAGGTGAGCCTAGGATTCCTAGGCCTAAGAGGGGAAGCAGTATACCCAATGCTCATGATGAGGTTGAGTCTCTATAGTTTCAAGCATGGTACTCCTCATGGGTAGAGGAATAGGAAACCCCTTAAGTTGAGGGTATGTTTGATGGACCCCCTCGCAACTAAGTTGAACTAATGTTGAGGATGAGAACAAGTACGACCTAGCATGGTTTAATAGGTGATCAACTTGTGCTTTAATAGCTGTCGGGTTAGACATGGTCATGTGGAGGTAAACTCTAAGGACGGTTGTGACCTCATCGTCAAGAGTTGTAGTTCCTCCCATCCTGGGAGAGGGACCCTTTTATAGGGTATATACCAGTTTGGTAGGTTTTAAGGTGACCTAAGGAGGTTTCATAGGATCTTGAGAAGCTATGTGAAGAGTACATGGTATGAGAATGAACCTATAGACCCATAGATAGTCATCTCAAAAGTGCATATGGATGTGTTACCATGAAGGTAACCGGTATGGGGCCTGACCAAGGTAGGCAGGTTGCCATGACCCCTATGAAGGGATGGAAGACAGTCCTGAATGCAGAAAGAGAGATGATGAAGACTTGGGTAAGGTTCTAAGTTGAACATGTACTATGATATAATCCTAAGTCTATCCTAGGGTCAGGTAGGGATAAGACCGATGGAAGAAGGAGTTGCCTACTTCCCTAGTTTCACATGACCATAGGGTCGGGAGGTAACAGCTATCATTGTTCGAGGGCCATGGGTTAGGAGATTGATCACCTTCATAAACTCATGGAACCCAAAGGGCAGATGAGTAGGGCACTCTCTAATGCATAAGGGAAAAGGGATGACCCCAAAAGTGCCGACTCCCTATAGACCTAGAGGAGATGACCCAGGATTGTGCTCAGACCAAGTAAGTTTGAGACCAGTTTTCTATGGAAGTAATATGGATATCATGATGTTTGTGATGTAGAGACATAAGCTGCACGTTTCAACTTGGATTTGAAAGTGTACGGTCAAGGTGGGATGTACCATCTCTACTCTTGGAATAGGAAGAACTCTGTATTTGGACTGCAGCCAAATGCTTATTTCTTCTTGTTATGGGAGTGAGAGATAGGACAGTACGCATGCCTTACACCAAGGATACAGATGATGTAAGTTGGAACGTTGCTACAAGGTATGAGGATAGAGATGATAACATACATTTGTGGAGAGAATAATACATGGATGGTTTACAAACACTAAGAGTATTAAGGAGATCATCTTGTGAGGATGTTTTATCTTGAACTAAGTGGATTTTCGCAAGTGTTACAAGGAATCACAAGGTTAAGTTTGATCACCATGAGGATGAGCTCAGTCTTCCTTGATGAAGACAACCTTCGAGTTTGAAATGAGATGATAAGTATAATGCATGGAGGAGTATGTCTTCGACATTAACTAACACCTAAGGAGAAGGAGTGGTAATGAATGCTCTGGTTGAGATATAGCTACCTAGTTTAGCTGGAAGCTAGACGAAGTTGAGTTGTTTGACTAACCCTATGTTTGGAAAGAAGATGTGTTTTGGCTAACACTCGGATGTAATAAGATATGTTGAACAAGTTAATGGTTGTTTGGTTAGCCAGTTTAGTCCTTGATGTAGTGAAAGGATGGTGATAGAACCTCAGATACACTTCTTTGGATAGGAAGGTAATAAAACCCTTTTGAGAGTGGTTTAGGGTTTCCGAGGTATCAAGCTTGAGGAATCATAACATTACCTTGGTACTACAAAGATAGTACGTGATGGTAGCATTCTGGATGCTTAGAACAAAGTTGCATGTAGCATGTGGCCATGCAAGCCAGGAGGTGAAAGACAAACACTAGTAACCCAATACATGGATATATAGTATAAGAGTTCGCGAGGGGGAATGGGAGTTCATCACTATGGATGTTGTGAGTCTCCCCTAAACCAAAGAAGGTCAAGATGCAATATGGGTTATGGTAGATCGCCTTACCTAGATGACATGAGAAAGAAGGAGTACTGTCAAGAGACAAGTTTTGTTGAACTACATAAGAGAAAAGAGACTGTTCAACTACACCATAATGCAAACTCAAAAGTTCTTGATGTGACCTAAAGGATCACTTCCATGAGGTGGAAGTGGATACATGAAGAACTCAATGATAGTACAGTTTATCACCCATACTAATGGACAGTATGATCCAGACTAGAGGGTCTAATGAGAGCATGTGTGATCATTTAGGGTGATACATAAAGACAGTTCTTAAGATGTGATCTTAGCCACCATAGCCTTTATCGGGATGCAAGAAGTCTTATAGAGAGGTTGTGTCGGTCGCCACTTCATTATGATGATGTTGGTGGAGGAGGCCTCGCGAAGGTCATAAAAGAACCACAGTGTGTGCAGATGAAGTCACTTGATTGTGCAATGGCTGAGAGAGAGCCCAGTGGTGACATGAGTCACAAGTTGATGCAAAGCAGACTGACATGCAGTTCACTGTGGGAGAATATGTGATGTGAAAATCTGACCCCTCTAAGCTATAGCTGAGAAAGCTGAGTCCCCGATATATGGGTCCATTTGAGATGGATTGGTGGAGATGGTTGTGTAACCTTACCCCTCTCGATAAGATGATGTGTTGCATGAGTCCGATCTAGAGCACTATGTGAGGTATCCAAGCCAGGTGTTGAGCCCTGAACCTATTCAGCCTTTGAAAGGTTGAAAAGTCCTGAGTCACCTATGAGGGTACGATATACCAAGGTAAGAAAGAACTCAGATGGAAGAAAATGAGATAATGAAGGTTCTTGGGAAACACCATGGAAAGGGTGAAGCCACATGGGAGCCCTGATGGACATAAGAAGACTTATCATGTTTGTTTTCTTGCTTGATGGAATTTTGAGGGCAAAATTCTTATAAGAGGGGAAGGATGTTACAACCCCAATTTTCGGTTCATTTGCTGAGAAATGTAATTTCTCATAATAAAGATAAATGAACAAATAATGATGTCTTTTGTTGTGAATAAATGGATTTCATTTAAAATAGCCTTGTTGTTTGATTTGTGGGCTTTATTGGCTATTGGGCCCAATAACAAGGAAATTCAATTAATTAATGAATAATTGAATATTTGAGAAAAGAAAGAGGTAGAAAACTCTAGAAGGAAAATCCAAGGAAGGATTTCATGCCTCTTGGGTTCCTTGGGTTCCAAGGAGTCTAAGGTGGCATAGCGAATACAATAAATAAAAGAAAAGATCAATTAAATATTTCCTTATCGAGAAATAAATTGAAAATAATGGTAATATGTGGAAAACAAGTGAAAAGAGGTGCAATCGAGTTATCCTTAGTGGGATTTCGTATCCCAATGATTCCTAATGATAAAAGGAATATCAATAAGGAAAATAAAAGAGAAATAATGAGAAATCCTCAAAATGGAACCATTTTAATAAGAAATAAACAAGATAATGGGATATAGTGGAGAATAATGCATAAGGATGCATCTAGAAGGATAATAAGTAACCTCATGAAGGAATTTCTAAAATATTAGAGTTTCTTGGGATCCAAGGAGTCCCAATAAGGAAAGAGGAAAGAGAATACACCAAAATTGCAAATTAAAAGGATGATGTGATACATTATTAATAAATTTTGTAATATGGATAAAAAAAAGAAGAAGTTTTTCTCTTAAGGAAGACATAATTTCGTGATTAATGGATTTAAAGGCAAGTCTAAGAAGAGTAAGAGAGAGGATTTGCGTACTCTTAAATATTCAAGTAAGTAAAGAATATCAAATATAATAGAGAGAGAGAGAAAATTTGTTTCTTAATAAAGGGATACACTTCCTAATAGGAAAGAGGTTTTGTTTTCCTTCGTGGACAAGAAGGATGGGGTATGGCTACCCTCCTCTATAAAAGGATAGACCCCTTGGACGAGCCCAAGTAGATCCCGTGCATCTATCTCTCCTCTCAATCTTCTTCTTCTTGAAAACTCTAACCGTGAAGGGTGGAACAACCCTAGGGAAAATGAGAGACCAAGGACGTGTTAGGAAAGAAGCATGCTGCTCCCACGACGCCATGCAACCAATCCGTAGTTGTTCCTAAAACCTGGCTCGGCGCAGCAGCAGCTGCACGGCTGCATGAAAGGCTGGCGCCATGGCTGAAGGTCGCATGCTTGCCAAGCCCGAAGCTTCCACTGAGGTCACCTGATGGGTGGTGCCCTAGGTACGGCGGATTATGGCAAGGATAAGACGGCCATCGGCGGTGATCCACGACCCTAGGATAGAGAGGGGCAGATCCCTGAAGAAGCAGCAGGGCAGCGCGCAAGAAGAACTTGCAGAGGTAGAAGAATGGGATCGAGCCGTCTTGGCCATGACCCAGCGACACCCTCACATGCGCACGGGCACGGCGGAGCCAGAGAGAAGTTACCTGGTGGCCGTTGGGCGTCGAGAAGGGCGGCAGGGCCTTTGGAACTGCTGTTGCAGCGGCATCAGGTTTGATCGCGAGGAGGAAGAAGTCCCGGGGGGGGGGGGCTTCTGACGAAACTACCCTCCACGGGTACAGCAGTGAACCACCTAAGTGAAGGGCAGACACGGCAATCGATTCTAATCTAAAGATGGGCGCGCGTGAGGTATGTGTGTGGGAGTTGGTTGCCTACGTGGCACCTCCCTATTGGTTGGTTTTCGATTTATTTGCTAAAATCATAACTCTTTAATAGTAACTCGGATGACAAAAGTTAATACATGAATTTTTCTTAGAAAAACTAGGGGAATGTAATAAAAATATAATTGAAGCCTGATTCGTTATGCAATTTGAAAAATAATGGAAGATATCAACTTTAATGTGTTAATGGTTAAAGAACCCTATTTTGGTATGATTAAAGTGATTAGTAGGGTTTAATAGATGATTAAAGTTGATCTTATCATGTTAATGATAAAAATGAACATTAGGAAGAATAAGGATGGACTTTGCATATAATTAGTAATTTAGAGTTTCTTGTGCATAAATATGTTTTAATGGGCCTTGAAACCCTAATGCTGATTAATTCAACTATTAATGGCTGTAATTGATTAATTTCATGATTAAAATTGGAATATGCTAAGTCTAAGTTATTTCGAGCATTAAAGTTCTTGATTGATGGATAAATACCCTAAATGAAGTAATTAGGGTTTTCTCATGAATAAAAAGGTGGATTAATGGCAAATCGAGTTCATATGGGATTTGGACTATAATGAACTATGAATTGATGATAAATGCATATAATGATCTCATCATGGATTAAAAGGATAAAAATAGTAGCTTTAATAAAAAGAGGCTTAATGAGCTTAATTAATGGTTAAATATGCTTTTAATCCAGAATTGAGGAATAGATGTGGAAATAATTAGGGTTTGTGATCAATTGTGTTAAATTAGGGTTTAAAATAGTAAAAGAGGAAGGGAAACCCTAATTGCAATGGAAACCCTAAAAGTGGACTAGAAATCCTAAGAAGCGAGCTAGATTTGATAGATCTTAATGACCTGAGTAATAAAAGAAAATTGTATAATTGTTTCAGGATCTTATTGAATGCTTGCTTGCTCATTGTTGTTTGGATTATTCTTGCACCTGAATCTACATGTACAGGTATGTGGTTACGCTTATGACTACCCGAATTAGTTTTCCAGGATTTTATCAATGTTTCCATCATGGCTTGAATTAAACTGTTGGATGTATTTAATTCATGCAAAGTATAATGTGAATATGACTATCACATAAGAAATATGCCTACTAGCTCAGATCCTAGTCCCCTCTGTAGCTTTATAGATTGACCTAGTAAATGGCTACCAATGATGGTAGGTCCATCAGGTCATTAAATGACTTAGTAAATGGCTACTAATGGGGTAGGTCCATCAAGTCATCATGAGTTTTTGATTGGTCTACCTTTGGGTAGGACCATGCGACTCCATAACCCTAGGTATTGGCTACCTGTGTGGTAGGGCCATGGGGGTAAGGATCTACCATATGAGAGAGGTGGTATCCATGTCCACTTTAGGGACGTTACAGAGAAAGGGGATAGGAAAGGATTGAGTAGTATTGCTTAAAACGTAATCTTGGTTGTTAAATGATATTTGGTTCATTACGTTGTTAACATAGTTGCACAATTATTGTTTCCACACATACCAGCTTTGGCTGACCGACGTTTTGTTTGTCAGCGTTTTAGGTACAAATGAAAGAACAAATAGTAAAGTGACATATGTGGAATTGAATGAGAAATAACATGCACAGGAGGATTAGTTAGATTATCATCTTCATGGATAGAAGTTTAGAAATCCCAGTTTTTCCAAGGTAAGAAACGTTTTATTTTATACCTATTTTCAGTTTAGTTGGTAAAGTTTATCAATTATTACTGATTATTTGTCGAACCTTTGATCCTGTTAATTGATTAACGACTCTTTCCTTCGGGTCTCCCTTAAGTGGGGGTTTCGGGAGGCGGGGTCGTTACATACCCTTTACCCCAGATAGATGACTTGTTTGACCAGCTGAAGTCAGCTCGAGTCTTTTCCAAGATCGACTTGAGATCGGGTTACCACCAGTTGAGAGTTAAAAGTGAGGATATCCCGAAAACCAATTTTAGAACTCGGTTTGGCTACTATGAGTTTGTGGTTATGCCTTTTGGGTTGTCCAATGCACCCAGTGTTTTCATGAACCTTATGAATAGTGTGTTTCAACCCTTCCTTGACTCGTTTGTCATAGTATTCATAGATGACATATTGGTTTATTTGGATGACTTAGACCAACACTGGGACCACCTGAGTAAAGTCCTTGATATCTTAAGAAAGAAGAAGTTCTATGGGAAGTTCTCTAAATGCGAGTTTTGGATAGACCGAGTCATGTTCCTTGGACACATCATCTCAGGAGGAACGATCACCGCAGACCCAACTAAAGTGTCGGCAGTACGAGACTGGCCTGCACCGAAGAACCCCTCTGAGATCCGAAGCTTCTTGGGGTTAGTAGGATACTATCGATGTTTCATTGCAGATTTCTCAAAGAATGCCTTGCCTTTAACCATGTTGACTCAGAAGGATGTGAATTTTGTGTGGTCTGATGTTTGTGAGGCTCATTTCCAGGAGCTGAAAGAGAAGCTAACCACTGCACCAGTTCTGACTCTACCATCAAGCAATGAGGGTTTCATGATTTTCACCGATGCGTCAAAGATGGGACTTGGCTGTGTGTTGGAATAGAATCAGCATGTGGTTGCATATGCCTCCCGACAAATCAAGCCCAACGAGGTGAATTACCCAACACATGACCTGGAGTTAGCTGCTATCATCCATGCCCTGAAGATTTGGCAGCATTACCTGTATGGTGCCACTTTTGAAATCTTCACAGACCATAAGAGCCTGAAGTATCTTCTGACACAAAAAGACTTGAACCTACGACAACGATGATGGATGGAGTACATTAATTATTAAGACTTCACCATTGCCTATCACCCAAGAAAGGCGAACGTCGTTGCGGATGCTTTAAGTCAGAAACAGCTCAGGTGTGCAGCGGTGTTGTCCAGTCAGTGGAAGAGCTTAGAAGAGATGGTGGAATGGTCACCTCAACCATTAGATGATCGAGTTCATTTAGCCAAAATCCAGATACAGTCTGAATTGTTGAGTGAGATTTTCGCAACATATTTGGCCAGTCGAGGACTTGACAAGATGAAAGGCTTGATGTAGAAGCCTCAGACCCGTCTTTCTTTAGGAATAGATGGAGGAATCCATTTTGATAATCACATATGGGTTCCTGAAGATTCACCGTTGAAGGAACGTATCCTACAAGAGGCTCATGGTTATAAATACACGGTGCACCCAGGGACAATGAAGATGTTTAAGGACATGAAGAGGTTTTTCTGGAGGCCAGGGATGAAGAGAGACATTACAGCCTATGTAGCCAGTTGTCTTATGTGCCAAATGGTGAAAGCTGAACACCAACGACCCGAAATACTTTTACAGTCTATAGAGATCCCAGAGTGGAAATGGGAGCATATCACCATGGATTTCGTGGTGGGTCTACCCCGGACCAAGAGAGATCACGATGCGATTTGGGTCATGATAGATCGCCTTACCAAGTCAGCACATTTCCTTGCCCTAAAGACCACTGCCAAGGTGTCACATTTAGATGAGCTGTATATCAGAGAGATAGTGCGCTTGCATGGCGTGCCCGGTTCCATAATCTCAGATAGGGACCCAAAGTTCACTTCCAAGCTGTGGAAGCAGGTTCAAGAGGAACTTGGTACAAAGTTGAAGTTTAGTATTGTGTATCACCCTTAGACAGATGGTCAGTCGAAAAGGACAATCCATACCTTAGAAGATCTGCTGAGAGCTTGTGTGCTTGATTGGGGTGGATCATGGGAGCAGTACTTACCTTTAGCTGAGTTTGCCTACAACAATAGTTACCAAGACAATATCGGGATGCCTCCATATGAAGCTCTATATGGGAGATTGTGTCGGTCACCACTTCACTGGGATGATGTTGGTGAAAGGACCTTTTTAAGGTCAGATGAACTCCAAGTGTATGATGATAAAGTCGCTTTGATCAGGCAAAGGCTAAAGAGAGCCCAAGACCATCAGAAGTCATATGCTGATGCGAAGCGGACTGATGTGCATTTCGTTGTGGGAGAACATGTTTTTCTGAAAATCCGACCGCTCCGAGCTATAGCTAAGAATAGAGGAAAGTTGAGTCCCCGATACGTGGGTCTGTTTGAAGTGTTAGAACGGATTGGTGAGGCCACATATCGTTTGGAGTTACCCCCTCAATATAGTATGATGCATGATGTGTTTCACGTGTCCAATCTGAAGCGATATGTGCAAGATCCAAGCCATGTGCTGAGTATTGAACCTATTAAGCTTCAAGGAAAGTTGTCTTATCCTGAGTTGCCTTTGCGGATTCTAAATACCAAGGTAAAAGAGCTCATAAATAAGAATATTGATATGGTAAAGGTTCTTTGGAAGCACCATGGAGAGGATGATGCCACATGGGAGCTAAAGACAGACATGGAAAAAGCATATCGTGTTTTGTTTTCTTGATTGTTGAATTTTGAGGGCAAAATTCCTATAAGGAGGGGAGGATGTTATTACCCCATTTTCCAAACCATGTAATGAGATTTGTGAATCTCCTTTAAAAGATAAATAAGATCAATGTTTGATTTCATGGTTTGATTTGAATGAATTTTGTCTATAATAGCCTTGCATGCTTTCTTGATGGGCCTTATTGGCCATTAAGCCCAACTGAAAGAAAAGAAAAAGAAATGAAAAAGGAATCCAATGGGATAATGGGAAATATAAGAAAATGAATAAAGGATGATTAAAAAGCAAAACAATATTTTCCCAAAAATAGGATTTTGAGTTATAAAGGTTCCTTGGGGTTCAAGGAACTCAGGATAATTATGTAATAGCAAGGGAAATAAAGAATATGAGGAAAATATGAATAAATAGGTGTTTTCTTGCAACTAAAGAAAAGAAACCGTATCCATGAGATAATGATCCCAATTTTTGCAGGAAGAGAGATAAAGGCATAAAAGAGATTCCCTTAAAATTTGAATTAAAAAGGAATTATGATTTGGGAGTTATTGCTTTTTCAAGTTATCCTCAAAATAGGAATTTTCTTGGTTTTGGGAAAAATATAATTTCCTTTGGAAAATCACGTGGAATGTCGGCCGTTGGATCTCAATCCAATAGGCGCCACACATCCTCAAATCCCAGTTGAATAGGGATTGTAGCATGATCACAGGTGGACTTCACCTTTGCTTTTCGATCAATCCAGTGCATGTGCACTTATGATCTTTGTTCCAGTAGGTTCGTGAGATCATTACGAAGGATCTAGACCCATGTTTTGGTGACTTTCATCGTGTATACCTGAAACACCCAATTGGGGTGAAGGACGATTTAGTGGCGAGATAAGAAACCCTAAAAAAGACCCTCCTAGCCTATAAATAGACCCTCATGAGGTTTCTCTCATCCTCACGAACCTTGGCGGCAGATCTCTAGATCCTAGCAACCTCTCCCTCTCGCGATTTCCCATGCTCAGACGAGCCCCAGTCACGGTGCCGCCACACGTTCTAATTAGAAAGAAGAAGGAGACGACGAGAAGGAGTCATCGGATTGTGGAGCACGGTGGGCCGAGATGAGATCTAACAATCTCAGGAGAAGCACACGACTTTAGCTCGCTAAGTGGAGCGCCAGGACGCGAGTCGTTGGATCAGGGGTCCATCGTGAACCCAGTAGCATCCGACGATCAAAATCCAACAACCGTGCACATTAACAAGTGAGTGGAGCTAGTTCTTGCGGAGCGTCAGATCGACCAGTGGACCGCGGCGCACCGATCCAACGATCTAGGTAATTCCCTCTATGACCGAAATTACAGAAAATAGCTTTTCCGTGCTAAAATTATAGAAATAGCTAGGAATCTTATAAAGGAACTTTATATATGAAAGTTGGGTAGAAAAATGCAAGGAACTTGATAAAAATGATTTAAGAACCTGATTCTATTTCGTTTTACAAAAGTACTCTAATTTGAAAGAGAAAGGTATTCAAAAGTAATTGGAAACCTTAATTGCATTTAAAGGATGTTTCTTTATAACTTAATGGGTTAGATTGAGTATTATCAACCTATTAATTAATATTATGAAGTTTTCATTCGTTTTGAATATAAAGATGGCTAAATTAGGGTTTATGTCCATGAATGGAGAGTGAGGTATATGGAAACCCTAAATTAGGGTAAAACAATGTTATTTTGGATTAAGGAAGTAAATTACTAAATAATAATCCTAAGACTGTTAGGAATATTAAAATGAGAGAATTTAAAGGTTTTAAGTAATTTTTATGAATTAGGGTTCATGACAACCAAGAATGAAGGAAAAACCCTAATTTACAAAGAAACCCTAAATTTGGATAGAAACCCTAAGGGACATGATGAAAATGGATCCATATTAATAAGAGTAAACTTGTACTTTTATTTCAGGGTTTCTGTGCAATTTGCTTGATTGATTGGATTTTCTCTCTCTACAAATTAATTCTGTAATTGAATCTACAATAAGAGGTATGTGGTTATGCTTATGAATATCTCGAAATAGTTTTCTGAGGTTTTCTGAAGTTTTCATCAATGACTTGAAATAAACTGTTGGATGTATTTAGTTCATGGAAACTATAAAGTGGATATGACTATCACATAATATATGTGCCTACTAGCTCAGATCCTGGTCCCCTCTATGGCTGAATAGTTGACCTAGTATATGGCTACCTAGAGGGTAGGTCCATCAGGTCATTGAATGACTTAGTATATGGCAACCTAGAGGGTAGGACCATCAAGTCATATTGAGTTAGATATTGGGATACCTTTGGGTAGTGCCATGCGACTCTCTTACCCTATGTATTGGCTACATGTAAGGTAGGACCATGGGGGTAATGATCTACCTAAAGAGAAGTAGCATGCAAGTCCACTGTAGGGACATCACAGAGTTAGGGGATAGGTAAGGATTGAGTAGTATGGCTTAAAACATAATCTTGGTTGTTAAATGAATAATTGAATGATTACTTTGTTAACATAGTTGCAAATTATTTTTTTCCCCCACATACCAGCTTTGGCTGACCGACGTTTTGTTTGTCGGTGTTTTAGGTACAAAACGGAAAAGGACAAACAGTAATTTGTCACATTGTGAAATACACAAATTAAAGTCCAAGGAGGATTAGTTAGTTATTCCTAGTTCTGGATAGAAGTTTAGAAATCCAAAATTTTCAAAGGTATGCAACAAGTTTTATTTATTATAGCTTCTCAGTATAGACTAGTAGAATTTATTAATTGTTATCAATTAATTGCTGAACCTTGATCCGAAAATTGGATAGCAGCACTGACCTCTCAGTCTCCCTGAATTGGGGGTTATCGGAAGGCGGGGTCGTTACAGGCCTTCTATCTCCTCTCATGGTATTCAAAGGGTTGTGGGTGTAGAGCCTCGACCAACTCTTCCTAGAGGCAAGGGCTCCTATTCTTCCTTTTATAGCTGCTAGACAGAGTTCTCTAGGGTTTAAGGAGTATGGTGGGGTGCGAGGAGAGATGATGGTAAACTAGTGTGTATTTCCCCTTTGATCTCAAGGAAGGGGATGAAAGCATGAGTTTCCCTTTGGATGTGTTTCTTATTATGGATAAAAACAATATATAAAAAATTCTCCTTTTCCTTGTGGTACCATCCTCAACGATATAGGAGTTGAATTGATGTTTACTTAGGGCCAAAGCATAGTGCCCATGAGTCACAAAACTCTCATCTTTACCTTTTTTTCATCCTTTATTAATACATTTCATAAATCACTTATCCATGGTACTTGGTTGGCACACCACAAGCCATAAAGAAAAGTATGTGAATAAATGGCACCTTATTGCCTAATGAATTCTCAAATATTGATCTATGTTTCTCCTTGATATATTCATTTAGTTTATTATCTTTATATCAATGAAACTCATAAGGCCTTTTCCAATCTACATCCAATGATTTTTGATTTATTGGGATGTCTTTTATTAAAAAAATTTACATTATTTGAAAACAATATCATAATCATTAATATATGTACAAATACTCTCTTTTCTAGAGTACTTCACATAGTTCCTTATTGAAAAATATCAATTGTTCATTACTTTAAAAATCCCTTTACATTGAATTTTCCATTCTTGTCCAATATTATTAATGGATTATTGCAAACAAAAATCCTTTTATTTCCTTAACTTGTCACAATGACAATATTATACTATAAATGATACTATTGGGGAAAATTATTTATCAAGACATGCTTTATATTTATATCATTCAATTTAACTAAAATTGAGGATATTACACTCATCCTTCCTTAAATGAATTTTGTCTCAAAAATTCAATCCTAGTAAGATTAGATGAATGATAACTCATATAAGCTTCAAACCTTAGGGTTAGCAACCCTACTTAGATATTCTTAACATCTTTCATTGATATGCAAATTCTTCATATTATTACTAGGATTCGAACTTGAATGCAATTCAAGATACATCCACATCCTTAATATTTACATGATATCATCATTTGGTGATTACATTTTCATGTGATTTCAATTTCACTTGGAAACTACCTTTTCACCTAGGTTTTCAACCTATTATTCATTGTTTTCACTTAAGGGTGAGGTATCACCTCCAACCCTAGCCCATGTCATTAAGTTCAAGGTTATTCATTCTCATATGTCATCTTTAAGCATAACATGTGTCTACTCAATCTCTCCCACTCATAATGCGATGAAATAAGATCTTGGTTGCAGTCCAAAAACAAAGTTCAACCGATTCCAATGGTAGAGATGGTATTCCCACACATTATCTTACAATTTCATGATTTAGATTGAATCATTCTCAACATGAATCTAAACCATACATGCTTTTAATTCCATAAATTTTTCTTATATTTCATGAAGTCAAATGCCTCTTTCACACCTGAGTTTGTACACAACTCCTCTTGTGATTTCATTATTACCAAACTTCTTTGTATCTTTCACATTTACACTTTAGGTACCATGAGCCTTAGCCACTTCCTTGAGGTCTCTAGGGGTATAGGTACTTTTGGAGTGATTTCATACTTATGCATCTAGGTTTTTTTCCTCACATACACCCATTGGCCACATGAAAATGATGAAGGTAGCTAATCTCCTAAGACATGGGCCTTGAGAAAATGTAGCTATTACCTCCCGACCGGATGGTCCTATGTATTCGGGGATCAATGAACTCGTAATCCCATCGGTCCATGTACCTTTAGTACTCCCTACTTAACATTAGGATTGACTTTGAGCTCTACTCTTCATAAGGGTTCATTTATCACACATTATTTTCGGATGTAATTCTATAAATAAGATTCCTCCATATCTTATGATTCTCACTATTCACTTTATGTCCCCTCATTGGACTCATGGAAACATTTCTTTATGTACTCGACCGTGTACGGTAAGCCACTTCTATAATGACTTCTCTCATGTTCCTCAGAGATGGCATACTTGGGTTCAAAGAATCATACTCGATATATGTTCTTTCATCTTTTATATATCATGGTTACCTGAATCATTAAATTAATTTAGTCAACTTACCTTTCTAGGGAAGATTCTAACCTAGGGTGCCTTCATAGCTCATAGGAGGAAGTTAGGCTCTCTAGCCACAACCTGACCCCAAGGTCTATGGTTTTTCCTCCCACATAGGTCCTTCTCCAACTCTTGCATTGATCCATCCCAGGTTGGAACACTAGCCCTAAACGTTTCATATTTTCATCTTTATGCATTATTTTATTATTATAACTCTCAACCCTTGTTTTCTCAATCTCTGGGATAACCCTTCATGGGTTTTGTCCATGCAGTGGAATTGGGCCACCTTCCCCTCTAGGGGCTTGGTGCCTATGTCAACCTTCCCCTCCAGGGTCTTGACCTTTCTTGACTTTCCCCTCCAGGGGCTTGATCTTTCTATAACAAAACTTCCAGAGGTAGCATGAGGGGTTGGGGCAAGTTATATTCGGATTTTCATTTTCATACATATGACCATTGGTTACTTATGTTTCTCATGTATATAATCATGTATTTTTTTCTAACTTCTCAACTTAATATCTATGGGACACTCCCTCTTTGGAGTATTCATGTGGGGAACTATTTCACTAGGGTAAGTCCCTACATTAGATATCATACATAAGCCCTGGCCCAATCACCTATCACTATAGTGGCAATCATACAGAGGCCTTTTCCCAAGGTGATTATCTTTTCTGGGAAAGATCATCGACCACCATAGTGACCATACATAGGCCCTCTTGACCTGAGGTGATTAGATAGGCCCGATCATACATCCCACATGATTTGCATACATCCATAAGATTTAGTCCTACTTCTCAAAACTTATATCACATGTTCTTCATAAGTTCATAAAACTTTTCTTATTAATGTCTTAATCCACATGCACACGTGCATGGGAAACTAAGTCACTTAACTCATTTATATTCATATTCTTTCATTGTATCCTTCATGCATGGGTTACCAGAAACATATATATTCTCTCTTTCTTCTTGCCCTAATTGGGTTCATATGTGTAGGGTACTATATCACCAGACTATTCATATTTCTCATGGTTAGGGTTTTAGGGCTCGCGTTAGGGACTACACACTATCTCTTAGGATTTCCATGTCATTTGACCCCCTAAGGTTATTCTAGACCAACCCTATATCCATCTATGGTTTATACTTATAACCCAAAAAATAATGTTTCTTTATTTTATCATTATTTCCATGTTACATGTACCTTACCATTTCCACATTAAATGTACATTATTATTTGTACATTATTTGATGAAGGATGCCTTAGTCCTACTTCTTCTCAAAAACCCTAACTTGAGATGAGGAGGAAAATTCCATTTAGGCTTTATTAAGAAAGAGGATGAGAAGTGGACGAAAGAGATGAGGAAAAACCCTAAAGGTATTTTACTTTGGGCAAAGATTTTTGACTTTAGCTAGGAAGGATGCACTGGTATGGGAGTCTCATTATTCGACTAGTGGTGCGGAGGAAAAATTTTCCAGCCCCCGATCGTGGTCCCTTCTAAACACCATTTCCTTCAGAAAATGCCCAACTAATTCCCCCATATTTTCTACATATTACTTGAAATTATAAACTATTAAATATTATTTGACAAAATCTGGGGCTCTGATACCAAATGTAACAACCTCACTTTCCGCATCCTCCAATTAAGGAAATACCTTCAAGTTGAGAGCCATTACCTATATTCCCAAGGATCCAGATTAGTCAAATAACAAATAATAGAAAATAATTTCAATTAAGTCTCAAATATCATTTACAAATTGTACAATGATGTACATCATCGAGGTAATACCTATTTAGAAGAAGTATCATCTATATATTCCTCCTTGGTATAGATTTAATGCCTTTGATATCTTCCATCTTATTCTTCATGTCTTTTATCATGCAAAACATATACCTAAAATGCTGAAAAACAAAACGCGGTCAACATATTACTATATTGTGTACGTGGGGTACAACCACAATGTGTGCAACTAACATGATCACATAATAAGCATCAAATATTGCAAATAAGAGATGGCATATTCCTTACATATCCTAACCTTTACTGGATATATTATCTTGGGTGTGATCACTATCCCATCCAGGGCTCATGTGCATCACCCCTTGATATACGTTAGCCTAGGGTTTAGAATATTATCATTTACTTAGGTGATACTCATATTGACATTATAGTTGAACATGAATTAACTAAACAACCAACATATTATTTATCAAATCAGTTCTCAGGAATCATTCGGTAAACCTGGACAAACTATATTCCAAATAGCCATAATCATAACCACGTACCTCAATGGTGAGCCATGCACATTATGCAAACATTCTCTAAGCATATATTCCAATCAAGCAGGTAAATCAAGAAATCATCATATAATCTGCATTATGTAAATTCTAAAGTGTCACCAATCATATTAATCACATTAATTAGATTAAGCCCTACTCGGGTTCTAATCTAGGGTTTATATTTCCTCTTTTTTTGGTACGCAAGCTCCCTTTGTATTACTATTTTTGAAATTTTTTATGTACAGTGCTCGAGTATATCTATACAAGATAGGAACCCTCATCAGGAAAAAAAACATGTACAACTATACAGCCAACAGAAGGAACAAGCAAGAGACACCAAGGAACCCCTACACAATTCCAACAGGATTCCATAAAACCCCAACAGGAAAACCATCAATAAGTCTTCAGAATAAGAAGACATCTTCAGTTAAAAGATTCAGCCATAGAGAAGACAAAAATTCTACCTCCACCAGGAAATCATAATAGTCCAAATAGAGATCATATCAAACCACCAACATGGTTTCTTACACAGAACCAACAAATCTTAATTGAGGAGATAGAAATCGTTCAGGATTCCAACAATAAGCTTCTCAATAGATCTGTTTCTAGATTCGTGCACCCTGGCATTTCTTTCTTTCTAGATTGAATGCAACACAATGAGGGAAAGAAGATGGGCCAATTTTCTATTATAGAGAACCAAATCTTCAGAGCAAATAGGAACTGAGCAACTAGGAGTCAAATCATAAATCCTTTTCCATACTTCATAAGCAAAGGAATAATTAAACCTAACATGTTTTGTGTCCTCATAGCCAGCCATACACAAGAAACAAAATGAAGTGATAGAAATACCCAATCTTCTGACATAATTTGAAGTGGGAATTTTATTTAATCCAACTTTCCACATGTGGATCTGATAAACCTTTGGGTTGTTATATTTCCAGACCTAAGAACAGTAACGAATCATTTCCTCTTTGTTTCCGATATTGTCCCATATCAGTTTAAGATTTATAACAGAATCTAAACCTGCACACAAAAGTCTGTCCAACCCTCTCAGTGGTTTAGGAATCTTGTTTAAACAATCGATAATTTTAGTATTTCTTCGATTCAAAGGAATTTTCCAAGTCCAATCCGAAATAATACATCTCATCATGGCTTCATTGTGAATACCCAAACTCAAAGAAGCTTGAGGACCAATGACATCACCAAAAAATGATTTCTAGGAAACCAGGGATCATTCCAAAGGCTAATAGAATCACTGTTACCAACTTTAAACTACATCAGAGCAGTAAGATTGTTTCTGAAATGAATCAACTGATTTTAAAAGCCAAGAATTGGAGTAAGAAATTTTCCAAATAGAGCACTTCAATAGATACCTTTCATGAATCCATCTAACCCAAAGGTTGTATTTTTTATAGGCCACATTCCAAAGGTTGAGAATAGTAGCATCTTTAATGATCTCTTTAATTGATCTATTTCCCAAACCCCCTTCCTCCTTGGCCAGCTTAACTTTTTTCCACTTAACCAAGTGAATATTTTTCTTTGAATCTGAATGTCCCCATAAGAAATCCCTATACAAGGATTCAATATCACATGCCACAGAACTTGGAAGAGGAAAAGTTGAAGACCAGTAAAGATGCATAGCTGAAATAGTAGATTGAATCAACTCCAATCACCCAGCCATGGGTAATAAGTTTGATTTCCAACCATCAAGCCTAGCCTTGATTCTATCCATCAAAGGTGCACAGAAATTCCTTTTAAGTTTGCCGATAAATAGAGGAATACCAAGGTATCTCTAAGGCAAATACCCTTCATCAATCTTCAAAATACTAGAGATCAAATTTTTATCAACATCACAACTATAAAACACATCACTCTTACCATTATTCAAGTTGAGACCAGTCATGGATTTGAATTCTTCAAAAATAGTCACTACATTGGTAGCATTATGAGGATCAACCTCAAAAAAGATCATAACATCGTCAACAAAAGTTAAATGTGAAACAACCAAATTCTGAGAAGCCTTCAAAGGACAAATGGAACCATTTAAAACCTTTTCATTTAGAATCTAGGAGAAGCATTCCATGATAAGGACAAACAAATATGGGGCTAGAGGATCCCCCTGTCTGACACCATTGCTAGTTTTAAACCTCTCAGATGGTTCACCATTAATCAGGACTTGATAAGTAGTGTAGAAGATTTCTCTAATCCACACAATCCAACTACCCCCATTATCATTTTAATGACTTAAGAGCCCTAATTCATATTAGGTGTTGTCATTATTATCAAATCTACCACATCTGTATATTATGAACACTTAGATCAACTTAGCTTCCTTAATCAACATAACAACATATAACGTTGGTTTCATAACTAACCCTTATTTATTCACATGTATAGCTATCCACTATATTAACCCTAATTATATTTCCTTGATTTTGTGTTATCATTATATTTAAGATTCGAAACCCATAATTCCTATTATTATCATTTTAATGACTTAAGAACCCTAATTCATATTAGGTGTTGTCATTGTTATCAAATCTACCACATCCCTATATTATGAACACTTAGATCAACTTAACTTCATTAATCAACATAACAACATATAACTTTGGTTTCATAACTAACCCTTATTTAATCACATGTATAGCTATCCACTTTATGAACTCTAATTATCATCATTATCTTTAGATTATTCAACAATATCAGATCACATCTCAAATTAACCAAATTCACTATTTTAAGCATCATGACCCCAAAAGTATGATTTTTATACATTAATCATCACTTTAATGCATATTGCACTACTTTCTAAATAGGAAGCATAATTAGTTCTTGATTATATTTTATTTGCCCTCCTCTCATTCTCTCGATCACTTTGATATATAATCTTTCTATATTAGGATAATCCTAGAAATTTTTATGAATTAAGCAAGATAAGTATTTATACCTTTAAATGTCGCCATGTGGAATCACATCATTGGTCCACGCCAACATTGCTTTGTTAAGCGAGATGATGTTGGGGGGGGGACATGCCCTAGTCCAACCATAGCTGGCCGGTTCAGGTGGTTACAGTTTCCCATCCTTCACCCTTGTCTTTGTGCACGACTTTGTGATGTTGTCGTGCAGACAGCTAGCAGTCTTTCATGTGTGACCTTCCAGGCTGCTCCCTTCCAAAGATAGGCATAAAGGTCTTTTGATTCCATCCCTTTCCCTCCTTGCACGAGGCGTGATCGGCACTCCCTCGTGTGGCCCACAGTCGCGAAGCGGCTGATGGTGCCTATGGTCGGGCTTTCCTTGCATCTGTGAGTGGTGGAGCATCAGATAAGGACCTCCATGACTCTCCCTATCTATCATAATCTCTCTCTATATCTTGGTTCCCTATCATGCCAGCGCTAGCGTGAGGCACCTCTGTGAGGTATCTATTGGCGACCCCCTCATCAGTGCGATCTCTCTATAGATCCTTTGAGGGTTCTGCCCACCATGGCTGCTCCTCCTTCATCCCCTATTGACCTAAAAATACATGAAGATGAGCCAAAGATGGGACCCTATGTGCAGGCTGAAAAAACACTACAGGGGGGTGAATAGGGTTTTTATAAATATTTTAAAAATAATAATAATTCAAACAATCAACTACAAAAGATTAGACAAGGGGACACATGGTTTAGAGTGGTTTCACCCTTAGCAAATACTAAGGGAGTCAGTCCACTACCCAATTGTTTCCAATTGGGATTTTGAAAGCACCTATATTTTATTACCTCACAAGGATGTTACATAAAATACAACTACCTTCCCAAACCCTTTGGAAATCCTTCACCTCGAAGTCATCTCACCAACTTTGAAATAGCATTCACTTGAAGTAACTTCAAGCTCCCCCTTGAAGTAGCCTTCCTCCTTGAAGTAGCTTCCCATTGATACCTTCTAAAAGTAGTCCAAAGTCCACCTTCTCATCCTGAGAAGACCCTTCTCCACCTGAGAAGATAAACCCTCTCCAATCTCCAGCCTACAACCTAGAAGTAGTAAGGAGAGTACAAGGTAGATAAGAAGGAATAAGAAAGGAAAAAGGAAAATACAATTACCACTTTGGCATAAGGCTTGAATCCTATATCAAGTGTTTTGATCTCCTAACCAATGTATATGAAAGTGTAAGTGCAGTGGGTAGGAGATGCTAGCCTATAGGACAATAAATTGGAGCAATGGAAATGAATAGAAAATGTTGGAGTTGCTCAATTGCTCACAAGAATGGATTTTCAATTGCAAGTGTGTATGCTAAAATGTTGCACAAGTAAGTTTAGGTGTCCTAAGGCATGTTCTATTTATAGGAATGGCCTATGAGTACTTAAGGACGTTCTAGACACTTTCTAGGAGGTTCTTAGTGCTTAACTAGCCATTAGGTGTCCACTAATTGCTTTAGCAACGACTAGTTTATTAATTCTGAAAAGTGCAAATAGAGATAATCTCGATTGAGAAGTTTGTCGACCAAGAGTCCGTCAGTCGAAGTTTTTGTCGACCGAGGGATGGTCTGGAGAAAGTGTATATAACGTTCGATTCCAACTCCCAACTACCTTGTCCTCTATGTCTAACGGCTATAGAACCTATTAGAAGAAATAACCCAGGAAACTCTCGGTCGAGAAGTTGTTCGACCGAGAGTATCTCTGATTTGGTGGTTCAGGATGAATACTAAGTGTGTGTATGAGTGTGCAGATGTGACACCATTATAGGAGATGACCTATCTAAGTGTTGTGAATGGCTACGGAAGATCTAAACGCTTGATTTACATGATATCTAAGTACTTGTACATTATATACTTGTACAAGTTTTTACATTTGATTACAATCATGAAATTAAAGAATTTTGAGCATATAGATCTTCCAAAGGTTTGTCATCCACCTTGTTCCTACAACACTCAAGTAGCACGTTATACCCACAAGAAAGAAATGTTTGTCATTTTCAAAACAAAGGGATTTTTATGATGTCCATTTAGCCAACAATCTCCCCATTTTTGAAGATGACAAACATTTCCAAAATATAAAATAAGGAAATATAAATCATATGAGTTTCATACCTGAAGTTTACCTTTTGTACCCATTCTCTTGTTTGCAAGTGTGTGCCAGCCGAGAGATTATGAAACTCATTTTAGATTTTTGATTTTATATTATTTCTCCACCATTGTCGTTTAAAAAAGGTAACCAAGATAATTATTAAGTATGACTTTTATTATTCCCCGTTAGTTTTATTGCTATGCTCCCCCTTAAGAAGATATTCAGTGTTAAAAGCAAGGGATTAATGCAAACCACGTGTTGTCAAATTTAGCCATAATTTATTTCTCAATCATTTGCAAAGGATGTTAAGCCTTGAAATGACATGAGATCCTTTAAGCTTATAGTAGAGTACATGAATGTATCTCTAACCAAATACATGGGATGTTAAGCCCAAATTTGTTTAGATAAATCCATTAAGAACAAGATATGCATCACATTTATGAATATTGTAGGCTCCTTTATTTTCATAGCCAAGATTACCTTAAAGATACTAAGGTCATAACTAATTTCAAATTTTTCATTATGATGTTTACAAAATTTTGTGAACTCCTTCGTAATCTTATATTCAAGATAGTTTTTGTGAGCTCCCACTTAATCTTATAACTAAGATAATTTAAGGATTCTAAGGTCACAATAAGCATTAGATCATAATAAGTTAACCTTTTATGAGAGTTATGCACTAAAATCTTGTTTTCAATATACTAAGATTGAGTGCAAGGAAATGATTTACAATTAAGCATTTTGTCAAGCTTATTTTAGGTCGACCTTGACTTTGACCTGGGCGCCCCTTAGTCAAACATTGATTTTGAACAAGAGGCAATTTCTATAGATTTACAAATTAAGCAGTCACAATAATCTGTTTGATTGAATATAAAGCCCTTATGTATAGAAAAATTTGTACCTTAAAAACAGATTTGATTCTGATAATATTTAATGACTTGAAGCAAATTTATATGACTTGTAATATTTTTTCTCTTAGAACAAACAATTTATTAATATTCTTGTTCTAAGCAAGATATCAAATAATCTTGCTTGCCTTTTTCTTCATAGAATATTTTATATGAAAAACATAAAAACTTGAAGTTCATAGTGAAAATATTCATGCATCATAAAGATGATGTCCTTTTCCATAAGCTAAGCACAAAATAATCATAATATGTCAAGATGCATTTGTGTTATAGAGATTTTCCTTAATGCAATAATGGAATTTTCAATTTTATATCATCATCTATATATGCAATGAGATGAATTACTATAATCTAAGTTATATATATTGATAGCAAAATGAATCAATCAAATAGGTTCAACATGACTTGAGTCGGTTGAACTATTCTTCGATCGAGTGTATCTCGGTCAAAGATTTTCTCAATCGAGTCTTCTACTATTTTTATAGATTTTTATTAGGCTTTTGCAGACTTTAAACAATATCCTGCTCGGTCGATGACTTCTCGACCGACAGTTTCTCGGTCAAATATTTTCTCGACCGAGTATGTTTCTGTATTGTTTTTCAATAATTATTTGCAAGAAAAAGGTAATACAATTTTGCAAGAATATAAAAGTTAAAGCCCAATTTTGTAGAGATAAGACATTTGAATACCAAAGAAACGTTTTAGGTCAAATCTCAACTAATCAAATTCAAATCTCTAAGTTTTAGGAACCCAAACTAAAATAAGTTATTAAAGATGTGTCTCTGCAGGTTTATTTAAAAATGTGTATTTTCAAGTTAGAAATTTTAATTACTTGAATCAATTTGTTATATCATTATGTTAAGTTGAGATAGACATAAAGATATAAAATTTAGAATCTTTGGTCATATCTCAACTTAATTTAATTTATTTAGTTGGGGGGTTTTGGAACCCATACCAACTCAACATCCTTTTTCTTGTAAGGACATGAGAAGGAATAATGTCCAAGATGCAAACAATAATGGCAACATATAGAATCAGTCTCATTTCTCTTTTTATGAGTTTGATCTAGATTGTTCTTGGGTACATATGTATACTTGTCTTTAGGTACATACATAGATTGAGTCTTTCACACCTGTGTCCTTCCCCCACTAGGTCTTTGATAGGATTTTCCTTTAGGCTTGTAACCTAGTCCTCTCCTTCCAATTTGACCATGAGAATCATTTAAGATCTTATCAAGAACATCATTGTTTCTTAAGCTACTAACTTCTTGTTATAACTTAGCAATCTCATCCATTCTCTTTTTGATATCTAACTTTGCTTTATCTAGATTAGATATTAAAGAATCTCTTTCTTTCACAATAGTATCATAATCTAGATGAGTGCATAGGATAGGTTGAGTTTGAAAATCATTTAGCTTTGCAAGCAGTCCAACCTTTTCTTGAGAAAGAATATCATAATTTATTTCTAGAGTAAAAATCTTCACATTAAAATCACTTCGAGATGATTTCAATGTACTATTTTTAGAAATAATACTATCCTTTTCAAATCCAAGATCATTTAATTTAGCATATAGATCTTCATTTTCAGATGTGAGAGCAAGAAGTTTTGCATGTAACTCATCATTTTCTTTATTAGATTTCTTTAATTTTTTCTTGCACTCAATATACTTATCATGTGTCTCTTGAAGGCCAGAATTTAACTCTTCTTTAGATAAATCAAAAAGGCGTACCTCTTCTTATTCTTCACTTGTTGTAGCAATAAGGAATTCTTTATTCACATCTTCCTTCTTTAACCTCCATGGATAGCTAGGTGTTGTGTGTCTTGTTCCTAAGCACCAATTACAACTTGAAAATTGGTCTAAGCTTCTCCTTTACTTGCGGTTGTAGACACCACCACCCTCCATTCTTCAAGACTTGATTAGAGATCCTTGAAGCCTGCTATGATATCAAATGAAAAAACACTAGAGGGAGGGTGAATAGGGTTCTATAAATATTTTAAAAATAATAATAATTCAAACAATCAACCACAAAAGATTAGAGAAGGGGATACAAGGTTTAGAGTGGTTCCACCCTTAGCAAATACTAAGGGAGTCAGTCCACTATCCAATTGTTTCCAATTGGGATTTTGAAAGCACCTGTATTTTATTACCTCGCAAGGATGTTACATAAAATACAACTACTTTTCCAAACCCTTTGGACATCCTTCACCCTGAAGTCATCTCACCAACTTTGAAGTAACCTTCACTTGAAGTAACTTCAAGCTCCCCCTTGAAGTAGCCTTCCTCCTTGAAGTAGCTTCCTGTTGAGACCTTCTAGAAGTAGTCCAAAGTCCACCTTCTCCTCCTGAGAAGACCCTTCTCCACCTAAGAAGATAAACCCTCTCCAATCCACAACCTCCAACCTAGGAGTAGTAAGGAGAGTACAAGGCAGATAGGAAGGAACAAGAAAGGAAAAAGGAAAATACAATTACCACTTTGGCACAAGGCTTGAATCCTATATCAAGTGTTTTGAACTCATAACCAATGTATATGAAAGTGTAAGTGCAGTGGGTAGGAGATGCTATCCTATAGGACACGAAATTGGAGAAATGGAAATGAATAGGAAATGTTGGAATTTCTCAATTGCTCACAAGAATGGATTTTTAATTGCAAGTGTGTATGCTCAAATGTTGCACAAGTAAGTTTAGGTGTCCTAAGGCATGTCCTGTTTATAGGAATGGCCTATGAGTGCTTAAGGACGTTCTAGACACTTTCTAGGGGGTTCTTAGTGCTTAACTAGACGTTAGGTGTCCACTAATTGCTTTAGCAACAACTAGTTTATTAATTCTAAAAAGTGCAGACGGAGATAATCTTGGTTGAGAAGTTTGTCGACTGAGAGTCCATCGGTCAAAGTTTTTGTCGACCGAGGGACGGTCTGGAGCAAATGTATATATAGTTCGATTCCAACTCCCAACTACCTTGTCTGCTATTTCTAACAGATATAGAACCTATTAGAAGAAATAACCTGGGAGACTCTCGGTCGAGAAGTTGTTCGACCGAGCTTGTCTCAGTCTGTAGAGAGTTCAACTGAGAGTATCTCTGATTTGGTGGTTCTGGATGAATACTAAGTGTGTGTATGAGTGTACAAATGTGACACTATTATAGGGGATGACCTATCTAAGTATTGTGAATGGCTAGGGAAGATCTAAATGCTTGATTTATATGATATCTAAGTACTTGTACATTATATACTTGTACTAGTTTTTACATTTGATTACAATCATGAAATTAAAGCATTTTGAGCATATAAATCTTCCAAAGGTTTGTCATCCACCTAGTTCCTACAACACTCAAGTAGCACATTAGATCCACAATAATGAAATGTTTGTCATTTTCAAAACAAAGAGATTTTGATGATGTCCATTTAGCCAACACATGCGTCATTGCGTCGGGGTTGCAGGTCCGAAAGTGTCATTGTGGGTTCAAAAGTGGAGAATGGGGAGTCTGACATTCTAGGAGGATCATGCACTCTACATCATTGTTAGTGTGCCACCCATGTTTGTCTATTCTCTCTCTTCCTCTTGCTTCATGGGTATGGAATAGGTCAGCAGAAGAAGAAGCTCCTTTGTTCATGGCTTCTTCTAGTAACTCGATGAACAACATATTGTCTCCTCTCATGGAATTTAAAGGTTTATGAGTGCAGAGCCTCGGCCAACTCTTCCTGGAGGAAAGGGATCCTGGGTTCTGTAGGGTTAAAGGAATATGGTGGGGAGGGAGGAGAGTTGATGGTAAACTAGTGTATATTTCCCCTTTGATCGCAAGGTAGGGGACAAAAGCATGAGTTTCCTTTTAGATGTGTTTCTTATTATGGATAAAAAAAATATACTAAAAATTCTCCTTTTCCTTGTGGTACCATACTCAACGATATAGGAGTTGAATTGATGGTTACTTAAGGCCAAAGCATAGTGCCCACGAGTCACAAAACTCTCATCTTTCCCTTTCTTCACCCTTTTTTAATACATTTCATAAATCACTTATCCACGGTACTTGGTTGGCACACAACAAGCCACATAGAAAAGTATGTGAATACATGGCACCTTATTACCTAATGAATTCTAAAATATTGATCAATGTTTCTCCTCGATATAGTCATCCAATTTATTATCTTTATTTCAATGAAACTCATAGGGCCTTTTCCAATCCATATCCAATGATTTTGTATTTATTGGGATTTTTTTTTACATACAAAACTTAAAATATTTGAAAACAATAACATTATCATTAATATATGTACAAATACTCTCTTTTCTAGAGTATTTCACATAGTTCCTTATTTAACAATATCAATTGTTCATTACTTTAGAAATCCCTTTATATTGAATTTTCCATTCTTGTCTAATATTATTAATGGATTATTTCAAACAAAAATCCTTTGATTTCCTTAAGTTGTCACAAGGACAATATTATATCATAACTGATACTATTGGGGAAAATTATTTATCAGAACATGCTTTATATTTATTTCATTCAATTTTACTAAAATTGAGTCTACAACACTCATCCCTCATTAAGGATTTTTTTCCCAAATATTCAATCCTAGTAAGCTTATGTGAATGATAACTCATCTAAGCATCAAACCTTAGGGCTAGCAACCCTACTTATATATTCTTAACATCTTACATTTATATGCAAATTCCTTGTATTATTACTAGGATTGGCACTTGAATGCAATCAAGATACATCCACATCCTTAATATTTACATGATATCATCATTTAGTGATTACATTTTCATGTGATTTCAATTTCACTTGCCAACTACCTTTTCACCTAGGTTTTCAACCTATTATTCATTTACTTTCACAAAAGGGTGATTTATCACCTCCAACCCTAGCCCATGTCATTAAGTTCAACTTATTCATTCTCATATGTCATCTTTAAGCATAACATGTGTTTGACCAATATCTCCCACTCATAATGTGATGAAATAAGCACTTGTCTACAGTCCAAAAACAAAGTTCATCCCATTCTAAGGGTAGAGATGGTATTCCCACACATTATCTTACAATTTCATGATTTATGTTGAATCATTCTCAACCTGACAATAAACCATTCATGCTTTTAATTCCATAAATTTTTCTTATATTTTATGAAGTCAAATGCCTCTTTTCACTCTTGAGTTTGTACACAACTCCTCTTGTGATTTCATTATTATATGACTTCATTGTATCTTTTATATTTACACCTTAGGTACCATGATCCATAGCCACTTCCTCAAGGTCTCTAGGGGTATAGGTACTTTTGGAGTGATTTCATCCTTATGCATCTAGGGTTTTCCCCCAGCATACACCCATTGGCCACATGAACATCATGAAGGAAGCTAATCTCCTAAGACATGGGCCTTGGGAAAATGTAGATATTACCTCCTGAATGGATGGTCTTGTGCATTCGGGGATCAACCAACTCCTAATCACATCGGTCCATGTACCTTTAATACTCCCTACCTAACCTTAGGATTGACTTCGGGCTCTACTCTTCCCAAGGGTTCATTTATCACACATTATTTTCATATGCAATTATTTAACTTTGTATCTTTTACATTTACACCTTAGGTACCATGAGCCATAGCCACTTCCTCGAGGTCTCTAGGGTTATAGGTATTTTTGGAGTGATTTCATCCTTATGCATCTAAAGTTTGCCCCCAACATACTCCCATTGGCCACATGAACATCTTGAAGGAAGCTAATCTCTCGAGACATGGGTCTTGGGAAAATGTAGCCATTGCCTCCTGACTGGATGGTCTTGTGCATTCGGGGATCAACTGACTCCTAATCACATCGGTCCATGTACCTTTAATACTCCCTACTTGACCTTCGGTTTGACTTCAGGCTCTACTCTTCCCAAGGGTTCATTTATCACGCATTATTTTCATATGCAATTCTTTAAACCAGATTCCTCCATCTCTCATAATGCTCACTATTCACTTTATGTCCCCTCATTAGACTCGTGGCAGCATTTCTTTCTAGACTCGACCATGTACGGTCAACCACTTCTATAATGACTTTTCTCATGTTCCTCAGAGATGGCATAATTGGGTTCAAAGAATCATATTCAATATATGTGCTTTCATATTTTATACATCATGGTTATCTCAATCATTAAATTGATTTAGTCTACTTAGCTTTCTAGGGAAGGTCCTAACCTAGGGTGCCTTCATAGATCATAGGATGAAGTTAGGCTCTCTAGGCACAACCTGACCCCAAGGTCTAAGGTTTTGCCTCCCACATAGGTCCTTCTCCCACTCTTGGACTGACCCACCCTAGGTTGGCACACTAGCCCTAAAGGTCTCATATTTTCATGTTTATTCATTGTTTTATTATTATAACTTCTCAACCCTTGTTTGCTCAATCTTTGGTATACTCTATCATGGGTTTGTCCATGCAGTGGAATTGGGCCACCTTCCCCTCCAGGGGCTTGGTGCTTATGTCAGACTTTCCCACTAGAGGCTCAAGCTTAATTGAACTTCCCCTCCATGGGATTGATATTTCCATAACGAAACTTCCAGAGGTAGCATGAGGGGTTCCAGCAAGTTATATTCAGATTTTCATTTTCATATATATGACCATTGGTTACTGATGTTTCTCATGCATGTTCTCTCGTATTTTTTTTCTAACTTCTCAACTTAATCTCTATGGGTCACTCCCTCTCCAGAGTATTCATGTGTGGAACCCTTTCTCTAGGGTAAGTCCCTACAGTGGACATCATACATAATCCCTGGCCCAATCACCTATCACTATAGTGGCAATCATACATAGGCCTTTTCCTGAGGTGATTATCCTTTCTGGGCCAGATCACCAATCTCCATAGTGATCATACATAGGCTTGGTATTCTTTTGGTCTTCCCATCCAGGCTTGATACTTCATATACCATCCCATCCATGCTTGGTATTCCATTGGCCTTCCCTTCTAGGCTTGAAACTTCATATAACATCCTATCCATTCTTGGTATTTCATTGGCCTTCCCATTCGGGCTTGGCCCTTTAGCAACCTTCCTATCCGGGCTTGTTTCATAGTTATTTTTGGAATGACTAAACTTCCAGAGATAGCAGTAAGGCAATCAACAAGTTATATTCATATTTTCATTTTCAGGTATGCCTATTACTTATGTTTCTCATATATATTCATGCATTTTTTCTAATTTCTCAACTTATTCTCTTTGGAAACTCCATTTTTGGAGTATCCATGTGGGGATCCCATTCTCTAGGGTGGTCCTTATAGTGGATGCTACATATTTATAGATCATCTATCGACTTAATGTGGACTTTCCTCTCAATAAGCATATGACCACGAAGTGATCTTACATCCCCCATGTTTCACATACATCCATCAGATATAGTTGAGCAAGTTATTCTCACATTATGTTTTGTGCTTCAGTTTCTTAAAACTTTTCTCATTAATGCCTTGTTCCACATGCATACATGCATGAGAGACTTAGCCACCTAACTCATTTACTTATATCTTCCTTATTCCTTTTCAAGGTTCATATGGGTGGTGTTGCATATCACCACACTACTCTTATTTCTTAAGGTTAGGGTTTTAGGGTTATTGTTAGGGACTATACCCTACCTCTTAGAGTTTCCACATCCCTTGACCCCCTACAACCTTCGTAAGTCCACCCTACTTCCACCTAAGGTTATTCACACAAGGAAAACCCATAAAAGATTTTTTTTTCTTCACTCTATCCACTTCTTAAAAAAATCCTAACTTGAGATAAGGAGAGAAGTTCTTTTTAGGGTTCATTAAGAAAGAGGATGAGAAGTGGATGAAATAGATGAGAATAAATCCTAAAGGTATTTTACTTCGAGAAAAATCATCTGACTTTTTCCAGGTAGTATGTACGGGTATAGAAGTCCTCATAAACTGACTAGTAGTGCAAACAAAAGTTTTTCCAGCCCCCGATCATGGTCCCTTCTAGAGACCTCAGTTGTTAGAAAATGTGCTAATAATTCATTCATATTTCTACAGATTACATGAAATTATAAACTATTCAATATTAATTGAAAATTTTGGATCTCTGATACCAAATATAATGACCTAACTTTAAACATCCCCCAATTAATGGAATACCATCAAGTTGAGAGCCATTACCTATATTCCCAAGGATCCAGATTAGTCAATAACAAACAATAGAAAATAATTTCAATTAAATTTCAAATATCATTTACAAATTGTAAAATGATAAACTTCATGGAACTAATACCTATTGAGAAGAAGTATCATCTAAATAGTCCTCCTTGGTATAGCTTAAATACCTTTGATATCTTTCATCTTACTCTTCATGTTTTTTATCATGTGAAACATATACCTAAAATACCAACAAACAAAACACGGTCAGAATATTACTATACTGTGTACGAGAGGTGCAACCACAATGTGTGCAACTAACATAATCACATAATAATCAACAAATATTGCAAATAAGAACTAGCATAATCTTTACATATCCTTACCCTAACTGGATATACTATGTTGGGCATGATGACTGACCCCTCCAAGGCTCGTGTGCTTCACCCCTTGATACACGTTATCCTAGGATTTAGAATATTATTATTTACTTTATGTGATACTCATAGGGACTTTATAATTGACATGAAATATATAAACACCCAACATATTGTTGGTATATATGCCCTGAGAGCCAATCATGGGATGATTAGTGGGATACATTAAGATTGATTTGATAAGCATCAAAGGCAAGCTTCCAATTCTTTATGGTTCAATCATATGAGATAATGATAGAACAGATTGAATGTCTACATAATGACAATACTCAATGACGTATGCTTTCAGGTTCAGGACCTGAACGATGAGATCATACAGATGCTAAGAGTTTGTACATTCTTATTACGTCCCTAGTCAGATGTCATTGTGGAAGGTAGATAGACAGAAATGACACACAAGACTAGATTATGGTGTTGGTTGATGATAGAATCTAATTAGTCATGATATGGAGATATCAAACCAAACACATAGGTACTTGTTAGAGAACAAGTGTACCGGACAGACCCACCGTGAGTTTGACACATGGAACCATGACATGGTAGTCACAGTCAGTTCTCACAGTGATGGTGGTGAGTGTGATTCTTTGACCTGAAATCACTACACTCAACACATGTCATTGGGTACACTTTGACATCATCAAACACAACCCTGAAACATGGGTTGTTATAAAGGTGATGATTGGGTGACTTTGACACATCGGGCTTTTGAGGGGTGAGTGATAGATATGGGATTTGTCCCTCCTGAGGGAGTTTGATATCCATGGCCACTTGATGAATAGTATTGATATAGGTGTGCACACATGTGTGAATCATTATGTGATATTGATGTCACACATATCTCCTCCAATCTACTCTGAGATCAAAAAAGTGAATGAACGTTGACAGGATGACTGTTCCATGCCTTGAGTTCATTCGGGATATCAGTGACAAAGGAATTATACATTTGTTGTAACACCATTCACGAATTGTAGGAAAGTTGTTCTCCAACTTTCCTTTTCACTTGGGTGGCACTGATGTGAGACTAGGCACCGCTCTTTGCTTGTGAAGTCATAAGTGTTATGGACTTTCATTGCCAATGTGAAATGGACCTGCAGGGTCACACACATAGGATTTAACTTGGAAGAGGAGTTTATCCACAAATGATGTTTAGATTGATTACTAAAGGAGTTTAGTAGTTCAATTAAACACTCAATCAATTGATAGCTCAATATCATAGTGTTCAAGCTGTTGGACCGATTGATTAGAGTATCTGATTGATTGAAACTGCAATTGACTGATTTGCACAGTCTGCTGCCCCAACCGATCGGCTCATAGGGATGAACCCTTCGGCTCAGGTTGGTGAACTGGTCAGCTCAAATAAGTGAGACGATTGACTCATGTGTCATGAAATGATCGGCTCAATTGTTGAACTGGTCGATTCGTGGACCAACCGAGATCGTTTGGAAAGTCAGAAGACTATTTTACAAATACAATTTGTTTCACTTGTACAAATTCGATTTGGACAAGGGTTAGTATTTGATTAGTTGGAAACTAATATGAAAGTCAATTTGAGTTGGACCAGGACCACGAACCGATCGGCTCAGAAGTGAACCAATCGGCTCAGGTGTCCCAACCGATCGGTTCAGGAGTGAACCGATCGGCTCAGGTCCCCAACCGACCATTTCATGCTTGAAACGATCAGTTCAGGTGGTGCAGTTGGTTGTTTTATGGAAAATCTGGAACCGTTCTACTCCTGCTTTAAGCCCGCATTGTCTGGGGTAGAGAACCCTGTCCCATGACCCTCCTATACATAGGGGTATTGGGGGCTTCTTAAAGTACAACTCAGAACACTAGTTTCTCTGCAAAGTTGTCGTTCTCTCTAGTTGTGGTAACCAAGAGAGCCCGAGCAAGTGCTACCTGATAAGGGAGGCACAACAAGGGAAACACAATTGTAGAAAAGTGACTGGTGGCAGGAGAGTGTGTCGGTGACTAGTACGCCGACAGGAGGGTGTGACTCCTTCTGATTCCTTATGGGACAAGGAGATTGGAGTTCTAGGTAGTCTGTGTGGACTACTACAGAGGCGGGATACTTCTGCCGCTCGGAGGATAGTTGTCAATCCCAATAGTCCCAGTGAGACCAAGAGCTGTACAGACACCGTCCAAGACAGGAGATGAAGACATGTACAAGCCACGAGGTAATGTCACCGAGCAAGCCTCAGGATAAGGAATGTCTATACAAACCATCTTTCCTATTGTGTAGACGTTGACGTGATTCCTTCGTTCTGGGTTCGGGAGAAGAAATTTTTTTGTTTCCGTTGCCTTCTCTATCTCCCCTCTAACCCAACAGTGGTATCAGAACCTTGTCAACTTCTCTATACTTTAGGATTATCAATATGATCGATTTTGGTTTGTCGACTTTATTTATTGCATACGATGCAAATAAAATTGGCTTTTTGCATTTCCAATCCTAAATCCACAAATCCCAATATATATATGATATGTAATATGAATGCACTCGATACGCGTCACCCTTAAATGAGTTTTGTGGTGGATGTATAGCGTGGTTATGGCCAATAAACCCTATGTATGTGTGCTTGGTTGAATGTGGTTGCTTGCATCTCGGTCTGTGCACTGATTCCCTATCTCCTATTCCTGATGTAACTCGAGATAACTTGAGATTTATTTCTTACCTTTTATCCCCCCGAATGTAACTTGGGGTTTCCCTATTCAAATGTAAAATAGGATAGATCTTTTATTTCCTGTTATGTCAAAGAACGGAGGACAACCTGACAACGAATGAGACGATCAGTTCAAGGAGTGAACCAATCGGTTGGCGATCCAGACGACTAGTTCGAGGAGCGAGATGATCAGGTGGTGGCCATGAGGAGATGCACAACGACCAGGCAAACTGATCGGTTGGAGGAGCCAATCGATCGGCTGGTGGCACCCAGACGACCGGCCAGGGCGAGCATGTCATTCATGTGACGAGTTGATCAACTCGGATGGCTATAGAACTTCATCATGGATAGGTTGCATGTGATGTAGACCTAGATGACCGTGATTCCTCTTCGCTCGAGAAATCACATTAGGATGGCCATAATCATCGCTTTTATCATTTCACATGTTTTATGTGGGATATAGCATGCATATGATACGTAGTATGTATTGTGGTGATTGGATATGTATATGTACCTATAAAACCAAATCCCTCATTAAATATTAAAGCTTTAGATGCCTTCTAAATGCGACACACGTGAAAAGCTTGATCGGCCAAGTGTGGGCATGCCCTAGAGTGGTGCACCGTCTATCTCGTAGAAGCGTGAAGGATGAATATGTAGGTCTGCCCTAACAGGGTGCATATTCATCGTGTTGGCTTTGGGTCGGACTTAACAAGGTGACCTAGATAGGATCTAGCACCTTGAGGCATGGAGGTGATCATGGCAAAGAGTTGTATATGACATCTTTTAAGATTTGCATATGATGCAATTGGCATGAGTTGTCTACATGGAAGATCTAAGTTGTGGGTGATAGCCCTAGCTGGTCCATGGCTTAGAGGATTTAGGATCTTGACCCACTACAAGATTGTACTCTGCAATCTTCCAAATTGATGGTTAGGGCTATCAATTTGAACAAAAATAATGGGAGAGATAATTAATTAAAGTCCAAATTATATCTTCAACCTTTCAAATCAATCAAATAAGTCAAAATTGAGTTTTGGACTAAATTGCATATATTTCCTTTTATAGTACAAATGACAACAAACAACAATCACTTTTCATTGCGATCGGTCCTTGAAAAGGACAAGCTGAATGGGACTAACTTCCATGACTGGTTTAGGACATTGAGAATTGTTCTCACTCAAGAGCAAAAGCTCTATGTCCTGGATACTCCAGCTCCAGAGGAACCTACTCCTACCACACCAAAGGCAGAAATGGATGCTTATAAGAAGCATTCTGAAGATGCCATTGATGCAAAGTGCTTGATGTTGTGCTCCATGAACCACGAGTTTCAGAGACAACATGAGAACATGGGTGTCATTGAGATGATTCAGCATCTCAAGATCATGTATGAAGATTAAGCATGGTAAGAGAGATATGATGTCTCTAGGGTGCTATTCAAGTGTGTCATGACAGAAGGAGATCCAGTTGGTCCTCTCATGCTTAAGATGATTGGGTATGTGGAGAACCTAACGAGACTGGGATTTCCCCTGAGCCAAGAGTTGGCTACTGACGTGATACTGCAATCGTTGCCAGAATCCTACAGTTAGTTTGTGATGAACTATAACATGAACAACTTTGACAAGCCATTGATAGAGTTGTTGGGCATGTTGAGGATAGCTGAGGCATAGATGAAGAAGGACAAGCCTAAGTCTGTGATGATGATCAGCAACAAGAAAGGAAAGTCCAAGTGTAAGGGCAAGGGCAAGGCTAAGAAAGGTTATGATGCTAGCCAGCAGACCAAGTCATCTTCAACTCTCAAGGCCAAGGGAGGCGTGACCAAGAGAGGCAATTACCACCATTGTTAAAATCCAGGACATTAGAAAAGGAATTATCCACTCTATTTGGAAGAACTAAAGAAGAAGGAGGCGAAAGACGTCTCCACCTAAAGTTGTCATGAAATAAACTTATAACATTTTTGAGGTATATGATACCAAGATATAAAGTGTAAAGCACCCAATGCATGGGGAAGTGTTTCCGCCATAAATAGTACTTTAGTTTATTTTCAGCCTTGAAGGCATGTAATAGAGTTATGAACTACTATTTCATATTTGCCAATGGATAGAAACACATTATTTTTTGCATATTGTATGACAATGATAGCAATTAATAAATTTGATGTTTCAATTTCAATGATATGATCTTTATGGAAATGCCTTGTTTATCTTGTGGTACTTGGTATGCATAAGATAAAATGATACCTAAAAGTTATTGATAACTCAAAGAATCAAATTAACATAAAGCATGAGAAATTCATTTCTAGATTCCATATGATGGATAAGTCTAGACTCTTTTTGGTTAGAGAACTAGTAAGAAACATGAATCTCTTGGACATGATCAGTCTTCACGAATCATAGTGGGAGATTAATTATCCTATTAGGTATAATACATGTGATGTATTTACATACCTATTAGATTTAATGCTAATTCTTCAAGCAGTGTTTAGAGAAATACCAATATGAATATCTTCAAGTACTCAAGAATATCATAGATAAAGTACGAGTTTGGTAAAGTGTTAATTCTTGATGAAATCAATGAATAAAATACTTAAATCAAATGTTTGATAACCTTATGAGTGATTATGATAGTGAACTCATGATTAAGGAATGGTGATGTCTAAATAAAAAAGGAGTCATACTCTAAGGAGTTAGAGGATGATTATCAAATAACTAATTTCTTCTTAAATAAAGAATACCCCACACTAATAAAGGACATTAAGAATCACAAGGAGTTGTGATCCTTGATAGATACATCTCAATTATCTATGTGATCAGTTGGTCATGTGATGAGTCAACTATCTAGATGAATATGAGGAACTGGATTTTGAGTTATGGTTTATGACCATTACATCCTAAATGACTTCCATGTAAACCATAAGGTATGACCTTAATGGTAGCACCCATTGGGATGAAATCCATAAGTGTGAACGAGTCTTAAGCGTTAAGACACATGGATAACATTTTAGATTGATGATGCTTATTGATTGCAACTTAATGACTAAGATATTTTCATACAGATACTAAAACTGCATTCCTATGAGGAATAAAACAAGGATGTGTACCTGACACAACCTTTAAGGTTTATGAATCCATTAATGCAAATGAAGTCTATAAGTTACAATGGACTAATCAATGTGATTGATTAAGTACAAGCAACTCAAAGCTGGATCTTTACTTTGATGATATGGTCAAAGGGTTTGACTGATATGTAAAAGATAAAGAAGGGATCTGTGATTTAGTGGGAGTGTATTCACATTCCACATGTTGATGTGAAATGGAAATGTTCTAGAATGGAAATCCAAAGTGGAAATTATCTTTAAGGAAGATAGAGACATTTCCTATGTGATATGAATAGAGATCTATAGAGATAGTTCTCGAAAACCTCTAGACCTAAAAGAGATAACATACATTGGCAATATGTACTGAAGAGTTCAGTATACACAGATCAAGTGGGAGAAAACTTATCCATGTTACATGGAGTTAGTATCCTAAGGCCAAATGTCCAATTCTTATGAAAAATGGAAACACTAAGAAAAGATAAGGATCTATCATGTATGTAATCATCCCATGATCTTGCATGTATGGACATGTCATGAACGAAATGTATTTATCATCTTGTATGTAGGACATGAAAATATGATGTGCTCATCCTGATAACTCGTATGTGGGACATGACGAGTGGATGTCTGTCTAGTTCCAGTAAGGGTTATTGGAATACCATAAGAACTTGATAAGTACTAGTTCTATGGAAATAAGGAAGGGTTCACTGTAAGGAGTTACATTGATGAGAACTTCCTAGAAGGACATAAAATTAATCATAAAATATATATGGTATATATATAAAAGTGAATGTTTTTTGATATATGGAAACGTTCCAATAAAGCTATTTTAAAAGGAAAAGATGAGTATATGTGTGTTAGAGAACAACAGTGGATACTATATGGATCTAAAAGTTCATGAGATGAACTTATAGATATTCTGATCTTTGATGACAAGTAAGGAGTACCTGATCATGCAATGGGGCTAAAGGTTAGCAAAGGAATACTAGATCGCATATTACGGCAACTCCATCTCATACGTGTGACGTACAATGAAGATATGAGAGACATGCACTTAATACCGACTTTGGCAAGGTGTTGCCATAACTCACTGTGTAAGCACTAGAGCATAGTAACATGTGGGACATGTTTGAAGATCACTAAGAATATGATTCAATGGTGATTGGCTCGTAGTGTAAGTGGGAGTCTGTTGGTATATATGCCCTGAGAGCCAATCATGGGATGATTGGTGGGATACATTAAGATTGATTTGATAAGCATCAAAGGCAAGCTTCCAATTCTTTCTGGTTCAATCATATGAGATAATGATAGAACGGATAGAATGTCTAGAAAATGACAATACTCAATGACGTATGCTTTCAGGTTTAGGACTTGAACGATGAGATCATATGGATGCTAAGAGTTTGTACATTCTTATTATGTCCCTAGTCGGATGTCATTGTGGAAGGTAGATAGACAACAATGACACACAAGACTAGATTGTGGTGTTGGTTGATGACAGAATATCATTAGTCATGATATGGAGATATCAAACCAAACACATAGGTACTTGTTAGAGAACAAGTGTACCGGACAGACCCACCGTGAGTTTGACACATGGAACCATGACATGGTAGTCACAGTCAGTTCTCACAGTGATGGTGGTGAGTGTGATTCTTTAACCTGAAATCACTACACTCAACACATGTCGTTGGGTACAATTTGACATCATCAAACGCAGCCCAGAAACATGGGTTGTTATAAAGGTGATGATTGGGTGACTTTGACACATGGGGCTTTTGAGGGGTGAGTGATAGATATGGGATTTGTCCCTCCTGAGGGAGTTTGATATCCATGGCCACTTGATGAGTAGGATTGAGATAGGCGTGCACGCATGTGTGAATCAATATGTGATATTGATGTCATACATATCTCCTTCAATCTACTCTGAGATCAAGAAAGTGAATGAACATTGACAGGATGACTGTTCCATGCCTTGAGTTCATTTGCGATATCAGTGACAAAGGAATTATATATTCACTGTAACACCATTCACAGATTGTAGGATTGAAAGTTGTTCTCCAACTTTCCTTTTCACTTGGGTAGCACTGATGTGTGACTAGGCACCTCTCTTTTCTTGTGAAGTCATAAGTGTTATGGACTTCACTACCAACGTGAAATGGACCTGTTGGGTTACACACATAGGATTTAACATGGAAGAGGAGTTTATCCACAAACGATGTTTAGATTGATTACTAAAGGAGTTTAGTAGTTCAATTGATAGCTCAATATCATAGTGTTCAAGGTGTTGGACCGATTGATTAGAGTATCAGATTGATTGAAACTGCAATTGACTAATTTTCACAGTCTGTTGCCCCAACCGGTTGGGGCAACAGACTGTTGGTCAATTGCAGTTTCATAGGAATGAACCGATCGGTTGCCCCAATCGGTTGCCCCAACAGGTTGGTGAACCAGTCGGCTCAAAGAAGTGAGATGATCGGCTAATGTTTCATGAAACAATCGGCTCAATTGTTGAACCTGTCGATTCGTGGACCAACCGAGATCGTTTGGGAAGTCAAAAGACTATTTTGCAAATACAATTTGTTTCACTTGTACAAATTCAATTTGGACAAGGATTAATATTTGATTAGTTGGAAACAAATATGAAAGTCAGTTTGAGTTGGACCAAGACCACAAACTGATCGGCTCAGAAGTGAACTGATCGGCTCAGGTGTCCCAACTGATCGGTTCAAGTGTGAACTGATCGGCTCAGGTTCCCAACCGACCATTTCATGCTTGAAACGATCGGTTTAGGTGGTGCAGTTGGTTGTTTTGTGGAAAATCTCGAACCCTTCTACTCCTACTTTAATCCCACATTGCCTGGGGTAGAGAACCCTATCCCATGACCCTCCTATATATAGGGGTATTGGGGGCTTCTAAAAGTATAACTCAGAACACCAGTTGCTCTACAAAGTTGTCATTCTCTCTGGTTGTGGTAACCGAGAGAGCCCGAGCAAGTGCTACCCGATAAGGGAGGCACAGTAAGGGAAATATAACTGTAGAAAAGTGACTGGTGGAAGGAGAGTGTGTCGATGACTAGTACGCCAACATGAGGGTGTGACTCCTTCTGATTCCTTGTGGGACAAGGAGATTGGAGTTCCAGGTGGTCCATGTGGACTACTACAGAGGTGGGAGACTTCTACCGCTCGGAGGACAGCTGTCAATCCCAATAGTCCTGGTGAGACTAGGAGCTTCACAGACACTATCTAAGATAGGAGGTGAAGACCGCACTAGCCATAAGGTTACTTCACCGAGCAAGCCTCAGGAAAAGGTATGTCTCTACAAACCATCTTTCCTATTATATAGACATTGACGCGATTCCTTCATTCTGGGTTTAGGAGAAGAATTTTTTTTTGTTTCTGCTACCTTCTTTGTCTCCCCTCTAACCCAACACATATATCATTCATTCAATCTTTGATAAACCTAGATAAAAGTCATAAGTCGATACATGTAATCATAAGTGTAACCATGTACCTCAATGGTAATCCAAGCAGATTATCATATAAATATACTTCACACATATTTTCCAAGCAAGCAAATCAAGATTTAAAATCTACAAGTACATAAATCCTAACTTGTCACCATCTCTTTAATTAGATATAACTACTCAACCCTAATCTAGGGTTTAGGTTTTTGTGTTATCGAGTTACCATTAGGGTTATGACTCGAACTCCTTAATTGCCATGATTTTTACTTTAATAACTTAAGAACCCTAATCCATACTAGGTGTTGCCATGATTATCAAATCTATTTCATCCTTGCATTATGAGTACTTGATGTGGCCTTAATCGCACGTCCCAAAAGAGGCGGATTAAGAAAGATCGGACTTTCAATTTATAACCAGAAACCTTCAAGGACCCCCACAACTTTAATATGGGATCAAAGTAGATATACGTTGTTGAACACAGGGACGTGGGGACATTTAGGACATTTAAGATCTCGCTCTTAAGTCAGATAAGCCAATCCAATAGTCGATAAAAGTATGGAACTAGAACTAGTCTAGCAAAATACCACAAAATAAAACAAAGTATAGCAAACAAAACAGAGTCCGTAGGATTCTACTAATCAAAGAGAAGGAGTTCCTACCTATGTAACCACAAGTTAGACAGTCTATGAAACCGTCCTCTGGCATAGACAACCCTCGAACACCCCAACAAGCGACCTACATCCAAACTTAGTACGTACTGCAATATCTACTCTTGTGGGGTAATCCCACATGGTTTCGCGCTGCGTGAATAAAACCAATCAATGATATGAAACCTCTTTCGAGGATGAAAAATCAACATCCTAGAATATTTTAGATACCTTTTCAGGTCTAGAATATTCTAAGATGCAAGGAACAGATGTGATCTAGGCAGAGCCTAGTAGTGGGCCTGACTATATCGGGCTGGGCCCGACTGTGCCTAGGCCTATCTTTTTGCACACATCACCTTGAACCATTCTCTTTTCAAATTTTGATCCAAACTACCTTCTCTTATCCATTTCTATAATGAATCTCTTGATATAGGCAGAAATAGAAGTTTAAGCGAGAAAGAGATCAACCAAACTAGCAATCATGATTAGAAAAAGAAGATAGAATAGAAAACATACTAGATTTGAAATAAAACTGCTTGCTTAAGGTAAAAGTACATAAACATGCCCAAAATGGGCTACATAGCTGAGAAAAAGCTCAACTATCCATGGACAAGCATAGTTGCATAAAAAAGATGGAAGAATATTTTTATAGAAACAAAAGAGAATAGTAGAACAAAGGAGAAGAAGAAGAGATTTTTCTCATAGAGGAGAGGTGGCTCTCGCTCCATAGCATCCGTATGGGCCAGATCTGGCTTTTGGGTCATCTTCCTTGGTCTTCTAAACTCCTTGGCCTCCTTTCTCTTTGATTTTTCTTAGAACAAATTGGTGGGTGTATGGAGGTGGAAGATGGCTGGAAATGGGTGAATGGTGGTGGAAAATGATGGTAGATGGAAGCAAATTGGAGAGACAGACGTAGGATGAGCACTTCAGCCTTTTCGGGCCTTGGCACTAGCCCACAGGGCTTTGAGAATCTAAAAGTCTCATAACTAAAATGTGGAACCAAAACATGTCGGAACCCCTCTCCAGGTAGCGAGTGGTGGGTATTTATAGGTGAAGGTAGAGTGTGTGTAATAAGTGGTTGTGACACCTGTCTCAATTTCTACCTCAGTTTCGGCCCAATCATGCTGGGCTCAACATGACTGTACCGGGTATAGAGGTTGAGATAGATGTCATGGTCGAGACATAGATTGTAGACACATAGCTTGTAGCAGTCAAGGCAGTTGTCACGATCGAAATGGTTGTGGTGGTCAAAACAGACGTCACGGTTGAGGCGAATGTCTTGGTTGAGGTGGCTATGGGCTCTTATCCTCAGCCCAACTTTGGCAGACTCGACATGATCATTCCTGGTGTAGCGGTTATGTTTTGATAGGGATGGAGGTCACGGGAGCAGAGCTTGTAGCGGTCGAAACATATTCCATGATCGAGACAGTCATCGCGGTTGAGATGGTTGTTGGCCCTTGTCCTTGGCACGACCGTGTCGGGCTAGGAACGGCTATGCCAAGTGTCTCTTTCATGGTGGATGTAGCGATCTCTATATATGGAAGCCTAGCTATTGCAAAAAGCATGTGTTGGGGAGAAATCTTTGAGAATAAATGTCTTTTTGAGTTTGGTGCCTACAAGTCCCAAAATTTGCTAGTTGAGAAACTATATCTATGAAAAGATACAAATTTCTAACAGACAGGAATCTAAGGTTATTTTGGGCATATGTTGACACAAAACCATAAATAAATGCTTAGCATAAATACCTAAGTTTGGGTGTTATCTACCACCCCAAGCTTAAACCCTTACTTGTCCTCAAGCAAGACTATACTCAAAGAACAAAAAGATAACATCCAAATTAAGCATGGCGATAAATGCTAAGGTGAAGAAAAATAGTTTTAACATTAACTCTATTGATCCATGTTGTTTTAGAGAAAACCTCCACCAGTCAAGCACAATCCTTCTAAAGTATGATAAAAAAGAATCCAAGCAAGATTAAGCCAATTCACTACAACTTGTTAGTAATCATGAGGGTTCAAATCATAATGATATAATATTGAAGCATTATCACATAGGTGATCTCACAGGTGATAAGTAATGAGATACTATCGTGTATTCATGTAGGCTAATCAGATAGACCATGCCTCCCACTTATTCAAATTCTCAGAAGCAACAAGAAAGTAAAAAGACTCTAATAACTTTTGAGGATCCCGATCTATGTCAGGTTGGTCCATGTAACGAGCAATAGTCCAAGCCAGTTGGCCAAGAGCAGTAAGATGAACTCCTCATACTGTACTCGAACCAACCTTTCTACTAGTATGATCTCATAAGTCTCCTATGGGTTCCTAAAAGACTCTCTAATGAGCTTTTCGAGGTGGAACTACCAGGAACGACACACCAACATTCATGAGCGTTGTCATACATTGACTAAGCACTATCTTGAACTCTCATGAAAGAGAAACAATGCTCATTTATTCACACTCAGGCTTTTATTCTATGCATTCTATTTTTTAGGTCAGGGTGATAACTATTTTGATATTTTTGGGCGGCCAAGCCTCTTTTACAAGTATTTAATTTTTTTCATCTTTTTGACTCAATTCAAGGTGAGAGGATGCATAGACCATCAAGAACATAAACAATATTACTTTATTATAGATCAAAACTCATCATTATCCGATTGATACCTATGTGAAAAGGTAGTAATTGTGATTCAAAGATCCTTAGAGTATAGGCAAGTTTGTGAATAATGTAGCTTGGAGTTTTTTATCATACTCTAGCTCTTTTCAACAATCCCATATTCTGGGTTTGTCATGAACAACATAGATCCAGGGATTAATGTTTTAAGCCATGAAAAATGTGCACAACCTTAAATTGATTTCCAAACTTAAGGAAAGAGTCAAAGAGCTAGTCAAGAAAGTGATAAAGCAGATCAAGATGAAAAATAACACATTTAGGCATAAGTCTGAGCATTTAATTCTAAGATCCGCATCATATAGCCTTAATTAAAAACATACAAATTACGAAACAAAGTTCTACAAAATATTAAATCTAGGCTAAAGAGTATAAAATTTTCAAAACTTATGCTAAATGTAGAAAATAAACATGCATGTGTGAAGAATACAGAGATAGATTGGCGAATAGCCTACCACCCCAAGCTTAAAACTTTGCTTGTCCTAAAAAAATCCTTGAACATGAGATGGTAGGGAAGGAATGCATGAATATACAAGAAACAAATTTATTAAAGTCCTAGTATGATGCATGTATGCAAGGATATGTAAAAGCAGTTAGAGGAAATAAACTATCTAAGCAAGAACATTATAAATGAAATTTATTTTTACAAAAAGAGAAAAGAAAGGGGTAAGAGAAAAGGGGGTGTCTGCCCCATGATACCGACACTGGGATATCAAATCCTAAGTATTGGGCCCAATGTCACATGTGTCTCACTGGCGAGTTCTACTATTTAATAGGTGTAGAATAGACAGAGACATGGGCCTTTTTAAGTCTATAGAAGAGGAATAAAATGCGGTGACTCGGTGAAGTCATCTCTGTGCTGGGATTAACTTGAACTGCACTAAAATGAATTCTTTAGCACAACATCCTCAAGGTACCCATCACGGTATGAATATGAATAAGCAAGCCCTAGGATGTCGACATAGGATGAGATGGAGGTTGAATGTTTTCTAGAGGACTCCTCTCTCCTATCTCTTCTCTCCTCTCTCCACATATAAACTTGAGGTTGGTTGCTTGGATAAATTTTCATGTATAGTCCAAGTCATCCTATCATCTTCTGAACAAGAAGTACCCCCACTCAAATCTGTTTATGTTTCTAGCACCCCGATCTTGTCACATTCTATGGGGTCTGGGTTATCTTCATGCTCAGCAGCCATGTTGTAATGGATTGTCCATCCTACTTCCTTGATGTCAACTTTTCCTTGAAAAGGGATTGTGGACAATGTCAGATCATGCTGCTCTAGTTCATCATCATCAATATACTCATTCCACTGAGATGAATAGTCACCATCATCCTCATCGAACACATTGTTCCAAACCATGACTGGTGCACTATTCACAGCTAAGTGACAAGTCTCAATATGAGAGATATCACCTTGGCTTGGGTCAATGCCTGATTTAGAATCCTCTAACTAACTTTCTATAGTGAGGTCGTTTGACTGCCCTGGTGGGGATAAGAGTCAATGTCATCATCATGTAACCACACATGTGTGTGGCTTGTAGCTCCCATTGGTTGATCAATCGAATCATCTAGATGACATGAAGAGTCCCCCTGGTTAGTGATCCTTCATAGAAAAATCCCAGTAAATCTAGTTGACGATATGAATAGGATGGTAGGGCAAACTCCAGTCTAGGCCCAATGGAATGTTTTTGATGACTGTAATCTCCATGATCATGTGATGGCATTTGCAACTATGTGGTAACCAAATTAATGAGCTCTTGAAGCCTCCTGCCTTGTTCAACATCCATGTCATGAAGCTATTGTAGTTGAGCATTAATGCTTTCAAGATCCTTCAATTCCACCATGCACTTCTATTGGAAACTCACTATGTCAAACTGATGCACTTGGACAATCCTTGTTCAACAGTATGAAGTATACTTCTACTATAGTTTGTGACCTCGGAGGCTACTTGGAGGTGATGGCCCTGCTTTTCTAGTAGTTGTTGAAGCAGATAAACTTATTCATGGATATGAGGACCTAAGGAGGAGGCTAGTGATCAACACTTTCTCCAGCTAGCCCCACTACTCTAATAAATTCTTGATCCCATGTTGAATCGGAGGTTGAGGGTTGATTGGCAATTTCTTTTACTGAGACTTCTAGTACTGACAACGGTGGGAGCGAGTATAGCTTGACTAGTTGCAGCACATGACTTTCAATTATTTGCCAGCAGTTAGGATTGTAGAAAATTTCTGAAGGATAGGTGGACAAGATAACTTGTCTAGTAGAGGAAAGATCCATGGCTAAAAGCATTTATACAAAAAAGAAAAAACTATTCCGTGTATTTGAATAAGTACGTGTAAAACAAAAGAAGAAGTATGCATATATATACATGCTTATGGATGATAGAGCAAAATCATTGGGTGTGTATACGTGGAAAACCACGTCCCCGACAATGGTGCCAAAAGTTGATATGGCCTAAATCACGTGTCGGAAAAAAGGTAGATTTAGAAAGATCGGAATTTAAATTTATAACAAGAAACCTTCAAAGACCCCCACAACTTTAATATGGGGTCAAAGTAGATATAATGGGTCGAACATAGGGATGTGGGGACATTTAGGATGTTTAAGATCTCACTCTTAAGTCAGATAAGCCAATTAGATAATCGATAAAGGTATGGAACTAGAACTAGTCTAGCAAAATTTCACGAAATAAAATAAAACAAAGTAAAAAAACAAAATAGAGTTTGTAGAATTCTACTAATGGAAGAGAAAGATTTCTTATCTTTGTAACCATAAGTTGGGTAGTCTATGCACCCGTCCTTGGGCATAGACAACCCTCAAACACCCTAGCAAGTGACCTATATCCAAACATAGTACGTACTGTGGTATCTGTTCTTGTGGGGTCATCTCACTCACTTTCACACAGCGTGACTAAAACCCATCAATGATATCAAACCTCTTTCGAGGATGATAAATCAACACCCTAGAATATTCTACATACCCATTCAGGTCTAGAATATTTTTAGATGCTAGGAACATATGTGATTTGGGAAGATCCTGGTAGTAGGCCCAGCCCTACTGGGTTGGGCCCAGCTGTGCCCGTCTATGGTTCTGCGTAGATCACCTTGAACCATCCTCTTTTCAGATTCCGATCCAAACTACTTTCTCTTATCTATACTCTCAATATAGGGAGAAATAGAAGTTCAAGCAAGAAAGAGATCAACCAAACTTGAAATCATTACTAGAAAAAGAAGATAGAACAAAAATGGTACTAACATTGAAATAAAACTATTTAAGGTAAAAGTACATAAATAGGACCAAAATGGGCTACATACCCATAAAGGAGCTCAACTAGCTATGGACAAGCATTGTTGGCACTGAATAAAGATGGAAAAACATTATTTTTATAGAAACAAAGGAACACAGTAGAATAAAGGAGAAGAAGAAGAGATTTAGCCCGTAGAGGAGATGTTGCTCTTGCTCCTTAGCCTCCGTATGGGCTGGATCTCATCTTTAGGTCATCCTCCTTGGTCTTTTGAACTTCTTGGCCTCCTTTCTCTTTCATTCCACCCTGAATAATATCTTGGTGGGTGTATGGAGGTGGAAGATGGCTGGAAATGGTAGGAAATGGGTGAATGGTGGTGGAAAATGATAGTAGATGGAAGTAAACTGGAGGGATAGATGTAGGATGAGCACTTCAATCTTTTAGAGCCTCAGAGCTTTCTCATGGGGCTCTGGAAACCTAAAAATCTCAAAACCAAAATGTGTCGGAACCCCTCTCCAAGTAGGGAGGGGTGGGTATTTATAGCTGAAGGCAGAGTGTGTGTAATAAGTGGTTGCGACACTTGTCTTAGTCACTACCACAGTCTTGGCTTGACCTTACGGGGCTCGGCATAACCGTTTCGGGTGTAGAGGTCGAGACAGATGTCACAGTCGAGACGGATGTTGTGAGCACAGAGCTTGTAGCGGTCGAAACATATGTCGTGGTAAAGACAATCATTGTTGTCGAGACGGTCATCGCGGCCGAGACAGTTGATGTCCACTGTACTTGGCCCAACTATATCAGGATGGGCATGGTCATGTCGGGTGTCTCAGTCACATCGGATGTAGACATCACTAGAGTTTGAAGCATAGTTGCTGCAAAAACCATGTGTTGGGGAGAAATCTTGGCGAATATATATCTTTTTGAGTTTGGTCCATGCCTGCAAGTCCCAAAATTGGTAAGTTGAGCAACTATATCTATGAAAAGATACACATTACTAAAAGATAAGACTCTAGGGTTATTTTGGGAATATTAAGGAAATGTTGACACAAAACCATAAATAAATGCTTAGCATAAATTTCTGAATTTGAGTGTTATCAGTACTCAACTCAGATTAACATCATTACTAACATGCCATGATATGACCTTATTTTCATTACCCATTAAGTCACATGCATGATTATCCACTTTTTTAAACCTAATTATCATATGTATTATCATGCTCATTATGGAAAACATATTATGTTCCACATTATCAGATAAAGCATAAAAGAAGGATCTTTTAACATTTTCAACACTCCAATCTAGGATTTAAGTCCTTCAATCTCCACTTTAACCCATGTTGTAGTATTTTCTAATTGTAAAAATACTTTGGCATCAAATATATTTTATTTAGATTCCCCTCATTTTCCTAATAAATTTTCATAAATGGTTTGTCTAAATCTGATCATCTTAGCATTTTCTACAAGTTTTGCAAGATAAATCTTTAAAGAGCCAATCATGTAATGACACATCATGTGTGTGGAGGTGTGGTCAACAACAAAAATTCTGCTCCGGCCTGAGGAGCTAGTCCAGATAAGCCCGGCAGTGGTTGTGTGGGAGATCTACGACAAGCTCAGTCAATCAGAGTGGATGCGAGCTCTTGGGATACTATGGGGACTCTGGACACACAGAAATAAGGTCACCTTCGACAGCAGCACATCATCTCCGACGCAGTTCATCCGACAGGCCATCTCCTACACAGACGACTTCAGACGGATCAACGAGAAACTACGGACGGCAGTGGAAAGGGGAGAAGACGTGGCGGAGGCAGGGTGGACAAAACCAACGCATGGGAGGTACAAGCTCAACTGTGACGCAGCTATTGGGCAGGGGGTTTGATTGGCATGGGAGGTGTCATCCGAGATGCAGAAGGAAAGATACAGGCTCTGGTGGCGGAGAAAGTGCAAAGAACTGGAGACGTTCGCATCGCTGAATCGTTGGCAATGTTGATTGCTATGAAACAAGCTAGGGAATGGGGTTTCACGGTAATGGAGGTGGAAACAGACTCAAAGTCTGTTGCGGATGCAGTCCGAAAGCAGAACATGAGGAGAGATTATCTTGGTCTTCTATTTGATGATATTAAGACAGTAGGAAGTTCTTTTTCTTTCTTTTCTATTGCTTTTATTCGACGATCAAGTAATAGACTTGCCCATGAAGCCGCGAAAGGTGCCCTTCAGGGTATCACTAGCTCTTCTAGGGATCTACTTGATGTCCCAAATTTTCTTCTTGATGTAGCTCGTACTGATCTTTTATAATATATAAGGCGTTTACCTTAAAAAAAATGTAATGACACATCATCATAATACCTTATTATGTGCATAGGAGGTCGACCCACAGTTCAACCTAATTTTCCCCCTAGACCGGCTCGTCTGAGGCCGAACCAGGTGAGATTCCGACCATGTATTCTCCCTCACGCTACGTGTGAGATGGGATGAACATGCATGTTCCATACGTCGTCTTCCTCCGCAGGGGGAAGCCAGTCAGCAACACCTGCACCAGCCGATGTTTTTCCCCAAAAGATGTGGTTAGATCTTCTCCTACTACTCCACACTGAAAGTAGGACTTCCATGGCTTCCCTTTGTGGAAACCCCTCGAGTGCAACCTCTATCATCGTAGAGGGTGCCGCCTGTTTGGGCTTTGTGTGCTTGTGTTGTCACTTGCAACCAAGGGCACCACGCCCTCTGCCCAACATTCCCAAACATGACAAGGGGCTTCATAGGGATGATGGTGGCAAGAACGAAGGGAGATGAAGCTCCATCCTCTACCTGGGTTATGATGTCGCCATCAATGCTTACCTCACCTACATCTCGAGTGGAAGAGGCACACCTAGTTCTGCCCAACACTTTCCCAGTGGGGACCAGTGGTGGTGCCTCAGTCTACCCTTACTCATCTTCATCCAACTCCGCCTCCCATTCATAGGCATCAGGCATTTTATCTACCCTTTGAGAAGACTCAGTGGCTGAGAGCCCAAACTCTGCATCATCATCCCAGAACATAGTTGGCATTGGTTCCCAGAAGGCCAAAAAAAGAAGCAAGGGAGGCACATCTACAAACCACTACTGCATTGCAGAGAAGAAAGGAAAAGGATCATGGAACCCTCAAGGCTCTATACGTTGTGCATGGGTTATCAGGGGTGTTGCAACATCCAACCTTGGTTTTCCCAATCGCTCCCTTTGGGAGGTTAAGTCGGTAGGGTTGAATTTGTCATCTCTTTATTTCCTCTAGGTTGTTGTGCAAGACATGATGGTAAACCGTAATGGCAATGTTGCGGCAGGAGTTATGAGGAAGAGGGGTGTAGGTTCGATTGGCTATCCATGCACCTCCCATATATATACACCCACACATTTTCATATGCTCCTTTCTCATTTTTTACATGTATCTCTCTCACTCTTTCTTGTCATACAAGAAATATGTAAAAGGTAAGACACTTATCACATTCCATAAATATATAATATGCTTCCTTCCTTAAGTGTTAAAAAGATATTTCCTTTAATACATATTTGGTATCCCACCAAATAAAGGAGAAAGGAAAGGCATCTAGGTTAGGAAGTAATTGAATATATCCTCCTTATTTACTCTTACTTTTTCTTACTTCTCTTCTAATGAAAACTTTTTGGTTTTTATTCTAATGAAACCAAAAGTCATGAAAATACACTACCTTATTGGATAATGAAATATTCTCTTATCTTCATTTTCCCAAAGTATTCCTTAAAATCCATTATATGAATTCATTAGTCTCCTTTCCAATCTATATCTAGTATGTTGGGATTTATTAGGATGACTTTTTTATATTAAACTTGCTATGTTGACATTATTGGAAACAATACCATTATCCCATGACATATCCTTTTTCCTAAAATTATGCTCTTTCCTTTATTACTTCCAATAAGACAAATTATTCTCATTTGATGTCTTAACCATTATGTTGCCAATATTTGCTAGATAATTATTCCTTTCAATACCTAAAACAACATGCATCTTATTTTCTCTTAAACACTTGTCAATTATTTCATTTTTCTATTTTTCAACAACTCATAAAGTCATTATTATTGATATATGTGCAAAACCTCTTATTTATTTAACATGTGCCACAACTACCAACACCACAAAGGTGATTAACATTATTATTCCACCTGCAATATCATTGGGTAAAATTATTAATCAATTCATGGCTTATATTTTAATAATTCAATTGTACCAAAATTGAGGATAGTACATAACTCTTGAACCATAGAATAAGGTCCATTCTACTCAAATTCAAAATGTTATGATCAACTCTAACCCTAATTTATTCATTCTAATGCCTTATCCAAAATACGAGTCTCCTCTTATGAATGCCCTATGTTGAGTAGGAAACTCCTTTTGTCATGGTCCTACATTCAAGAAGATGTCATCTCAAGCCCTATTATATATAGGAAATCCCAACAAAGACATATCTTCAAATCAAATCTCACCTTATGAATCCATATCTCAAATAGGCAATACCTCTAGTTAAAACCTACACTCAATCAGGCCCCGACTTTTCAGCCCTATCTTTTTTTGTTGTAAAAAGAGAACTTGTATCTGAAAAACCAAAAACTTTGGGTATAAGAAAATGTCATGTACCCATTTATCATATACAAAGACAAATTGACAAGTATTCTATCAAAAACCTAAGGAAACCATAAGACTATATGAGGAATAAGCTTTCAAACTAACCAAAGCCCAAAACAAAAAAAGAAAATGGCACGCAAGCCAAAAAATCATGAAAACAAGTCATAGGAATATTTGAACCTCTTTTCAAGAGAACATGAACTAGAAAACCTAGATTTAGGTCACCCAGATAAGTTTATCAACAGTGCCTCTAGCTATATATAGTCTCCTTTCCTTCCTTACTTCTTTTTCTTCTTTGATAAACAGTTCATGTCCCAAATTTTGTAGGCTTGCCAAGGATTTGTATCATCAAACAAATCAAAATGAACTCTCTTTCATCTTGGAAATAACACTTTTGGTTTGTTAATTTGCAGCCAAAAGAGAAACCACAAAATGATAAATTTACTTCACTAGATAAGGATATGCATAATACGTACAGTCGATTATAGGGATACCATTTTCTATTAGGCACTTCATAGTCTCAGTGTTCCAATCAAACTAAAACTTACTAGTATTATCCACAGGAGGAGATTGAAAGCTAGTAAGGTCTAATTCTTCTAGGATTACACTGGAAACATTTTTGGAAATTCCCCTTTGATCCAAATCAATAACCGGTACAATCTCTACCACATCACTACTAGCCTTCCCGCTAGCAGCTCCCCTAGAAACCTCCTCTTCTTGAGGTATCTCATCCCCTTCGAGTAAGTCAGTAGCTGGAGAGGGAGGACTGGATTTTCCTATAAAATATGAAAGACTTACTGAAGTCCATATGACTATTTTAGAAGAAATATCAATTGCAAGTGCCGAAGGGTTATGTTTTGCATCTTAGAGTTAATTCCTCGATTACTTGTTGTTTTTTACCAAAATGAAGTTGAAAGTCATTTCTTGGATTTATCTTCCACATCACCATTGGACATAAAACCAGTTTATTCCAAAACAAATAACATCCTAAAAAGACCTCTGGCTTTTCTATTAGATCGATTATCAGAGAAACATGTTCTCCACCAATTTATGCCATCATAGCTTTATTTCCTCACAAACTTGCATTGCTCCAAGAGAGCCTTCCATGAGCACAATGTCTTCATAGTCCAATGGTCTCCCCAACTTACATGTAGTACTGGAAATTTGATCAAGAGTCCAAGAAAGTAATAGATTCCTAATATTTACCCAGGTCGAGAAGGAGAGTGGTCCCCTAGATTGACCAATGATTAGAACATTGTCAATTGCGCACAGAGCCAACTCCACTACTAACTTCTCTCCCTATATGTAGTCATCTTAAGGATAAACCCTTCTTTCTCCTCATCAACAACCTCGAAATTGCCACTTGGTCTCCAATTCCTTCTAATGCATCCTGGTAGATGTCCTCAGAAAGGTTTTCTCACATTGGTCTAATTGAGAGATACTCAGTCTAATCTGGGCTTGCAATATGGTTCCTTGATAGCTTGGCACATGTGACATCATCCTATATTAATGGACCTATGAACTCCATCACTACCACGTTTGCCTCCCCCATGAGCTTGTTGAGTAGCCTTGAGCCAATCCACTTGCATCGAGGGAGTTGATTTAGCAGTTGTCGGGTGGTCTTCGGGGGTGCAAGTGGAGGTGGAGGTGGAGGTGGAGGTGGAGGGGAAGTAAAGGAATTCATAAGTTCTAGTACTCAGCTTTGGTTCCACCATCTGATGTGGAGAGGATTAAGAATTATCTGACGCATAGGATTTCTGAGAAACAACATGAGAGATCTCCTTTTCACACTACAAGAAACATAGACAATGCTAACATCCTATCCCAGCACCGTCTATTTTGAACTAGTATAGACTGTATTTACTGACATACATTATTGGTGTTGGTATTAGATATGTGAATTACTGATTTTATAACTGCCATGACATGGGACTTGTCATATAAATTACACAATACGAATAGAAAACTAAACAATCTCGTCAAACAGATTGTAATGGTATTAATCATATGTTGTTGTATTTTATTTTTAGTTCTATAAAGGCAGAGGATTCCTACCCTAATAACAAATAAGAACCGAGAAGTCTTGCAGCCGCATAACCTCGTAGCCAAAATGTCTCCTCGGCATTGATACTCAAGTCCAAAGAATGATTTGCCAAGAATCAAGATGTCCGTGATTTCTTTCTATCCCAAACCATTCTTATACACTCTTCTCCATTAGCTAGGTCCGGAAAGCTATTGATCATCATTATATCAAATTGCCCCATGGAGCTACGAGAGCATCTTGTTGTGCACATGACTTTTCTTTATATGTAATAACACAATGAACGAGAACACATGGGTTAAAGTCCCTTTACATGTCGTTTAATATTAGTAGATGATATATAAATTTCATTATGCAGACTGTTCGGAGGATGTTGATGGCCTTCCAGATGTGAAAAATTGAACAATATTTCAACGTCGGTTAGTACACATGTCAAAAATCATTTTTTTATGTTAGCCTCCTAACATATCTTGTTGTTCCTAATGAGAAAGATTACCATAACTGTGGTGTATTTATAGAAATCTAAGTGGGGCCTAAGTCTTTAAATTTGTATTCTTCTGCTAGAGACCACCGGTAAACATATTTTTTTTATTTGTTCATTTAGTATTTATTTTAAATTTTCCCTTTAGTATTTTATACACATCGAAAACTTTTAAAAGGATAGTATACAATGTTTTAATTCCCTATAGATTTTGACTAGGTGATAGTTCAATTTTGTGGACTAGATCTTATATTGCCCGGAGTAGTCACAACTATCATTCTGCATTTGGCTTTGATCCGATACAAGTATGTACCATGGAACCAAAATCATTGGCTTTACTAGATGGTCAAAGTTGAAAAGTAAAACTATTATTGTATCGGTTCTATTCTAAAGTACCAATAATAAATGCACACTCATATTAAAATTATTATGGACATAACTATGATAAAATATCAGATTGACTTTAGTTATTGTATTCTAATTCTCTACTATCATAAAATTAATTTTATAATATCTAAACAAATCCCTTATATAAATTATAGACACATAATATTGGAGGTTGTTAGCTTACTAAACCATCAATTTGAAATGTGCATACTTTAATAAACAACTTTAAAAATATATAGTTTAATGCATATTTATAAATGACCAAATATTTAAACATCAATTTTTATTACATAGACATTGTTTTTTTCCATTGAGCATGTCCATAAATTTGTATATGCTTGTATCCTTATGTAATGTGATATCCTCTTATCTAGATTCTATCTTCAGTGTTGTTAAACTTTTGAGTCCATGCATCATAAGAATTTAAAAAATGAAAAATAGATGCAAAATAATAACTATTATATTGGTATTGGATCTTTACTAAACTAGTTAACACACATTGGATATAACTATTATATTCAGCTGGTTGGGAGTCTTCTGATGCAGTATAAATATTTTTAGATTTTGCATTTGATCATGAATCTTGTGCCCATGTGTTAGATACATAAATGGTAGTTGGAAAACACATCTTGTAGTTAGAGATGATATGATAATTTATGATATTATGCAAAGATATACAGTATGGAATCTTCATGGTGGAAATAATGATGGGAGTGATGGTGAAATGAACATTGATGATGATTCAAATATAAATTGCTAAATGCATGATATATTGCATAATATATTTCAAATACCAACTGAACATGTCATAGATTCAACTATTGATCAGGAAAATGATTTCCATGTACCTAAATATGTGGAAAAATTTCATCAATACATGCGGGATGTTGAGAGACAATTATATCAGGGAAGTAAGGCTAGTAAACATTATTTTACATGCCGATTATTCTATATAAGGACTAAAATAAATGGACTTATAAATCATTTGATGGTTTGTTGTCTCTCTTGAAATAGTGCTTTCCAATTGATTCTTTGGCAAGTAACTTTTATGAAGCAAGAAAATGGATAGTGATCTAGGGTTTGTACTGAACAAAATCGATGCAAGTCATAATGATTGTGTTTTGTACTTCAAAGATAACTCCAATCTAGAAAGTTTTCCAACATGTAAGGAGTCTAGGTGAATGATATCATCAGATCAAGCCTCAAAGGATGGTGGAAAAATTGTCTCAAAGTAGATACGTCATTTTTTTATTGATACATAAACTTTGACTGATGTTCCTATCACCAATGACTTCCAGTGATATGGTTTGGTATCATGAAAAACCTCCAAAGGTGAGGATATTTACCATTTAGCAGATGATGAATCTTGTAAGCATTATGATGAGCTTTATCTAAATTTCTCATCAGATCCATGTAACATCCATCTTGGATTATGCATAGATGGATTAGATCCATATAAACATGGTTCCCAACGTAGTATATGGCATGTTATTGTGGAAATATATAACTTGCCTCCATGGAAGTGCATGAAGCATACATATTTCATAATGCCTCTATTGATACTAGGTTTGAATTCTCCAGGGAATAATATTGATGTATATCTAGAGCCACTAATAGATGAGCTATTACAACTATGAAAAGGAGTAGAAACTTATGATTCTTACAAAAAGGAGACATTTAAACTACATGCTATTCTAATATGGACAATATATGAATTCCCATCTTATATAATGCTTTTATAGATGGAGTACAAAGGAGGAACTGACATGTCCTACTTGTTGTGGTGAAACACATTCTTCCATATTGCCATAAAACATGCTACATGGGACATAGGCGATTCTTAGATGGATATCATGAGTACAGAGATCAAGACATGAAATTTGACAGCAGTTGTGATCATAGGCATGCCCCTAAGATTCTTTCAGGTTGTGATGTATATGAGCAAGTAAAATACATTAATGTGACATTTGGTAGAACCACAACTAATACCATTCCACATAATGATGCAAATAATTGGTGTAAAAGATCTATCTTTTTTAATTGGCATATTGGAAAAGGTTGTTGCTTTGTCATAATTTTCATGCGATGCTCATTGAGAAGAAAATAGGTGAGAACTTAGTTGGAACTTTATTAGGCATGAAGAAAAAAAAGGACAACTTGAATACTCATTTTGATTTAGAAGAGTTAGGATTGAGGCATTTTCTTAATGACAAAGGTCTTGGTGATAATGAATGTGAGGTTCCTATTACTTGTTATTGTATGAGCAAAAAGGAGAAAGAAATATTTTGTTCTACTTTGAAAAATGTGAAGGTTCCTAATGGGTACTCATCAAATATATCCCACAATGTCATCATAAAAGAGTGCAAGATAAATATGTTCAAAATTCATGATTACCATATACTATTACAACAATTACTTCCTATAACTATAAGGCGTATGTTGCCTAAAAAGGTATGTGAAATGATCATTCACTTCTGTAGATACTTCAAAGACTTGTTCTCAAAAGAGTATCACCCTAATGAACTTCATAAACTGGAAATCAAAATTGTAGAAGTTTTATGTCAGCTTGAGATGATATTCCCTCCTTTTTTTGATATAATGGTACACTTGCCTACTCATTTATCTTATGAGGTTTGTGTAGGTGGATTTGTACCATATAGATTGATGTATCCGTTTGAGAGGTATGTAAATATCTAGAACATATTCTAGCTACTTATGAAACAAATTCTAAAAGTCACACTAAATTCTTTAGCTATATGTTCAAATTGATATCCCATATTAGATACAAGGCACGACCAGAGGGATCCAATGCAGAGAGCTATCTAGCAGAAGATTGCTTAAATTTTTGCTCAAAATATTTTGAAGGAGTTGACTCAATTTGGAATCATCCCCGAAGAAATTATGACGTCTCTAATACTAAAGATGACAACTTTTTTGAATGTATAGGTTGTGGCTTGGGAAAATCCCAAATTTTTATTGTGGATAAAAAGGATCTAGAAAATGCACATTGTTATGTCTTACTCAAATGTAAGGTTGTTGAAAATATCATTAGGTAAGAAACAAAAAGAAATGAATTTGATATGGTATTTATGTTTTTTATTTCTATTAATAATTATAAACTTCCCTACAGAATATGGACCAGATCATTCAAAATGAGAAAACCTACTGCAAAGGACCAGGAGATAGATACTACTAAACTTTGTGAGTTTTTAGATTGGTCTCGATCTTATGTGAGTGCACATAATGTTCATTAGATCTTCTATGGAAATATACTTTAATAATGTTGTATATTTTTTTAGGTACTCAGTCCATGAAACACATCTCTATAAAATGATATCAAGGCATTTGAGAGATGTCCAAACAATGTGGTTAGGCGTTATAATGGTTTTCTTGTGAATGGGTTTCAGTTTCATACCAAACACAAAGAATTGTGAAGAAAATATCAAAATAATGGAGTGTTTGTAATAGCTAATACAAAAGGATATTCATCTTCATAGGACTTAAATCCTAGGGAAGGGATACAAGATAACTATCGAGTTCCTCGTGATATAGTTGAGCTGGATTATTTGGGAGACAATATCAAGGTCCTTATTTTTGTGTAAATATATGTCTTATATTAATTGTTATGTGTATACAATAATAACTTTGTGATATATTTGTTTTTATAGTTTTTTCACTACTCAACATCCTAATTCAAATCTCATAATTCTTCAAAAGCTTGCTAAAATATGGAGTGTGAAGAGTGAGTTGAAACAAAAGTATTTTGACCCATACTATCCAGATAAGAAAAAATGCCATGACGCAATTATGCTTGATGACAGAGTGAATCCATGCCAATGGGATGTCCTTGTTGACTTTTGGTTTTCACCAAAAGGATAAGTAAATAAATAATGTTTTGGATAGTATCATGAATGAAAAACTTTTTAAATTCTTGAGTTTTATTTATTGAAGTTGTTATGGAAGAGGAATAAATTTTTTAAGAGTAAGAAATCATTGAACACAACTTATGTCTCAAAGGATAATGCAACAAGAATACATGAGAATGTAACTATCTATATTTAGCCACATTTTCAATATGGACACATATGATATTTATTACAATAGGTATATCACTTTCTTAGACTTTAAGAGGAAACGTAAAGAGGCCTTCAAGATGTGAGCTTTGGAGAATGACTCGTTGTCATAAGGATGGAACGCCATTACCACAAGAAACACCAATCCTTGTATAATGTTATAATGCAAATTTTAACATGTATGATATTAGAGCATAATAATGAATGCCCTTGTCACATGCAACAACAAATAGATGAGATCCAAGCCCACAATGCTAATTCAGAAAATGTTATTAAAGATAATGGTACCCATGATATACTTTCACAAGTTCTTCCTGAAAACATGGAAGACTTCACTCATGGGGTATTGGTGCCAAAAGATTAAACACTTGGAGGAATGAGCCAACAACATGAATTAGAGCCTAAAGCACAATTGCAAGAGGCTCTTGCATGTGAAGAGAATTTGCGTGCCCAAAATCAAGAATTTTAATAGAAGTTCTAACTCCTTAATGAAAGACTTTTGAGACTTTAAGGAGAGAAGATACAGAGTGACAACAACATATAGGTGACACCATCTAACATATTTCAATCACTTTCATATTTTGAAAATACAAATTTTTGACAAATGTCCATGCTTTTACAAATTATAGCATATTATTGCATAATAATTGGTCATTGAAGAGAAGAATCATCCAAAATGTGTAAAGTGAGGCTGAATTCTTTCTATATATGGTATGATTAGTAGTCATTTAAAATATTTTCAATTCTAATATAAAAATCTAAAAATATTGTTATATATGACATGGTTTTGAGTGTCTACTTTAATTTTATATTTTATCAACTATTGTCAGTTTCATATGTTTTATGATTCACTATAAACAAATGGTTCTAATTCATGATTTTCATTATGCAGGGAAATTCTATCAGTTATGGAGAAACAACAAGCAAGAATACCCCACTCATAATGAAAATGGATCATGTTAATTTTTTAGTTTTGGTGAATCTTTTGACGAAAGGGCCTCATTTCTTGTATTTATGTATCATCAAACAACTTAGTGAATGTCCCTATGCTTTTTAACCTTTTTGAAATATAAAAGATCCATGGTCATTTGTTTCATCTCAAGTATCACATTTAAGGTTATATCTATGTAAATTTGCATGTTATGAGTTCTACAAGAAAAAATATTTGTCTTTAACTTTTGGTGTAAAATTGGATGTGGTTTGTATGTTCTCAAGTGATTTTCTTTTGCATTTTATACAACAAAATTGAACAATACATTGACATCTTTCTAGAACCTACCTACACAAAGAGTCTAAAAGATGCTAGGATACATTTCTCACTTTGTACTAAAGAACTCAATGTCGACATGATTAATATGTTGGTATATATTTCCCACCATTTTTTCAAACATTTATTTGTGGGTGCTTATACCACAAATATCAACAACTTCTATGTGCTAGAAATAATGTCACAAGTTAGTTATTATTGATGCCAATAGTACATATGCCAGCACCATGCATCCGACACCCCAAAAGTGTCAACATAGAATTCATAACTACTCATATGAGCTAACTTGACACACTTATACTAGTAATGACAAATGTTAGTATAGCCTTAAGTAATTTGGTAAATGTCTAAGATGAAATCAGAATAGTCAACATTTTTTGGTTGCTAGTATAACCTATACCAATATTTGTGAGCCTATACCAACATTTATTGGTTGTTGGTATAGGGCCATATTGTTGAAGTGTCAATTTCCTCTCACCAGCAAGATGAAGGAATCATGCACTTTGATTGGGTATCTACCACAACTCTTCCAGAACGTCCACAGTCTCTAGGGTTTTTCCCTCTTCCTCTTCCCCACCTTGACTCCATCCCATCTACTCACCTTGACTCCTAAGTTAGATGTGGACAATTGTTATTTAATTAGGCATCCCTCCTAATCAACAACCCTACATTTAAGTAAGCATTCAAACCAAATCCCAATACTCAGATAGGCATCTATGCTAAAGCCCTATTCCAAATAGACATACATCAACGAACTATGATAATCTAACAAGTCCTACATTGAATAAGCATTCTTCATGATCCAAGTACTATGTGACCATAAACTAATCCAACTTTTAACTACACATCCTTTTATGGTCATGTACTATGACCTTAAACTAATCCAACTATAATATTCAATTCTTTTTAGTTCCCAAACTATGAACTAAAAATAGACTAATTTCAATTTCATATCTTGGTCTGACGCCCAATTTTCTATCTTGAGATATCAAATCCCTATCCCAAATAGGTAAACTCACCATATTTTTCCTTTTTAGGGTTGTGTCCCAACTATAATTGGTCCACTCCACCAAATCTCACGTTTTACCTAAATCACTTAGGTATCAAGTCACAAAATAAAATAAAATAAAAGTAGGGAAATGAGAGAGATAATAACATTTTGATATTTGTTCATAGTCAAGCACTTTTTTGCATGATCATAGACTCTTGATTTTAATTAACATTGACAAACTACTATCTTATCAACTTTATACAATCACCTTTTGTCACTAAGGCAAGAGTTAGTAAAAGAATCAGACATGTAATATAGTAATAACTGGAACAATGATGATAGTAACTTCTATGGTCAATAAATCTTGAATGGCTCATCAAATTCCTATGGAATGAATGATTGGTCAAATATATGTAAGTGTCACGGTTGATGGCTATCCTTGTTCCATATATATCACTTCCGCACAATCTTATATTTTATTATGAATGATTATTTCAATTATCCATCCTTAAAAGTTGAAAAATATCACCTATGCTTTCCATGTTCCATGTGGCTCATATAAAACATCTTTGATGAGTCTCACCTTTTGGTCATTCCTAATAAAAAATGGGGGTCAGACTTGGCTCAAGCCTACAATTCTTACTCTTATCTTGAACCTTGTCATTAGAGGCACAAACTATTGTAACTCTATTTCTTCCCATTCAAGGGAAATTCATGATAATATTCATCCTATGGCTAATTATGGGCCCATTCCACATTTTTCACATTTTCCCACATATCCCACATTTGTCCTTTTTTCACCCTTTTCATATTTTCCCACATTTTTCTTACTTCATCAACTCATTTTCACCTACTTTTATCCAGTTTGGGGCTTCCTACATAGAAAGTATTGTTCTCCAAACACAAGTGTAATTTTTCTACCAAAGCCATTGTTTATAAGTCTTTCTCATAAATTACCTAGTTGAGTTATCTTGAATAAATTATTTTTCTTTTTTCAAGGGATATTCATTTGTCTTTTTACTTACAAAAGACATAACTTTTCTAATATGGTGAAGGATAATCCTAGATTGTTTCTTTTTTCCCTCCCTTCAAATATTTTATAGAATTTTATTTACAACATGAGAGTTTTATTTACAATTCATGTTTCCACTTATTTTTTTATTATCTCCATAATGTTCCTAAAACATCCATAAAATTGGGAAACATGCTTTTTCTTGCTCAATCCACTCATCGAATCAAAGTTTTTCACAGCATGACACATGATAATTTACCTTGAACTGCAAGGCATGCCTTCATGGCACATTGCCTTATTTTACGGTCATTTTCAGAGTCAACCCTATACACATCCGATAAATAAACCCCCATATTCAATGTATTATGAATCCCTTTTCACTCTATTGGAGCCATAGGAATAACTATCTCCCTCTTTATTTCATGCATTGTCTGTTTTTAGAGGATCCTTCCCTAGTACCACCTACTTTCTTAGTGTCTTTAGACAACACTATAATAACTAAGTATATCTAATTTGCTAATCACTATCTTTCCTTAATTGCAATCATCTACTTGTGATTAGCTTTAACAATTGATAGTTGTATATTTTCTTGTCTGGATGAATCATACCACTATCATGGAATCTACTTATAGAGCATGCTTTGACTACTCAAATAAAGATTTAATCTTGCTTCTAAACTATATATTTTCTTATCATCTTTTTTCCTACGTATCCATTTTTATTGTTGGGGATCAATTTTTTCATGGAATGTTGTGAGAGGATTGGGATCCTAGTACAGAAAAACTAGGACCTTCAGATCAATGATAGAAAAGCCATAGACACCTCAAACCCCAAAGGTTCACAAAAAATGTTGTTCAAAATTTTTTTCTCCATTTTCCTTAATAATAACATTGATCACCACAGTTTTTTTAAAAGATACAATACCATTGATCGAGAGAGATAGGCATTTTAACACCTTCCCCACTCGTTACAAGATCACTAAGTCTGATATTTAAGGTTACACATACACTTCTTATATGCCCTTGGGTGGAGTAAAATCAAGTCTTTTGTGTTTTCCCATACATTTAAACACCTACTTCCATTTTCCTTATTCTACTAATAAAATTGGATGCAATTCAAATGTGTTATGTGACTTGAAGACTCCTAATCCTAATCCTAATACTGGCGTCTACACAGCACGCAGTGACGCCCTTAGGGGCTGGAGGGGGAGAGAGATCTACTATTATTCTTTTTCAGAGAGACAGAGACTTCAAGTCAAGGGAACTTACTAGGTAACTCAAATGACGAAGTCTCTCCAAATGACGCCCTTAGTCTTTCTCAATAAGTCTTTCTCTACATGACGAAGTCTCTCCAAATGAAATTATATCACAAGCAGCGTCTCTACTTACTACGCATGGTGGAAGGTACATCTGTCCGTGATCACATTGACGAGTTTACATCTATTATTATGGATCTGGAAAATATAGATATTAAACTCGAAGATGATGATAAATCCCTTATTCTTCTGTGCTCTTTACCCCCTTCATACAAGAAATTTCGGGAAACTATTCTGTACGAAAAATCTTCAATCACGGTGGAGGATGTTATATCTTCATTGCTGTCAAAGACCATGGTTGATAAAGACCTAATTGCTTCTTCTAGCGGGAGTTAGTCAGAGGCTCTTATGGTGAGGGGTCGTACAAAAGAAAAAGGAAACAACAAGAAGGAAACACACAGATCTAAGTCTAAATCAAAGAAGGTTTGTAAATACTGCAAGAAGTCTGGACACAATGTCGATGAATGCTACAAGTTACAGAACAAGAAGAAGAGGGAGAACGAAAAACAAGAACAACCTGCAGATGCTAATGTAGCACGTGAAGATCCAGAACATGTTCTTATGGCTTTATCTTCCTCATCCGTCAATTTTCAAACTTCTTGGATTCTGGACTCAGGCTGTTCACACCACATGTGCCCACACAGAGATTGGTTTTCTTCTTATGAGCACTTTGATGGAGGTGCTGTAAACATGGTGAACGATTCTACCTGTAAGACAATTGGCATTGGGTCAATCCGCATAAAGATGTTCGATGGTGTTATCTGAACTGTCTCCAATGTTCGTCATGTTCAAGGTCTGAAGAAAAATCTCATCTCTATTGGCTTACTTGAAGCCAACGGTTTTCCATACAAGGCTGTAGATGGAATCCTGTCTATTACCAAAGCAGATGATGTTCTGATAAAGGGAGTACGTATTCCTGGAAACCTTTATAAATTAATTGGTGAAACTGTGACTGACGAAGCTGCTGTTGTTTCTTCCTCACCCACTCCAAAACTGGATGCCACTAAATTGTGGCATATGCGTCTGGGACACATGAGCCAGAAAGGCCTGGAATTATTATGCAGGAGAGGACTTCTAGGTGATATCAGTACTGAAAAGTTAGATTTCTGTGAGCACTGTGTTATGGGAAAGCAGAAAAAGGTCAGTTCTTCTACTGCAAATCATACTACAAAAGGTACTGTTGATTACATTCATTCAGACATCTGGGGTCCTTCTCAAGTACCGTCCAAGGGAGGTGCTAGATACATGCTTACTTTCATAGATGATTTCTCAAGGAAAGTCTGGTGTATTTTCTGAAGCATAAATCTGAGGCTTTTGATAAGTTTAAGAAGTGGAAGATGCTTATTGAAAAACAAACAGGAAGGAGCATCAAGACACTGAGGATAGATAATGGCATGGAGTTTTGTTCTTCTGAATTCAATGAGTTCTGCCAGTCTGAGGGTATTGTAAGACATCACACAGTTAGACATACACCCCAGCAGAACGGTGTTGCAGAACGCATGAACAGAACTCTTCTAGAGCATGCACATTGCATGCTGATTAGTGCAGGACTTAGTAAAGATTTTTGGGCTGAAGCCATCTCTACTGCAGCCTATCTTGTCAACCGTTCAGCATCTACTCCACTTGGTTTCAAAACTCCTGAAGAAGTATGGTCTGGTCATCCTGCAAAATATTCAAATTGGCGTATTTTTGGTTGTCATGCATATGTCTATTCAAATGAAGGAAAGCTCGAGCCTAGAGCGAAGAAGTGTATTTTTCTGGGTTATGCTGATGGTGTGAAGGGATACAAATTCTGGTGCACTGAGCCAAACTCATCAAAATTCTTGATTGAAAGAAATGTTACTTTTGATGAGTCTGCCATGTTTTCTGCAAAACAAGATGGAATCCATTCTCCAGCTACAAGTTCTCAGAGTTCCACAAAACAGGTGGAGCTTGAAGTTAGTGCACACAGCCCGACACCTCCTGTTGTTACACAGGAAAATCCAGATGATGTTGAAGATGACACTCATGAAGAATAGACATATAGCATTGCTACTGGGAGACCAAGAAGACAGATCAGACCACCTGCAAGGCATTCAGATTATGTTGTTGCATATGCCCTTGCTACAGCTGAAGAAACAAATGATTCTGGGGAACCGACTACCTACAAAGAAGCCTTCGCTGATCCCAATTCATCCATGTGGATTACTTCTATGAATGAAGAGATGGAGTCTCTTCAAAAGAACAAGACATGGGTACTTGTTGATCTTCCTGTTGGAAAGAAGATTGTTGGATGCAAATGGGTATTCAAAAGGAAGGAAGATGGCCCTGGAGATTCTACTGGTACAAAGCGCGGCTAGTTGCAAAAGGCTACAGTCAGGTGGAAGGTATAGATTATAATGATGTGTTTTCTCCTGTTGTCAAACACACTTCCATCAGATTTATATTGGCATTAGTTGCTAGATATGATTTAGAGCTTGAGCAACTTGATGTGAAGACCGCATTCCTCCATGGTGACTTAGAGGAACAGATCTACATGCAGCAACCTGAAGGTTATATTTTTGCTGAAAAGAAGGATCATGTGTGCTTACTGAAGAAGTCTCTTTACGGTTTGAAGCAATCTCCATGCCAGTGGTATCGTAGATTTGATTCTTTCATGGTCAAGCATGGATATTTCAGGAGCAGCTACGACGTTTGTGTTTACTTGAAGAAACTTCCTGATTATTCTCTTATCTACCTCTTGCTCTATGTTGATGACATGTTGATTGCAGCCAGAGATAGTTCTGAAATCTGCAATCTGAAGCAGTTAGTAGCGAATTTGAGATGAAAGACTTAGGAGCAGCAAAGAAAATTTTGAGGATGGAAATTATTAGAAACCACAAAGTTGGAAGGTTACTTCTCAGTCAGGAGAAGTATGTGAAGAAAGTTCTACAGCGGTTCTCTATGTCTGTTGCATCTCCAGTATCTATTCCTTTAGATGATCAGTTCAAGAAGCTCTCATTTGCTGAATCGCCGCAATCTGAAGAGGATGAAAACTACATGTCTCATGTTCCCTATTCCAGTGCAGTTGGTATCATCATGTATGCTATGATTTGCACACGTCCAGACATTGCACAAGCAGTTAGCATGGTGAGCAGATACATGTCCAATCCAGAAAAGCTACATTGGCAAGCAGTCAAGCACATTCTTAGGTACCTTAAGGGTACATCTTCTACATGCCTTGGATTTGGCAAGAGCACAGAGACGCTTGTTGGTTATGTTGATTCTGACTTTGCAAATGACCGTGACAAAAGGCGTTCTCTTACGAGTTATCTATTTACTATTGGTGGTTGTGTTCTGAGTTGGAAAGCTACATTACAACCTACTGTTGCATTGTCTACTACTGAAGCTGAGTACATGGCATTGACAGAAGCCATCAAAGAAGCCACTTGGCTGAGAGGACTGTGTGCTAAGTTTTATATTCTTGACAAGACGACGACCATCTACTGTGACAGCCAGAGTGCAATTCACCTTACTAAAGATCAGATGTTTCATGAAAGGACAAAGCACATCGACGTCAAGTATCACTTCATCAGAGAGGTGATAGCGCAGGGGAAGATTGTGGTGAAGAAGATTGTAAGTAAAGAAAATCCTGCAGACATGATGACAAAGCCGTTGCCAGTTTCCAAGTTCAGACATTGTCTGGACTTGGTTAGTCTACACAGCACGCAGTGACGCCCTTAGGGGCTGGAGGGGGAGAGAGATCTACTATTATTCTTTTTCAGAGAGACAGAGACTTCAAGTCAAGGTGGAGATTGTTATGTGACTTGAAGACTCCTAATCCTAATCCTACATGGTGTGGCAGTCCTATTTTGGGTCTTGTCTTGGTTTGAGTCCAACCCATGTTCCTACTTGGATTTAGATTAGTATTCCTATTTGGAGTTGTAGATGGCTCTATCTTCATGCAACTTGGACTCCTATTGTGTACTAGACTCCTATTAGGATTGTTTATTCCTAGTTGAAGCCTTATGGCATGGAGCCTATAAATAGGACCTTAGGGGCATGAGATTTTCTTGTACTGAGAAGTGCCAACGTACAGTGTTGTACTGAAGAGAGTTCTCTCTTCTTTGAGAGTATCTCTCCTTTGTAATCTTTTCTCTGAAATAGTGGAAATTTTGCCCCCTCCCGTGGAGGTAGGTCATCTCGACCGAACCACGTAAATCCCGTGTTTTGGTTGTGTGATTGCTTCTCGTTTCTTGTTCTTCCGCTGTGAAATCGTCATATTCTCACGTTCAACTCTTAACAAAATGATTTATTGTTCATCAGTTTCTTTTGTCTCTCTATTATTTCAAGTGACCATAGGGTCAACCACTCTGAGATAATTTTTCAAATCGGGTACAACACAAATCATATGTAGATAAGGATATTATTCAAGTAATACATATGAAACAAATAATTCTATTGATATGTTATATTACAAATTTACAAGAAATATTGTAATACTATTAACATGTTGACATCTGAAAAATGCCTAACCTAAACTTGAGATCCTTATTAACAATAATTAAGGGTCTGCTATATAAGAAATAAAAGACATTCATTGAATCTTTAGTTATATCTTCCTCTGGAAGTTAAGAATTTGATCCATATATAAGACCATTTCTTCTTTGATATGATTGAGGTAAGTAGGCAATGTTGATTGGAAAGTTTCATACTTGTTACATTAGTACTTAGATTTTATTAAAGTAAAGAGGTATATATGATTGATGATATTTATGTAGCAAGATGTGAATGTCATTTCTTAGTGTGTGTGTGTGTGTGTATATATATATATATATATATATATATATATATATATATATATATATATATATATATATATATAGTATGTTCCAATAATTATTAATATGTAAATATTTAATGAATTAAACATATTTTCTTTCTAGTTTTAAAAAACATGTCTAAAGGGATAATTAAAGAAAAATTAAGACCATGTTGTATTGAGCAAACTTTTCAAAAAGTAACTTAGAGAGTATATGGCAGTAAATATATACTGAGGCAACACAATCAAACAAATTTGTGAGCATGATGGTTCCAACTCATGTTCACCAGAGTGTAACATATGGCATAAGATGCCAACTAGAGAGTATGCATGTACACCAATTATGATAGTAAATGAGAAAGGGACTACAACATGATAGAGTTAATCTTGACTAGTAAAGCTTCACCAAATACCGCAAGTACAAATTACAAAAGCGCATCTATGGTGTGATGATTGACGCCACTTCTCCACACGAAGGTCAAATACTTGTCTTAATTTAGAAAATAAAAAAATTAAAACTTACTCTGGCAATTATTCACTCAACAACATAAAAGGATTGTAGATTCTGAATAACATAATAGAAAAATTATATATGTATAGTTTACTATATTTCTACTAAGATATTGCGCTTAAAGCGTAATGTCACTAGGATGCAATGCAACTAACCATAGTTTTATGTGGTGTTGATGTAGTTTCTAGTTCTAAAAACTATAATGGATATGAAGCAATTGTTGTGTATTGATACACGGTTGTGGTTTACTCAATAAGTGTAGTATATTTGCATTATTGCCTCACTAATTGTAAATATTGGTTTTAGTTAGATGAATTGCTTTAGGTTTTAATTTAGATTATGTTGTTCCACAACTGAAAATATGCCAACGCCGCAAAGAATATTGATTTACCTCTCAATATCACAAAACAATATGGTTTATGCACATGTCATTGGAAAAAAACGTCAGTAAAAGTTTTGTTATATACTTTTGGCATGATTAGAGCAACCATCACAAGTAGAATTGTAGTAGTGCAAATATAGTGCGATTGTTATAAAAAAACACAACAAATACATTGTTAAAATAGACATAATATTGTACTTGTCAGTTAGTTCAATTAGTAAGTTTGGACAATCTGTTTGCAGCAGGTTGCGAGTCAATACTCAAACGGGCTCTTAGGGGAGGGTTTTATAGTAAAATTTGAATGCTCTTTTTCATAGTTTTGTAATAGTTCTGGGCCTCTCCTTCTAAAAATGAAAAAAAAGATTACGTTACACTACTTAAAATTTTCAACGCCATTTCAAAACTATAAACTTTATCAAGACCATTAAACAATATGGTTAATCCCATTGTTATACCACTGAGTAGAATTTTGGGAATAGTGTTGTACAAAAGATGGATTAACTACACCAAAATATACTCAAGATCACACACCAGCAGGGAAACCCATAGTTAACTGCACTACTTAACACATAGGTCATGATATACACACAATGCAATGCAAATTTCATCCGAGAATAGGCATGTGTGTTATTTTCTTACCCAGTGTCCAAATCTCATTTTTGATGTCCGGTCGACGATGCTTTTTCGTTGTGCGGTTGAAGTTTCAAATTCTACAAATAATGATGGGTATGGTGCGGTTACGACTTACAAAATTTTAGTCACGATGATGCATGTTTTCCTAATAAGCATCCCATATACGCACTATTGTTATGTCCTTGCAACAACTGATGTTGATCTGAGTTCCCTGTTGAGTTAGTAAGAGAACTTCTGGTTGACAAAAATGTGACTCAGTCCTATCATATCAGAATAAGGTAAAATGAAAATAAAAGAAATCAACTTATGAAATCAGTGTAATTGGAGCGGTGTAGTAGGTTTTTAATAAATATGAAGTAGTTAGCTTGTTGACGCCAGCTAACAGGAGAAGAAATTTTGTTTGGTTTTGTATGAATTTTGGGTGTTTTAAGGACCTTCCTCGAATGATAGGATGTTGTAGGAAAAACCTTCTAGTACTTGTCATTGATGTAGATATTAATAAATTGCACCACAATACTGGATCTGAATCGGAGCATTACATAAACTTTGAGGACGTTTTAAATTGAACACCCCAACAAAGAACATAGACCGGCTTACTTAAACAACAGATGGAAACGAGACAATAACAGTAAGACAAATATCATATATATAGCATGTGCGATCAATTTTCTTCAAGGATATGGAGACATGAAATACAAAGTGAGACAATTATCATATACATTGGACCGTACTAGAAGAGATCACCCGCAGTGGCGGATCATGTATCTCATGAAACCTGCTACTGGTCGTATTGTTACGAACATGCAATTATAGAGGATCATGAAGTACTGATGGGCCATTAACAACTGTTCATGGCCCGCACATGGTAATAGACTAATAGTATATAAACATTCACATCTTTTTTCTCACAAATGGAACATAAGGTCTATCGCATCTCATTTTTTCTTTCGACGGTGCCGTCAGTCCTTTCTGAATAGCAGATCATATCCGTCGAAATATAACATCCATTGATTTAGGGGTTATAACGTTATTATGGATAATTTTTTGGACCATATTAAGAAGTTCCACAACATCTGGTGATAAAAATCCAAAAGTATCAAAATCGAACGGCATAAAAACATGTTGATTCTCAGTGGGACGGCTTTGATAGCAGTTTGTCCTGCAATTGTAATGTTTACATATCAATTAATATGTAATTATAACGGTAAGTGGACTTCCAATGCAATTTAATGTGACCCAGCAAACAATAAATACGAATGCAAATTGGTAAAGGGAGCTGTGGTCGTAGGGATAGTGGACTCGTTCGTTCATAAACGCGGAATGGATGGAGTCCGTGCACTCCGCAGCAGCCACCATTCTCATCGGAGGAGACGGGCACTCTGCCCCCGTTGTTGTGCACCCACCATGGACCCTCCAAAAGATAGAGACTGGTGCCCATACAGTTTGACAAATTGCTCCCAAATGCGAGCTTTGTATGGTTGGCGTCAGTGTAAGCTGCAGCGAAGGTCATGCAAGTGGAATATAGATACATGATCTCTATCTTTGCAAAGGATGGACGAACTTGCTACGTCCAAGAAGAGATCTCTATGTAGCACCATGGAAGCGACGACGACAAAGAGACTCCATCTTTTAGGGTTTGCAAACACGCACTCGAACGGCTGACGGTTGTTTGTTCGAAATATGTATTTAACCTTAATGATCGGAGACATATTTATAGCCTTACATGCCCCAGTAATCCTATTCTTATTAAGACACGATCACTCGGTTGCTTTTGTACACATTACAGAATATTTCACAAAAGAGACACTTTCTAGTTAGGATTAATAAATCTGAATAGGAAAGAAATAATTAATTAAACAAATAATTAATAACGTAGTTGTATCCTAGTACAAAAAGATGACACAATCCACAATCCACAAGTCACAAGCCCGTGCCTGACCAGGCCCGGCCAGGCCAGGCGTGGTGTGGCGCGTGCGTGCATGCGTGTGTGTTGTGGTCACCATACCCACCAAAGTGGTGAGCATACCCTCCTCTTAGGATCTTTGGACAATAGTGTCTCATGCGATCCTACATATAAGGACCACAAAAGTTCTAGGAGTGAGCAATATGAGATAAAACTTCTTTGTCATTTGCACTAGAGACAAAACTACCTCTCTCACATGTACTAGCTGCACTACATTGGGCTTAACCCATGCTAGAAACATGGTTGTAGCAGCCATATATCTAACAATCCCCCAGAAAGTCTAATGTGTAGTGTGCTCTACCATTCAGTCCTCCATATTGTGCTTTCAGCAGATACATTTTGGTTTGAATCTACCTGAGTTATCCAATTGTGACCCCCACAGGAACTAGGTGAACAAAAGTCCTGAACATGAACCTTGGGTGCATGAGTATAGGTTGGTAACAACACAATAAAGACATGGTAGAAAAGAAAACAATGCATTAAGGTCATACATACAAAATTTTATGTCATGATTGATAACAGAGAACAACCCAATTCTCCTATTGATAATCTGATTTCTAGTACTCAAGCTATTTTATAAATATAGATAGGATATTACCTTTTAAGATTAAGATGGGCCATCAGATCTTCATTTCTAGTTCCTTCAGATCACACCACATCACCCTCAGCAACATGTGGCTAGCTGCTAGCCTAGGCTTTGAACCGCTAGCTCAGGCTGGATGAACTAGACAGCTAGTGGGCTAGGTCATCTGGCTCCCCCCTTTCTCTTCTCGCACACGAGGGGTCCTCTCTGGAACAAGGAACTGCCACACAGGAAGGAAGCGCTGAGAGAAATGTTGTTGTTCCAGGTCTCGGTGTTTTGGATGATCTGTGTCATGAATACGTCGTCGAAGGAAGTTCCTTCTCATCGCCCATCAGGATTGGATTCCCCATCTCCGTGAAGAGGTCCTTGGTCACCCGTGTAGTCCTTCAAACTGAACTCTAGTTGGTGACCATGGTGCCACCACAAAGAAGGGGGATGGGGGTAAATGAGCTTCAGATAACCATCATGCCTATACACAACATCAATCATTTAGTTAGAGTCTCCAAGGATGTACTGCTAACATCCTGTCCTAAGACTTGACATCATTCAGAGACTAATCTCTTACTTACTTGCAGTCATGACACACGTATGCATGAAGCATCAAAGAAAATACATAGTGTCATCCAATTCACCCGACAACTTGTTATTACCACATTAAACCCAATTTGTGGGATCTCCACTCTGTTGGGTTGGGTTGCTACTGCCTGTGAAAAATGATGGGTTTCAGTCCCATCCCCAACCTAGATTTTTTTACTAAAACTAAGGTAAGACCTTTAATGATAGGATTAGCTGTATTTTCTTTGGTACCGACGTAGTCCAAAACCACGACCCCATTAGACACTAACTCCCTTACATACTTGAGTCTGACTTGGATGTGTCAATGTTGGTTATGATTGTACTTGTGACTCTTTATCTTGGCAATAGTTGTAGTGTTGTCACAGTGAACTGAAACTGCAGGAAGCGGGGCTTCTTTGCCATTGGTAAAATGGACATAAGTCCATGTAACCATTTAACTTCCAATCTTGTTTCATCTAAAGCACATTATTCTGCCTCAAAAGTAGACCGAGACAATATGGTCTATTTCTTAGACCTCCAGGAAACAGCTCCTCCTCCCAACAGGAAAACATATCCTGAGACACCATTACTCCCAGAGTTCACGGCAATCCAACTACATTACTATATCCTTCGACTACAGAAAGATATTTGTCATAATGCAGCCTAAGAGAACAAGTTCCCTTGATATACCTCAAAACTCTATCAAGAGATTCCTAATAGGTCTTGTCGGGTGCTCACAGAAAACACAATGTCTGGACGTGTACAGTTCATAAGATACATCAAACTTCCGATAATCTGAGAGTATCATAATTGAGACACTAGAACCCCAGTCTAATTCTTGACCAAGGCCTTGGATGAATCATATGGAGTCTTAATAGGCTTATGTGATGTGTACTCAAACCTCTCCAGTATATTCTCAACATAGTGAGATTGAGAGAGAGTTATAGCATCAGTAGACCTTATGATTTTAAGCCCTAAAATCACATCAGTGACTTCCATATCTTTCATATCAAACTTGGTACACAAGAATGTCTTTGTCTCATTTATGACTTTCATATCAGAACTAAAATGTAGGATATCATCGACATATAGGCATAATAAAATTAATCCATCATTGATGATTTTACAGTAGAGACACTTATCAAATTTATTAGAAACAAAGCCAAATGATGATATCACAGAATCAAACTTCTCATGCCATTGCTTAGGGGCTTGTTTCAAGCCATATAATGACTTAACAAGTTTACACACTTTAGACTCATTCCCATGACCCACAAATCCCTCAGGTTGTTCCATATATATCTTTTCTTGAAGATCACCGTGCAAGAATGTGGTCTTGACATTCATCTGATGGATATAGAGATTATAAATGGAAGCCAATGCTATAAGCACTCATATTGTGATCATACGAGAAATAGGAGAATAGGTATCAAAATAATCTATTCCTTCCCTCTATGTGTAAATCTTAGCAACTAACCTAGCCTTATACTTGTTGATTGTCCCGTCTTCATTAAGTTTCTTCTTAAAGATCTATTTGCAACCAACTACAGAACAACTAGGAGGCAAATCCACCAATTTCCAAGTTCCATTCAAGAGAATTGATTGGATTTTATTATTAACAACTTCTTTCTAAAACTTAGCTTTTAGAGATTACATAGCTTATTTGAAAGATACAAGATCATCTTCAACATTGTAAGTAAAAAACTCACTTCCAAAGTCCTTGGATTTCCTAGACCATTTACTTCTCTGTGGTTCAACTATTTCTTCAGAATCAGTAGATTCAGAAATAGCTTGTTCTGAGTTACCCCCCACATTTTTCATCCTTACCACGTGCTTGGAAATATAACATATGGTGAATGAATCCTCTTGAGATACTTCATTGGCCACACCAAATTTCATGGGAAACACATCCTCAAAGAATGTAGAATCATGCAATTCCACAATTGTATTGACCTCAATGATTGCGTTTATAAATTTTACAATTAAGAATCTATAGGCATAACTTGTCTCTACATACCCCAAGAATATGGCATCAACCGTTTTTGGCCCCAATTTCTTCTTTTTGTGTTCAGGGACAAATACCTTAGCAAGGCACCCCCGCACTCAAAGGTATTTGAGACTCAGTTTTCTTCCTCTCCATAACTCAAATGGACTACTCTCTACATGTTTGTGGGGAACTCTATTCAGAATATGGCAAGTCGTATTCAAAGCTTCCCCCACATGAAGTTGGGTAAATCTGAGGTTTGGAGTAAAGAATTTATCATATCTATAAGAGTTCGGTTTTTACGTCCAACTACCCCATTAGATTGTGATGAATATGGAGCAGTAACCTCATGAACAATACCATGTACTCGACAAAATTCCATAAACAAATTTGAGGTATACTCTCCTCCCCTATCATACCTTAATCGTTTAAGTACTTTGCCGGTTTGAGTTTCGGCTTCTTTCTTATAAATTTTAAATTTATCCGATGCCTCATCTTTACTTCAAAGCAAAAAGACATAACAATATCTACTAGCATCGTCAATAAAAGTTATGAAATAACATTTTTGATCCCCTGTAGTAATACCATTAAATTCATAGATATTCATATGCACTAAATCTAATATTTCTAAATTCCTATTCATAGAATGAAAAGGTCTTCTAGGTAATTTATCTTGCACATAGATTTCACATTTATTATTGCTAATTTCAGATTTAGGGATTAAATTCAGATTCATTGTGCATTTTATTGAGCCAACATTCACATGTCCCAAACACGCATGCAAACATCAGATGATACAAGTTTCATGCCTAAATAACTATTATCATTCAAATTTAAAACGGAATTTGAAACATGTTCTACAAGAATCTTAAACAAGTTCTCCATATCACAAAGATACCCCTTGCCAAAAAAAAAAGAATCCTAAAGGCGAGTAATAATAGCTTTATTACATTTACAATCTATTCTAAAACCATCTCTAACTAAAGTTGCGCCACACTACTACAGAAATGGCTTATAAAGTCACTTTTCAAGGTTTCGGTCGTATACATAAACGGACACCTAAACTCTACAGTGTCGGTTTATAACATAAACCGACATACAATCTGTGAAGGTCGACCAGACACGGGTACCGCTTTTATTAAGTGTCGGTTAATTCATAAACAACTGACACCTAAAATCAACCGCCAAAACAAAAATTCCAGCGAAAAAAGTACCTCCAAAATTTCACATATGGCGTCGGTTTATAAATGAATAAGTGACGACCAAAGATTATTCGCGGGACAAGAATAGTTGTCGGTTGTCTTTTAGTTAAAAACCGACGACTATAATCTAGTATAGGCGTCAGTTGTTGGAAAAGAACTGACACTGTTGGTTTAGTTGTCGGTTATTTTGAATAACCGACGCTTATTGTCAACTTAATATATCACCAGCGCGAGCGACTCTTCCCCCTTTCCCAGTTTCATTCCCGATTTCAGTTAGGTCCGGAGATTTCTTGCTCGCCCCCGCCGGTCATTGCTCCTCCGCCGCCGCTGCCGTGCTCCTGCCCTCGCCGCTGCTCCGTGCTCACCGGCGGCCGTGCTCCTGCTCTTGCTCCTGCCCTTTGTGCTCACCGGCGGCCGTCCGTGCTCCTGCTCCGTGTCCTAGCCGCTGCTTCGTGCCCTCGCCGCCGCTGCTCCGTTTCCTCGCCGGCGCTTCTCCTCTCTTTGCCGCCGCCTCCGTCGGTGGTTGTTGTGCTCCGGCTGCTGCTCTCCTCTTCCCTCAAGGTATGCCCGCCCGCCTTGCCTTCTTCCTTCTTCCTCTGCTCCGGCGGCTGCTTGGGCGGTGCCAAGGCACGCCCAAGCAGCTGCTGGGCGTTTTTTTATTTTTTTTTAAAGTTATTTACTTATTTGTGTTTAGGGTTTAGGTACTGATTTTGTGCTTCTACTGAGTTGAATCCTCTATTGTCTATACAATACATGTAATTTTGATCAAGTGATGATATGTAAATGTGGAAATAAGTTAGTAAGGTATCAATGATAAGTCTGCTGTAATGTGATGCAAAATAGTTATTGTATCATGCATATCTTAATACTTTTTTGTTTTATAGTTGTATAGGGTGTTTTATGTGTGACAAGTCTATTGTTTTATAGTTGTGCATACCTGCGAGTTATCAGGAACACCTAAATGAATGTCTAACACCTAAATGAATATCTAGTTGTGTATTTTCCTAGTATCGTGAAAGATTCTCAATCGTGTGTATCACATGGGATTCTTATCTCAACACAATGGACTGCAATATATGCATCAAAGTAGGTAGAAACAACTTATATATATTCAGATCTTAATAATTCCATGAAGTGCACATTATCTTACTCAGGAAAAGTATGTGTATAATGTAGGATTAGTTCCATATAATGGTTCTATTTTAGTAAGCACCTAGAAACCCGTCCAAGATTTACTCATTAGGAGTAAATCTTGGATAGTCCCGGTTTGGGACTGTTCTTGAACACCTAATCTCACTTAGGATGTAAGTGTATAATGTGTATTGGGTTTTCAAGAAAATTTCGGTAGCATTTCCTCGTTTGTTCTCTAAGTACATATGTTGACTTCTTGTCAAGCTATCATGTCTACCACAATAAAGTTGGTTATGACAAGCAATAAAAGGTTAACTGATGTTATACAACTTTTTCTGAAAATATATAACATCGTTAAGAAATTTGGTGAAGAAGTCAGGAATGATGGGATCCTACGACATGCGTCTGATTCCCCACAGTGGAAGAAGATTGATGTATTGTACCCTGAATTTGGTGAAGAAGTCAGGAATCTAAGACTTGGGCTTTGTACAAAAGGGATGAATCCGTACGGGACATTGAGCAGCCAACATAGCACTTGGCCAGTCATGATTGTTATATACAATCTTCCTCCCTGGCTGTGTATGAAAAATAAGTACGTAATGCTATCGTTGTTGATATCGGGCCCTAAACAACCTGGAAATGACATCAATGTTTATCTTGAACCTCTGACTGATGACTTAAAGAAACTCTGGGGTGAAGGTGTGATGACCTATGATGCTTCACGAAGAGAGACATTTTGTTTGCATGCTATGTTGTTTTGCACTATTAATGACTTTCCAGCATATGGGAATTTGTCTGGATATAGTGTCAAAGGAGCTAAAGCGTGTCCTATATGTGAAGAGAACACTGATTCAACAAGACTAGAACATGGCGGTAAGAATGTATATCTCGGTCATCGAAGGTTTCTTCTAAAATTCTATCCGTATCGTAGGAAGCGCAAAGCATTCAATGGATTGAATGAGGAACACAGTGCACCTAAACCTATATCAGGGGAGGTTGTTTATGAAAGAATAAAAGACTTTGTCAATGAATTTGGTAAGAGATCACAATGTACTACACAGAGTGACAATTCTTCATTCAAGAAGAAGTCAATATTTTAGGATCTTCCTTATTGGAGTTCTTTGACAGTCAGACATTGTATCGATGTAATGCACGTTGAGAAAAATGCCTGTGATAGCATCATTGGTACTCTGTTAAATATACCAGGTAAGACTAAAGATGGGATAAAATCCAGACTGGACCTACGTGAAATGGGAATAAGGTCAGAATTAACATAATTACGTGAAATGGGTAATAAAAGAACATACTTACCTCCCGCTTGTTACACGTTGTCTAGAAAAGAGAAGAAAGCTTTTTGCGAATGCTTGGTAAATGTTAAGGTGCCACATGGTTACTCATCCAACATTTGTAGATTGGTATCAATGAAAGATCTAAAGTTGATAGGTCTTAAATCTCATGATTGTCACACTCTAATGCAACAAATATTGCCCGTGGCAATTCGATCTATATTGCTGAAGCATGTAAGGTTTGCAATCACCAGACTTTGTTTCTTTTCAACAGTCTCTGCAGCAAAGTTATTGACCCTGAGACTCTCGATAATTTGCAAAGAGAAGTGGTTGTTACCCTATGTCAGCTTGAGATGTATTTCCCTCCTTCATTCTTTGATATCATGATACATCTTGTTGTCCACTTGACTAGGGAAGTGAAAATCTTGGGACCGGTTTTCTTGCATTGGATGTATCCCTTTGAACGATACATGAGCATTTTCAAAGGTGATGTTCGAAACCGTTATCGGCCTGAAGGGAGTATTATTGAAGGTTATGTGGCGAGAGAGGTTATGGATTTCTACAATGACTTTCTCAGTGGTAATGACACTCCTGATAATGACAAGAATATTGACGAGCTATTTGGCAAAGGAATTTTGGGATCACGTGTGAAAGTAATCAGCCGTGAGCAATTGGAACAAGGTCATTTGTATATTTTACACAACATGGACGAAGTGAACGTTTATATCGAGGAACATACCAATTTCATAAAAAGACAATATCCTCGAGCCAATACAATGTGGCTTGCTAGAGAGCATAACAAGACTTTTATTAAGTGGTTTGAAGATAAAGTCTTACATCAACTATCTCAAACACCAGATGATATTACTGAAACTATCAAATGCCTCGCCTTTAAACCAAAGTTGACTGTTATGTCTTATGAAGGGTATGACATTAATGGATTCACATATTACACAAAGCGCCAAGATGATAAGAGTGTCGTCCAAAACAGTGGGGTCACCCTTCAAGCATCGACTATGTTTTTTGCAAGTGCAAAGGATAAGAGTCCCCGTGAAGCTAAAATGTCATATTACGGTGTCATTGAAGAGATATGGGAATTTGACTACATAGATTTCAGAATTCCGCTCTTCAAATGTAATTGGGTTGATAACACCAAAGGAGTTATAGTGGATGAATTGGGTTTCACTTTAGTGAACTTTAAAAAGATTGGCGAGAAGGCTGAACCATTCATATTGGCATCATAGGCGAAACAAGTATTTTATATCGATGATCCTGCAAATGATAAATGGTCGGTTGTTCTTCATGGTAAAAGACAGTTCATTGAAGATCCTATAGATGAAGAAGAGTACTATGATAAATATGATGACTCCAGTCCATTCTCAGTTGGGTTGCCAACTCCACAAAATATTGAAGCTAATGATGACTTATATGTGCGCGGAGATCACAATGAAGGATTGTTAATTGATAAAAGATCACAATTTTAGATGCATGCATGTTTATATTTTTTTATTGAAGCTAAATGTTTACTTTTTTAATATCAATATCATTTTCTGATTTGATGTTTCATTATCTTCTAGTTAATACAAATGCTAAACATTGTGGGAGGGTGCTAAAGAACTATAGGACTAATCTCACCCGAGATTACATACGCGATGCTGAGAATAGGTTCTTGATCGATTCCAATTCTAGACATTGATCAGTATTTCACTAACTCTACACTAATAATTTTTGTTTGTATTCTCTTTGAAAAATAAATATAGGAAGAAGGCTATGCAGGACGGCCATGACATAGCTATGCAGGATATGCAGGATATGCAGGAAGAAGCCCCAATGAAGAGAAGCAGGATACATATACAATACATAAAGTACAGCACACACAAGTGCTTCAGATTCATATAACAACATGACAGACTAACACATATATAGTGCATAACAACAACAGCGCCGAATTTACATACAACACTATCTTAGTACATATAGTGGGACTAAGGTGACGATACCACCTGCTAAAATAGGTTACCGACTACATGTTACGACTGGGAGGTCGTGATTCAGCAACCGTATGCATTAGTAGGAGGACAAACATATGGTGATTTGTTTGTCCTCCTGCTAATGCATACGGTTGCTGAATCACGACCTCCCAGTCGTAACATGTAGTTGTCGGTAACCTGTTTTACCAGGTGGGATCGTCACCTTATAAGTCCCACTATATATGTACTAAGCTAGTGTTGTATGTAAATTCGACGCTGCTGTTGTTATGTACTATATATGTATTAGTCTGTCATGTTGTATGGACATCGATTGTATTGCTCAGGTATTATATAGTCTAATTAGATAATATGAAATATATCAATCTTATTTATAGCTCATTAGTTATATATATACATCATTCTCTTTATAGGTGTTTAAAGTTGACCCCACTACAGGAACGGACTTACCAGATGTACATGCTCCCTATACGATGGGAGAATTAAATGAAGTAAGAGAAGAATGGGCAACAGCCATACAAATAGTGGGGGTTTTAAAATATAATTGGGATGTTGATAGCAAATAATGACTAAAGAATTATATTTTGTAAATGAATTTCTGAATTATAATATATGTGTGAATGTTTCTACATGTCTAGATGTTTCTACATGTGTCTGAGTGAAAATGAATGAAAGTGTTGGTTGCTATATGAATGTTTCTACATGAACTACATTTTATTGAGCCAACATTCACATGTCCCAAACACGCATGCAAACATCAGATGATACAAGTTTCATGCCTAAATAACTATTATCATTCAAATTTAAAACGGAATTTGAAACATGTTCTACAAGAATCTTAAACAAGTTCTCCATATCACAAAGATACCCCTTGCCAAAAAATAAAGAATCCTAAAGGCGAGTAATAATAGCTTTATTACATTTACAATCTATTCTAAAACCATCTCTAACTAAAGTTGCGCCACACTACTACAGAAATGGCTTATAAAGTAACTTTTCAAGGTTTCGGTCGTATACATAAACGGACACCTAAACTCTACAGTGTCGGTTTATAACATAAACCGACATACAATCTGTGAAGGTCGACCAGACACGGGTACCGCTTTTATTAAGTGTCGGTTAATTCATAAACAACTGACACCTAAAATCAACCGCCAAAACAAAAATTCCAGCGAAAAAAGTACCTCCAAAATTTCACATATGGCGTCGGTTTATAAATGAATAAGTGACGACCAAAGATTATTCGCGGGACAAGAATAGTTGTCGGTTGTCTTTTAGTTAAAAACCGACGACTATAATCTAGTATAGGCGTCAGTTGTTGGAAAAGAACTGACACTGTTGGTTTAGTTGTCGGTTATTTTGAATAACTGACGCTTATTGTCAACTTAATATATCACCAGCGCGAGCGACTCTTCCCCCTTTCCCAGTTTCATTCCCGATTTCAGTTAGGTCCGGAGATTTCTTGCTCGCCCCCGCCGGTCGTTGCTCCTCCGCCGCCGCTGCCGTGCTCCTGCCCTCGCCGCTGCTCCGTGCTCACCGGCGGCCGTGCTCCTGCTCTTGCTCCTGCCCTTTGTGCTCACCGGCGGCCGTCCGTGCTCCTGCTCCGTGTCCTAGCCGCTGCTTCGTGCCCTCGCCGCCGCTGCTCCGTTTCCTCGCCGGCGCTTCTCCTCTCTTTGCCGCCGCCTCCGTCGGTGGTTGTTGTGCTCCGGCTGCTGCTCTCCTCTTCCCTCAAGGTATGCCCGCCCGCCTTGCCTTCTTCCTTCTTCCTCTGCTCCGGCGGCTGCTTGGGCGGTGCCAAGGCACGCCCAAGCAGCTGCTGGGCGTTTTTTTATTTTTTTTTAAAGTTATTTACTTATTTGTGTTTAGGGTTTAGGTACTGATTTTGTGCTTCTACTGAGTTGAATCCTCTATTGTCTATACAATACATGTAATTTTGATCAAGTGATGATATGTAAATGTGGAAATAAGTTAGTAAGGTATCAATGATAAGTCTGCTGTAATGTGATGCAAAATAGTTATTGTATCATGCATATCTTAATACTTTTTTGTTTTATAGTTGTATAGGGTGTTTTATGTGTGACAAGTCTATTGTTTTATAGTTGTGCATACCTGCGAGTTATCAGGAACACCTAAATGAATGTCTAACACCTAAATGAATATCTAGTTGTGTATTTTCCTAGTATCGTGAAAGATTCTCAATCGTGTGTATCACATGGGATTCTTATCTCAACACAATGGACTGCAATATATGCATCAAAGTAGGTAGAAACAACTTATATATATTCAGATCTTAATAATTCCATGAAGTGCACATTATCTTACTCAGGAAAAGTATGTGTATAATGTAGGATTAGTTCCATATAATGGTTCTATTTTAGTAAGCACCTAGAAACCCGTCCAAGATTTACTCATTAGGAGTAAATCTTGGATAGTCCCGGTTTGGGACTGTTCTTGAACACCTAATCTCACTTAGGATGTAAGTGTATAATGTGTATTGGGTTTTCAAGAAAATTTCGGTAGCATTTCCTCGTTTGTTCTCTAAGTACATATGTTGACTTCTTGTCAAGCTATCATGTCTACCACAATAAAGTTGGTTATGACAAGCAATAAAAGGTTAACTGATGTTATACAACTTTTTCTGAAAATATATAACATCGTTAAGAAATTTGGTGAAGAAGTCAGGAATGATGGGATCCTACGACATGCGTCTGATTCCCCACAGTGGAAGAAGATTGATGTATTGTACCCTGAATTTGGTGAAGAAGTCAGGAATCTAAGACTTGGGCTTTGTACAAAAGGGATGAATCCGTACGGGACATTGAGCAGCCAACATAGCACTTGGCCAGTCATGATTGTTATATACAATCTTCCTCCCTGGCTGTGTATGAAAAATAAGTACGTAATGCTATCGTTGTTGATATCGGGCCCTAAACAACCTGGAAATGACATCAATGTTTATCTTGAACCTCTGACTGATGACTTAAAGAAACTCTGGGGTGAAGGTGTGATGACCTATGATGCTTCACGAAGAGAGACATTTTGTTTGCATGCTATGTTGTTTTGCACTATTAATGACTTTCCAGCATATGGGAATTTGTCTGGATATAGTGTCAAAGGAGCTAAAGCGTGTCCTATATGTGAAGAGAACACTGATTCAACAAGACTAGAACATGGCGGTAAGAATGTATATCTCGGTCATCGAAGGTTTCTTCTAAAATTCTATCCGTATCGTAGGAAGCGCAAAGCATTCAATGGATTGAATGAGGAACACAGTGCACCTAAACCTATATCAGGGGAGGTTGTTTATGAAAGAATAAAAGACTTTGTCAATGAATTTGGTAAGAGATCACAATGTACTACACAGAGTGACAATTCTTCATTCAAGAAGAAGTCAATATTTTAGGATCTTCCTTATTGGAGTTCTTTGACAGTCAGACATTGTATCGATGTAATGCACGTTGAGAAAAATGTCTGTGATAGCATCATTGGTACTCTGTTAAATATACCAGGTAAGACTAAAGATGGGATAAAATCCAGACTGGACCTACGTGAAATGGGAATAAGGTCAGAATTAACATAATTACGTGAAATGGGTAATAAAAGAACATACTTACCTCCCGCTTGTTACACGTTGTCTAGAAAAGAGAAGAAAGCTTTTTGCGAATGCTTGGTAAATGTTAAGGTGCCACATGGTTACTCATCCAACATTTGTAGATTGGTATCAATGAAAGATCTAAAGTTGATAGGTCTTAAATCTCATGATTGTCACACTCTAATGCAACAAATATTGCCCGTGGCAATTCGATCTATATTGCTGAAGCATGTAAGGTTTGCAATCACCAGACTTTGTTTCTTTTCAACAGTCTCTGCAGCAAAGTTATTGACCCTGAGACTCTCGATAATTTGCAAAGAGAAGTGGTTGTTACCCTATGTCAGCTTGAGATGTATTTCCCTCCTTCATTCTTTGATATCATGATACATCTTGTTGTCCACTTGACTAGGGAAGTGAAAATCTTGGGACCGGTTTTCTTGCATTGGATGTATCCCTTTGAATGATACATGAGCATTTTCAAAGGTGATGTTCGAAACCGTTATCGGCCTGAAGGGAGTATTATTGAAGGTTATGTGGCGAGAGAGGTTATGGATTTCTACAATGACTTTATCAGTGGTAATGACACTCCTGATAATGACAAGAATATTGACGAGCTATTTGGCAAAGGAATTTTGGGATCACGTGTGAAAGTAATCAGCCGTGAGCAATTGGAACAAGGTCATTTGTATATTTTACACAACATGGACGAAGTGAACGTTTATATCGAGGAACATACCAATTTCATAAAAAGACAATATCCTCGAGCCAATACAATGTGGCTTGCTAGAGAGCATAACAAGACTTTTATTAAGTGGTTTGAAGATAAAGTCTTACATCAACTATCTCAAACACCAGATGATATTACTGAAACTATCAAATGCCTCGCCTTTAAACCAAAGTTGACTGTTATGTCTTATGAAGGGTATGACATTAATGGATTCACATATTACACAAAGCGCCAAGATGATAAGAGTGTCGTCCAAAACAGTGGGGTCACCCTTCAAGCATCGACTATGTTTTTTGCAAGTGCAAAGGATAAGAGTCCCCGTGAAGCTAAAATGTCATATTACGGTGTCATTGAAGAGATATGGGAATTTGACTACATAGATTTCAGAATTCCGCTCTTCAAATGTAATTGGGTTGATAACACCAAAGGAGTTATAGTGGATGAATTGGGTTTCACTTTAGTGAACTTTAAAAAGATTGGCGAGAAGGCTGAACCATTCATATTGGCATCATAGGCGAAACAAGTATTTTATATCGATGATCCTGCAAATGATAAATGGTCGGTTGTTCTTCATGGTAAAAGACAGTTCATTGAAGATCCTATAGATGAAGAAGAGTACTATGATAAATATGATGACTCCAGTCCATTCTCAGTTGGGTTGCCAACTCCACAAAATATTGAAGCTAATGATGACTTATATGTGCGCGGAGATCACAATGAAGGATTGTTAATTGATAAAAGATCACAATTTTAGATGCATGCATGTTTATATTTTTTTATTGAAGCTAAATGTTTACTTTTTTAATATCAATATCATTTTCTGATTTGATGTTTCATTATCTTCTAGTTAATACAAATGCTAAACATTGTGGGAGGGTGCTAAAGAACTATAGGACTAATCTCACCCGAGATTACATACGCGATGCTGAGAATAGGTTCTTGATCGATTCCAATTCTAGACATTGATCAGTATTTCACTAACTCTACACTAATAATTTTTGTTTGTATTCTCTTTGAAAAATAAATATAGGAAGAAGGCTATGCAGGACGGCCATGACATAGCTATGCAGGATATGCAGGATATGCAGGAAGAAGCCCCAATGAAGAGAAGCAGGATACATATACAATACATAAAGTACAGCACACACAAGTGCTTCAGATTCATATAACAACATGACAGACTAACACATATATAGTGCATAACAACAGCAGCGCCGAATTTACATACAACACTATCTTAGTACATATAGTGGGACTAAGGTGACGATACCACCTGCTAAAATAGGTTACCGACTACATGTTACGACTGGGAGGTCGTGATTCAGCAACCGTATGCATTAGTAGGAGGACAAACATATGGTGATTTGTTTGTCCTCCTGCTAATGCATACGGTTGCTGAATCACGACCTCCCAGTCGTAACATGTAGTTGTCGGTAACCTGTTTTACCAGGTGGGATCGTCACCTTATAAGTCCCACTATATATGTACTAAGCTAGTGTTGTATGTAAATTCGACGCTGCTGTTGTTATGTACTATATATGTATTAGTCTGTCATGTTGTATGGACATCGATTGTATTGCTCAGGTATTATATAGTCTAATTAGATAATATGAAATATATCAATCTTATTTATAGCTCATTAATTATATATATACATCATTCTCTTTATAGGTGTTTAAAGTTGACCCCACTACAGGAACGGACTTACCAGATGTACATGCTCCCTATACGATGGGAGAATTAAATGAAGTAAGAGAAGAATGGGCAACAGCCATACAAATAGTGGGGGTTTTAAAATATAATTGGGATGTTGATAGCAAATAATGACTAAAGAATTATATTTTGTAAATGAATTTCTGAATTATAATATATGTGTGAATGTTTCTACATGTCTAGATGTTTCTACATGTGTCTGAGTGAAAATGAATGAAAGTGTTGGTTGCTATATGAATGTTTCTACATGTGTGAATGTGAATGAATGGAACTACAGATTGCTAGCTACATGAATGTTTCTAAATGTGTGAAAATAAAATGGAACTGCAGGTTGTATTGCTAAATGCATGTGTGAATATTTTTGTTGTTAAATTTGTAGGTTTGTGGCATGTTGTTGGCTGATATCAATGGATGTCGTAAAACCTGCAGTTAACTGCAGGTTTCTCATCCTGCGACCAGCCACAGCAGGTCTGCAGACTGACAGAAAAAAAAACAAAACAATAGGCGTTGGTTATTTGTATAACACCGACACACAAAGTTATAGTGTCGGTTTTATATAAATAGCCGACGTCTGTTTCCTGTGGCGCGAAGGTATATGGCGTCGGTTTATTATCTAATAACCGATGCTGATAGTGGCTAAGATGATACCCTTTCTGTGGCGCGAAGGTATATGGTGTCGGTTTATTATCTAATAACTGACGCCTATACCTTCGCGCCACAGGGAACAGGCGCGATTTTGGTGGCGCGCGAAGAGTTTGGGCGTCGATTTTGGAACCGACACGTAATGGGTGAGCTTTTAGTGTCGCCCACATAGGTGTCGCTTAGAAACCGACACTAAAGGCCTTAAATAACCGGCACTAAAGGTAGGTTCTGTAGTAGTGCCACTAATAATATTGTGTCATATTGATGGAACATATTTGACTCTATGAAGTGTCAGAACCTTTCCCGAAGAAAACTTCAAGTCCACCCATCCTTCACCTTTGACTTCTACAGTGCTAGAATCACCTAAAGTCATGAATCAACCTTTAGATGCCTGATAGGACACAAATAGGGACTTGTCAGTACACACATGGACATTAACCCCGGTGTCTATAATCTAATATAGTGGTTCAAAAATAGAAAGAACTTCAGGTTTTATAGATACATACCCATCATTGAGCTTCAAGAATGTAGTCATCATGTTGACCACAACCTCCTCAGTTGTAGATGTGGCAGCTTTCTTGGCCTTCTTTGAAGGACAATCCTTGTCCTAGTGGCCAACCTGTCCACGAGTCCAAAAAGATTTGTTCTTCAATTTCTTCTGGACCATAGCCTTAGGTTTAAGAGAACTCTTAGATTTTTTTATCCTTGTTCTTAGTAGTAGTAAAATTAATAGTCAAATTAACATCAGTTGGTACTTTGATAGTCTTCTCTTTTAGATGCTCTTCCTGAATATTGATATCATCATGAGATCGTTCATTGATATGTCTCCTTTGCGATGCTTAAGAGTCATGCCAAACGACTCCTAAGATTTTGGGAATTTCTCAACTATTGACATAGCAATAAATGTTTTAGGAAGTGTCATTCCCGCATCAGCGAGCTCTTGTACCAAGAGTTGAAAATTGTGTGTTTGATCAGAAACAGACTTTCCCTCAGACATATGAAACTTAAGAAATTTCAAAACATAATATTTTTCAATTCCCTGATTCTTAGTATTGTATTTCTTTTCTAATGCTTTCCACAGAGCCTTAGATGTAGTAACATACGACTTAGAGTTTGAGTCATACAGTTTGTTGTTTAACAGAAACAGAATCAACCGTCAGTACGTCTTGTCACCCTTCTTCCAGGTTGCAATTATATTAGCATTATCGGGAACAATTTCATCTACTTTGGGTCTGGCTTCTTCTAAATACTGATCATACCCTACCATGTTAAGTCAGATTTGCATCCTACTTTGTCAATGAGCAAAATAAGTTCCACTAAATTTTTCAGGCATACTAGACGTATCTGTTTTCATGCCAGAACCAGCCATAGTTAACTAATGATAGATAATGATTTCTTTAAGACTGTTGTTATTTTTGAATTAAGTCCTTACATGCAACAACGACAGGTGCAATTAAGTTAACAATTTAGGCCAATCCAGATAAGAAAATGTAGACTAAACCAATACAGGAGATCAAAAGTAAATAAGATCAAGAACGAAACTAGGTCATTCATTGAAAAACGAACATGATATACTAAAAGAAATCAATATCTTACAACCGTTCTGGATAGGCATCATTCTCCCAGTCTACCTGGTATGAACCTGAAGAAGAGATGACCCGCTCATGTTGATGACAAACATTGCAGACGAACCATGCACCACTAGTGCATCTCAACAACCGCAAGAACCACCTCCTAATAGGTTGCACCTTGGGAGGAAAGGATGGATGAACTTGCTACGTCCAGTAGAAGATCTCCACATTGCAGTACATATGCGACGAAGGTAGAGAGACTCTGGCTTTTACGGTTTGCAAACACGCACTCGAACGACTGACGATTGTGTGTTAAAGATGTGTTTAACCCTAATGACCGGAGGAATATTTATATCTTTACACGCCCCTATAATCCTATTCATGTTAAGACACGACCACTCAATTGCTCTTATACACATTGTGGAATATTTTGCTAAATAGACACTTTCCAGTTAGGATTGATAAATTAGAATAGGAAAGAAACAATTAATGAAATGAATAATTAATTACGTAGTTGTATCCTACTGCAAAAAGAAGACGGAAGATGGAAGACATTCTCCACAATCCACAATCCACAAGCCCAAGCCCATGTTCAGCTCAGTTAGGTGAGGTGTGTGTGTGTGTGTGTTGTGGTCACCATACCCACCTAGTAGGTGAGTATACCCTCCTACTAGGACCCTATGATAATAGTGTCTCATGTGATCCTACATATAAGGACCACAAAAGTTCTAGGAGTGACAAATATGGGATAAAACTTCTTTGCCATTTGTACTAGAGATAAAACTACCCCTCTCACATGTACTAGGTGCACGACATTGGGCTTAACCCATGCTAGAAACATGGATGTAGCAGCCATATATCTAACAAAGATATTGTTAATGAAGGGTTCTAATTGAGTGCTCTAAAGTGTTCGGTAGTCAATATGAAATTACAATGTGGATGGTGTTTGATTTTAGTAGCAGCGGGGTGTTAAGCCATCATATATCTGCACAGACAGGGCTATAGGATGGCAAATGAGGCTCTAACCCTCCTTCAAAACTAAAAATATATATTTTTTTTTTTAAATAAGCCAGGAGGCACTCTTATTCATCCCACCCTCCTCGTGTGGGCAAAACCACAAACCATCATTACAGCTCCTGCTCATAACATGCAGGTATCACCCCTCACACACGATATAGACAACCCAGAGAAATAAAAGGCAAGGTAATTATGTCGCACCCTCTCGGTGGATGACAACATATGGTGTCAATCTCCTTTCCAAAATAAGCATGCCTCTAATCTTCCTCGGCAAAATAGACAGCTCAATGCAAATGAAAGGTTCATCTAAGTGGCATCCCCATTCCCCTAGCTCTTTTGGGATGGATTTACCACTCTGGGGACTGTGGAACCAAGAATATCCCATCTATTCAGTTCATGTCTTAGCTCACTGACGTGATAAGCAGCCTGCCATGGTTCTTGGGCGCCTTACCACAACACCTTCTCTACATATTCATCGTCAGTCTCTATTATGGATATTGAGATGTTAAGATCATCTGCGATCTTGAGGCCCATAGAACATGCGTGGAAACTTTCCACCGTGTAGTTATCTTCCTTAATCCTGACCCTAAATGCAAGCCTAGCATAGTCATGACAATTCATGATCACTCTAGCCGCCCATCGGCGCATGTTGCCATCGCGATTCCTGCTCGTAGTGAAGTTCAACTTTAGATTTGTGACATTAGGAGGACTCCATCTAATCATTTGTACCGTATGTAGTCTCACCAAAGGATCTGCAATATGCATTCTACTGATAGTGTCATAGAAACCCGGTTCTTCAATCTTGGTGAACGACTTCCTTTTGATAATACCATTCAGGATGAAAACCATGTCGTTCCATTCCGACTCAAGCCGGTGAGTCGTGTCGTCAAATCTAGCCCTACACCTGACACGCCAGATCTTCCAAGGAATAAGAGCTGTCATCATGCTGGCAAGCCAGACCCTAGGTGACCGTGGGTGTCTGATGTTGCTTCCGATGATAACATCATGGATATCTGTCGGGCGGGGTTTGCCCGTGACTACCGTGAACCTGCCCCAGAAGAAACTTGCAACCTCACTCTGAATGAATAGGTGAATCACATCCTTGCATCCATGGGTAGTGCAACACGAGCATTTAGAAGGAAACTATATTTGACATCTCCAGATGTTGTCATCAGTCAGGATGGCCCCTCTAGCAATCTTCCATAGTATAGCGTTGGCTTTGGGGAAAGGGATTTTCCAAATATGTGTGAGGTCGGCGTACCGATCGGGAGCATGACTGGATATCAGTCTCTTCACCGTTCTAGTCGAGAAGTTCCCCCTATCTGTTAGGGTCCACACTACACGACCCTCCACTGGATTAACTACGGCATAAGAATCTTTGATAAGATCTATGACTTCCTCATTAACGATGGATCTTAACGTCTCCCAATCCCACCCGGATCCACTGGACCAGAAATCTTGAACTCAGAAGTCATACGAGCGATTGGAGTTATGGATCGCACACCTAACTAGTTTGTTTTCACACCAGGGTGACTCCCAGAACGACACATCACCTGTACCAATGATCCATCTACAGTGTGGGTATACAGTCGGGAACATGCGCCACACACGTTTCTAGTAACTGGACGTGAATGAACTCAGCCTAATCTAAGGTGGGAAGCCATCTCCCCTATGTGTATACTGTGATTTATATTTACTGTTACATAAGCGTGCCCAAATGGTCTTCCCTTCCACAACCTCCCAGCACAATTTATCTATGAAGGAGTCATTCATTAGATGGAGAGAGTCAAGGTCCAGTCCGCCGTGCTCCACGGGCATGGCAACTCTGTGCCAGGCTAGCCAAGCACGCCTGTTTTTCCGCTGCCTGCTCGCCCACATAAACTGTGACATGGCCATCTCTATTCTGTCGCAAATACCTACTGGGATTCCGAGGGCCGCTGCTACGTGCAGAGTGATGGAAGTGAGCACATGCTTAATAAGCATCCTTCTGCCCGTGAATGAGAGCAAGTTCTCTTTCCACAATGCTATCTTCGAGACTATCCTTTCTGTCATCAGTTCAAACATGGCCAAAGTAGTCCTTCCCATGGCTATAGGGATGCCGAGATATTCAAAAGAGGTCGAGGCTAGCTCTATCCCGAGCGAGTGTGCGATGATGGCATTTGTATAAATGAATATATATAAATAGAGTACACATTCTTTTCAAGAATTATGTAATTGTTGAATTTCTTGCTTGGATTGCATTCTTGGTTGGATTTGCTTAATGCTTGTGAAATCATCAAATCAGGTATGTGGTTACACTTATGATTATCCCGACTAGTTTTTCAAGGTTTTTATCGACGTTTCCCTCATGGCTTGAAATAACTATTGGATGCTTTTATTTCATGCAACTATAGAGTGACTATGACTATCCCTATGAATATACATGTATACCTGGCTAGATTCGGGTCCACCTCTGTGACTTGTAAAGGCTAAAAAGGGGTAACCTAGAGTTAGGTCTAGGTTATCGTGGGTTAGAAATTGGGCTACCAAGTGTAGTGCCATGAGACCCATTAGCATGCCATGAGTTAAGGTGTGGGCTACTTACGAGTAGTACCATGTGACTCAACCCTAGAAACTGGTTCACCTATAGGTGGGACCATGAGGGGTTTAATGGGGATATACCATAAGGAAGGTAGTGTCCAGGTCCACTACAGGAATAGCACAGAGGATAGGGTACTCATAGATCACGGAGTTATATTTAAAGCGTAATCTTGGTTGTTAAATGATTAATTGAATGATTATGTTGTTATTATAGTTGCACATTTATTGTTTCCCCCACATACCAGTTTCGAATGACTGACGTTTTGTTTGTAGGCATTTTAGGTTCAAGCCAAAAGGACAAACAGTAAATCATCATATTGCAAAATACATGAAGTAAAATGCAAGGAGGATTAGTTAGAGTAGAATACATACTTGGATAGAAGTTTAGAAATCCAAAGTTTTCAAAAGGTATGCAAAATTTTATTACAAACTTTTAGTATAGATTGTTTAAATTTAATAATTGATTTTGGTTAAGTGCCGAATCTTTGATCCAGAAGTTATGGGTGCAGCTTCGACCTCTCACTCTCCCTTAATTGGGGGTTATCGGGAGGTGGGGTTGTAACATTTTCTCTGATATCAAATGTTACGACCCCACCTTCTGGTAACCCCTGATTAAGGGAGATCAAAAAGTAGAAGCCGCACCCATAATTTCCGGATCAAAGGTTCGACACTTAACTAAGAACAATTATTAAATTTTAACAGACTAAACTGGAAAACTGTAAGAAAAAAAAATAAACTTTTGCATACCTTTTTGAAAACTTGGATCTCTAAACTTGTATCCACTTATGGATTCTATTCTAACTAATCCTCCTTGTATTTTACTTCATGTATTTCACAATATGACAATTTACTATTTGTCCTTTTGGCTTGTACCTAAAACACTGACAAACAAAATGTCGATCAGCCGAAGCTGGTATGTGGGGGAAACAATAATCATGTAAATATGTTAACAATGTAATCATTCAATTAATCATTTGATAATTAAAATTACATTTTAGATATAACTCTGCGGTCCAAGAGTACCTTATCCTATGTGTTGTCCCCATTAAACCCCTCATGATCCACCTATCAAGTGAACCAGTTTCTAGGGTTGAGTCACATGGAACTACTCATAGGTATACCACTCCTTAACTCAGGGTATGCTAAAGAGTCTCATGGCACTACACGTAGGTAGCCCAGTTTCTAACTCGCAGTAACCTAGAGCTTGCTCTAGGATTACCCCTTTTTTATCCTTTTCAAAGCAACAGAGGTGGACCCAGATCTAACCAGTTATATATGCACATTTATAGTGATAATCATAGTCACTTTATAGTTGCATGAAATAAATAGACATCCAACAATTATTTTCAAGAAACCGATAAAACTTCGGGAATTGTCGTGAAACTAGAGTGATTATTCATAAGCGTAACCACATACCTGATTTGATGATTTCACAAGCATTAAGCAAATCCAACCAAGAATGCAATCCAAGCAAGCAATTCAACAATCACATAATTCCTGAAAAGAATATGTGCTCTATTTATTACACACTTTATCAAGAATCTACCGTATCGACTTGGATTCACTTTCTCGGGTTTCTAATCTGAAATAAGGTTTCATTAATATTCATTAGGGTTTCTTAGATTCTCAAATTTTATCCCTTTTATGTTAACAAACCCTAAAATACTCTTTTGTACTTATATGAACCTTAATTTATCAACGATCCATTTTAATAGTCTTTTATACCCAAATGTTACGACCGATATATATATATATATATATATAGAATATTTCATATGCAATATATATATATATATATATATATATTTATATATATATGCATTTTTCATGTATGATGAAAAAATTGGTAGTTGGAATACTATTAGGATTTTGTTTATAACCAAGTGACTTGGATACAAATCTTACTTTGGGTATACTTTTTACGTGTTTGTTTAACTAAATCCCCTATTACAACTCATACTGAGCTCATATCACTTAACTCCCTATTGTAGCTTTTTGGCTCCGCCAATGTATAGTTGTGTTGGTCTGTGCATAAGATTCAACAATATGCATGATATGTAAAAATTTTGAAGGTAGCACAAATATGTGTGATTTTCAAATTATTTATCTTTATTTTTTATCACAGAATCATGAAAGCAAGCTCTTAGTTGTTGTTAGTATTAAAATAAGAACATACGGTTAACAAATTACATACCCATTGAACCAAGTGATAAATATGAAAGTGAATCTCAATTGAAATATATGATATGTTAAATATAATAATTATCTGTTATATACTAATCAGGATATGTAGACAATTAATATTTAAATGGTTTAATCTTAACAACCACATATCACTATAATGCAAATGACTATTCAGTAAGGAAATTGAACCTATACTTAGGAAACCTTGGAGCAAAATCATTTGAAGCACATGGGTTAACATGGAAAATAATGACCCACCTCTTAGTTAGGAAATCGTGTAATCTTAAAACCCCATCTTGATAACTGCTAAGTTCGATGAATATGTTCTTGTATCTTTCTTTTATGATTTTGATATAGAGTACTAATTTCTTTGACTTTCATAAAGAATTTTTCAAGTTAATGTATATTCAATAAATACTACATTTACTTTGTATATAATGGCATATTGATAAGCTCTTTAAGCTTGTCTATTTTGACAGGGTTAAGAAATGGCATGTGCAATCAGGTGTCGCATGTTTTGCATGTTGGCTAGGTGCCATAAAATTGTGGATCTTTGAATCGACACCTAAGAAACACCAAAACCAAGTCATTCTAACTATGATGCATGTAACTCATGTCCCATGGACGTTAGTTCTTCTTTCATTCAAAGATTATATTGTGATCCTATATATAGTATAGCCTCATGGGAAAATATCTAAAATTTTATTTCCTTTGCAATTTTGATCCACACTAGCTTAGATATTAATTTGCCTATACAATTTGATTGATCCAAAATTGAGTAAAGTCTACAGTGGTACAATAGAAGATCCATCTATCTAGCGGTTGACTAGAGGATTGATCTCTACATTTTATATCTACAATTTTTCCAGCTGGTTGAATTGACTTTTTATTATCCTTGCAACATAAAAAGTTTGTGTTGTTACAAAAATTGGGAGAGAGAAAATAGAAATTCATCCAGTCAAACAATACAAACTTCACCACCACCTAAGAGATCAAGATGATCTCTCTTATTCCCATCCTTAATACCATCGGGGGCAACTTCATCACATCCTAAATCCAAATGCCCTCAGTAGGTCTTAGTGGTGTTCTTGTTGTTGGTTGGGACCTCAATATATTCTAACATATCAATACTTGGTGGGAGAGTGTACTCTATCTCCATTACTTTATGTGATGTCGAGGACAAACTTCACTGCTCTTTTGTAGGTGTTATGGAGAATCTAGTTTTGATAAAAATCACTATATAGAAATTTCTATTCCCACATCTTATTCTAAAGAAGAACAATAGGTATGTGGTGGTTCTTCTAAGATCACTAGATTTAGAACATAACACAATCCTTCCCATCTATCTAGAAATCCTCATGAAAAAACAAAATATCCAATGAATGTAATCCTGAAAACCACTAGGTTGATTTCTCTACCTCCAGTCCCAATTACGCATGGAATGGTGATTACTTTTCATGAATGGATCAGATTTTTTCATAAATAACGTGGTATACCTACTATTCTTTTATAAACTAAGGATTCATGTCATCCTATATTTCATCACTTTCCCATAATTGTTTATACCAACCTTCTGCCTTGGAGCATAATCAATTTTAGTTGAGGAATTTTAGAGTGAACATCATCAATTTACCAATTTGTTACCACATCACAAATGGTTAGCACTTACAACATAGATTTTTGTTTTATATCCACCAAAAGCTCAAGGTTGCCAACTAAATTGATTTTGTGGAATGGTAAATTTTTTGGGAACAATCATAATAAAATTGATAAATTTGGAAATTGGCCTAGTCAATGTGGAGAGCTGTCATCTCTCTGACCTGGCTCGATAACAATAAGATATCTCTTAATTTAAAATTTGATGTCCTTTGGAAACAAAGATAAAAAAATCTCATTGCTAAAGAAGGAGACATAAATACGAAATTATTTCACAATATATGCAATTCTTGCCAATGATAGTTGGACATAGTATCTCCATAAGTAATTCCATAATTACAAATCAACACTAAACCATCAAACATTTTTGTTATCACTTTCTTCCTTATTTAACCATGGTCATTTTTATTATGATCTTTTCAGACTAAATTGGCATTTGTTGGGCCCCGAAAAAGTCTCTAAACCTAATGATATCATCTCCACTTTTTGTAATGAAAACATATATAATGTGATGATGATCCTTATTGCCAATAAATTCCATGGAATAGATGGTTTATTATGTATTTTTATTTTAACCAATTGGATAAAACAAAAACATCCTTCGATAAATACTTCAACATCATTTTCCATCATGATGGCATTAATTGTCAATATGGAATTTCTAATGAAACCCATATCACTTTGACCAAGAAACAATGTGATCCTATTATTGTCGAATAATTTTGATCTATTAACCTCATTGAAGCCTCATATAAGATAATCTCTAAAGTTATTATTTCTATAATCAATGGGCCCATCATTGACACCACTAAGCTTAAACAAACTACATTCATCAAGGCTAGATGCATTTGAGATGTCAATATGATACTGAGTGAGACTTTCCACATATGTCATTTAACCATAACCTACTTTTTATTCTTAAACTTGAATTTGAGAAAGCCATTCATAATATCAAATTGAAATTCAATGATAGTGGTGCTAAAGGTTTGATGATTTGCTTTGGTGGACTAAATGGACATGTAGTTTCATTTGTTCCTCTCATTTTGCCATCATGATCAATGGATTATATTATGATCATTTTAGTAGCACAAACATACTTCAATAAGGTGATCCATTATCCCAATATTGTCTCATCATTGTCATATGCTAGGTGTTCAAACTTGGCACCAAAAAGGGTCTCATTGACCCTATCCTCAAGTGTCCTGATAACATCATCTAATATGAAGATGACACAATTTGTTTTCTTGAACTTGGTAACCAAAATATCATAAACTCTTTCTGTATTTTTTTCTCACACCTCTTGAGAATCAAGATGAATTTCAGGAAATCCATCATTTATGGCATTCATATCATCCCCTCAAACATGATTCTATGCTTCACTACAAATAGGAAAAATTTCATTTAAATTTCTTATTATTCCTCTCTCAACCCATATACTAAAAATCTCTACATGGAAACATGTTATTAAAAAAACACAAAAAAATGTTCACATGAAATTTAAACTTACTCAATTTTTATAGATGTGTTAGTCTTCTTAACTCTTCACTGACTCCCATTGTCACATACTTTGTTTGTTGCATTCCACTTCAATCAATTAGTAGTACAAAAATTGAAAGAATCAAGATTTATTTTCTTTGTGGGGTTATTATGAAGAAGTTTATATTATGTTTAGTCAACCCTCTATAAATCAAATTTCAAGGTGATTGGGTATCATTAAATCAACACCCAATTCCACTGTATTATTAAGAATATTATAGTTGACATATTTGAGGATAGATTTACCATTTGGAATGATCACATTTTATTTAAATACTACATGTACCACAACCCGTGGCATAAGACTCGACATACAAATATCTCACTTATATGTAAATTCATCAATAGTTAATTTCCATTACCCAAAATGGTATATAGATTTACACTTTTCATTATCATAAAGGATGATTTGGATTGATCCTAGGATTGACATATTTTTCTATCTAATTGGCAACATGATGTACCCAATACAGACACTAGTAAACTCATTACCATCACTAAATGCAAAACTCTTCTAACTTCCAATTGTAACAACTCACTATAAATATGTTTCTTTTCAAATATAGTACTATTAAAAAAGTTTATTGCAATCAACATTTTACTACTCCACATAATGCACCCATTCTCAAGTGGATCTGAGAAAACATTTATTTAGCTAGAGAATTTATGAATTCTTCATCCTCAAGGAATCAACATCCTATTTAGTATACAATTATGGAGAATACACTATCCATACAAATTTCTATTACTTACTTGGTTGATTGGCCATTATCAACTCCTTATTAGCACTCATCACCACTCTAAAGGATTCCATGGTCCATATGAATGCTTAACGCACCACATATATTGATATAATGTACTCATCTAGTCTTTAATTGGCCCTTTTAAAGATCAAATGTAGCATCATTTCTTCCTAATGGGAAAATCTCATGTTGATATGTCTTAATGGACTCATCATGAAATCTTCTCCATTTCAGTTCAAGACAAAACTTATAACACTAATATACCCTAAATGTTGTATGTTCTGGTCTATTAGGATCGAAAGTCATAGAAAACGTGACAACAGATCGAATACTTTTACATTTCATTGTGATTATGTATCTTATTTATGCCAGTATATTTTTCTTTCTCAGAGTTGATGTAAGATCGGTTTACCAAGAGCATGAACAAGGGTGCATGAAATCAAGAATCACTTATTTTGATATATAATACTCCACCAAAGGACCTTTTTATTTAAATGACTTCTTTATTCTTATGAAGAAGAAGAATGTTTCATAAAACTTAACATGCATTTTAGTTATACACATGTTTTCTTCTATCTAGGGATTGACCTAAGGGGTTCCCCCATCATTTAGTTAACTTATGGTCTTAAACTGGCCATATTATCTTTATTTGATGGAATGATACTTCTTGTGTCTATCTTTCAACCACTCTATATCTCATTCAAACTTTGTGGTTGGGATCTTCTCCTTATCTTATTTATGAATGAATTGGATTTTATTAAAAAATACACTCAAACAAAGTATTGCATACATATACAACTTCTAGGATTATAATTGTCCCTAGACAAACATCTCACTATATTTTTTACTTCTCCATTTTCTAGACAATTGGGGGCCTTATGTGATGGTCTGGATGGAATTGAGTCGCAATGTGTGTCTACAATGCCAATGGAATTCTACTAATCACTATGCAATGCACAACTAAAGAAATACACTCCAATGAGAGATATTAGGATCTTTTTATCATGTTTTCTCACACTTTAAGGCAAAGTAGGGGGATTGATTTAACAATTTGCATTAAAATTTCATTAAAAAGTGTTTGATGTCGAATGACATTATGATGATTTGCAACTTTTCACATTTTATTTTAGCGAAAATAAACTGGTCCTAAAGGGAAATAGCCTAAACCTTCTTGTAGGATTAAAACCTTGTTAGATATGTGGTGCATGACAACCCTATTATGAATAGTGCTTGTTAAATATATAGTGAATATTATTTTATAGATGTGATATAAAATCTTGGATTAAAAGGAGATGGTGCCTATTTAGAAATAAGTCATGCAATGTAAGTGGCTTGGTCACTTAACAAAACTTATTACATCATATGACTCAAAACTAATATAGGTAAAACTAATACTCAAGGTTATAAAAAGCATCACAATGCTTAATTTTGGGCGGGGTGGATTTTCTATATATATTTGAGAAAATGAAATGAAAGTTGACATTTAAGGTAAAGATACGTAACCAAAATACTCAAGGATATATTCCGGACCTAATCCCAGTTGAAGTAAAATTATTTGTACACAAAATTTTCCAAATAAAGTAGCAACTAACTCACACATATATGATCTAATGTAGCAAATTATGGTTGGTTCTTGTATAACCCATTTTCGGAACTATATACAAACCATAAGGAGGGGATAATGTTGGAAACTATGATGAAATAAACAATGATATTTTCATGTAATCATATTGTACAAATTATATTGCTTTAAAGTTGGAAAATTTTAAAAACTATCACTAAATCAAGACCATTCATCATTAGATTACAATATATAGAGACATATAGATGTATACAATTATGAATATTACAATCATTATTATCAATTAATAAGAGAGAACTTTTTGGTGTATGTCATTTTAAAATCCATTTCCATGATGATAGAAACTCCTAATATTATGTAACTCTTTATAATTGTTTCATTCTGAGCTTACATAGATATTGGTAATTGAAAGATAAAATATCATATTTTGATGGTAAAACAAATTATATATGTTGTTGGAAGAAGTATGTGGAAATCTCAATATAAGGATGCAACTAATAAGACAAAAGATAATTTTCTACATTATAACATACGAATGTAGTAACTAATAAAATATGCACAAGTTTGATATGTAGTAGTAAAAAAATACTCATTCTAGAACAATATTAATCAAATAAACATAAAATATAATTACAATAAAAAGTTTCAAGCTCAATGCATACTTTATTTGAATGTTGTTGTTAAGTGAAATAAATATTATGATTTGAGATGATTATATGGTGTCAGATATATAGCCTAGTCTCAAGGTATATGTAAAAGAGTGACAACTTAATATAATCTAAACCAATGCTAATTTTTTTATAGATAAAATCACTTTAACTATTACAGAGATAATAATAAGAATAAAATATCACCAACACCTCGTCATCAAATCAATGAGATATCTAGAGATTGTGATTTCTTGTATTGAAGACCTTGTCAAGGTGAACTTTTCAAACAATATATGATATTTTGTACTTGATTCCATTGGGATGTAGGGGGTAGGGACATATGTTCATTAACAATGCTAACATCAAAGTGCTATGTCTAGTATGGTATTGAGTTTCCCAACCATGTGTGTGTACTACTCGAGACAAAAAAGGACTCACCCTCAGACGAAACCTTGTTGGGGTACTCTATAGGTGAATAAAAATGTTTTTATATTTGGAAAATTATAATCATTAAGGAGATTAAATATATACATTTTTTGAGATAAATATTTACCGTGACTATAGCATCACACTTCAATTCCCAAGAAGTAGCAAAGTTGTCCGAGATCCTTTGTATGAAATGTAAAGGAGTGCATGTTTCAACACTAAGATCCCATGAGCATCACTACTAGTAATAATGATTTCATCAACATACATGGCAAGGATAATGGTTCCATCTTTATATGTAGAAAAGAAAAGGTTGTGATCACTAGAAGATCTAGAAAAAAATAGGTTGAAAGAACTCCAGTGGGTTTTGTAAATCAGATCTTAGTGATTGCTTGAGCCACACATAGAGCATTTGAGATTGTAGACTATTTGTGAATTCTCCCCCTGAGTAAAGATTCTTAGAGGCTACTGCATATAGATTTTCTCCTCTAAATCACCATATAGGAAGGTATTTTTATATAAATCTAAAACAAAAACCAGTTCATATGAGTGGCGAGGGAAATTAGAATCTAAACAAAAGCAATGTGAGTGACCAATGAACATGATTAAAAAAAATCTATGCCATACATTTGCGTGCATCCATTAGCAACAAATTGATCTTTGATTTGTTCCATTGATTCATCAGAATTAAATTTTATAGAGAAGACCCATCTACAGCCAGCAATATATTTTAATGGAGAAGGGGATAAGATCCTAGGTCCCATCATCATGCAACAATGTCATTTTCTCAAGCATTTCAACTTTCCAACTATGGTGTTAAAGGGCCTCATGATATCTTTTTGGAATTTGGATATAATCGAGTTGATGAGAAATGGATTCAACTGTACATGAAATCTTGGATAGGAAATGGGTATAAGATATTGGATGGCAGTGAGTCTAAGAGTGCATACCTTTACAATGAGCCATTGAGTGTGTTAGACCCTCAGAAGTGAAAGATGGTTTCAAGTCTTGTGATAGAGGTCGAGGAATGGTAGGGGTGACTTGAATCACATGAGGATGGGTATTGGGTTTTATAATCAATTGGGTTAGAAAGATCAAGACCAATGAACTTAGATTGTGGTGGAGAGGATGACAACACAGAACAAAATAACACATCTAATTCATGGAATGTAACATCAACAAAGACATACATAAAATAGTTACTTGGACTATAATAAGGATAAATTTTCTAAAAAGTATAATAGATAAGAAAACCCATTTTGTTATAGTATGGATCAAGTTTATATTCCTTCAGAACAATTATGAACAAAATCAGTAATATTGAAAATTGTAAAGGAAGATGAAAAGTTATTTGAATGGAAAAAACAATAAAAAAGGGTGTCTTATTTGATAGAATAGAACATGGTTGTCGGTTGATAGGTTGAAAGTAGTGAGAACAGCCTCAAACCAATAAGAGTTAGTCATATTTCTTGAAACAAAAGAGTGTGAGTAATGTTAAGGAAATGACGATTTTTACGTATAGAAACCATATTTTGTTGTGGGGTGTGAGCGCAAGAGTGGTGATGTATGGTTCTAGTCTTAAAATAAAAAACATGTCCCCAACCATATTCTAAAGCATTTTTAGTTCAGAAGATTTTAAGGAATTTATTAAATTGTGTTAGTATTATTTAATGAAAAAATACCAATTATCACGTCACAAGATTTAAACAAGTATAACCAAGTCATGCGAGATAAATCAGCAAAAAAGTTAATGAAAAAATTGAATCCATTAAATTGGTGGTTTGAAAAGGACCACACATATCAATGTGAATAACATCAAAAGTATCTTTAGAATGTGAGTAACATCAAAAGTATCTATAGAATGTAAACTAGTTTTTTTATAACATAACTCCTATGATGCTTCGCAAACTCACAAGAGTCACACAATATTTTTCAACTAGATAAAGAGAGTTCTAGGTGCTTTAATTTTTCAAGAGAGGGATGAATATAGTTCTAATGAAGCTGAAGAGGTGTGAAGATTAAAAGGGTAGATTAGGAAATGCCATCCCCAAAAGAGTATAGATCAATGGATCTTGAAACCTGACCAATCATCTTGAAAGTTTGCGAATATTTTTACATAATGAGTGGCCCCAGATCCAACAATCTAGAAAGAACATGATTCTAGCATGGAGGTCCCTACATTACCTTGGTTGGCAAGATGTGCCAAACATGTTGCAACAGGTTGTATTGTCAAAAAATCTCTAAATCTCGTGGGTTGTTTAGGAGCCTATTGAGAGGCTTGCAGAATTTGCTCGTACTCAGCTTAAGAGATGGAAAAACATTTGGGTTGTCGGTTCCTTTATAAACATTGATAGTCCTAGTGTGTGACTATATCCATAGGGATGACCATGTTTTTTATATCACTTTTCTTATAGATGTCCCAACTTATTGTAGAAGGTGTGTTTGGGCATTGAGGGACATCCATGATCACATCCAAGGAAATAGATGTAGTCCCTAGTTGTGAATCTATTAGAGAGGAAGATAGGAGTTGCATGTCATATTGATGATGATGAGAGAGAGCATATTCAATAATGGAGATGTAACATCCCCATATTCTACCGTCTCGAGACTTAGAAGGCCTGAGAGGACAAATCTAAAAATGTTAGACAATTGTATCAAAGTGCGTCGCAGAAGCAATTTATGCATACATGAACATACAAATATAGGCATACACGATGAACAATCTCAACATTCAACATGTATATAATTAGAATATGAGTTATTACAACATGAATTACAATTACATATTGAATGAAAGTTTTACACATAGTCTGAACATGTATGCTAATCAGATCTTAGACAAAAGGTACAACCTGTACATTGCTCACTTTTTGCCTTTTCTCCCATTCTAGCTTTGAAACTAGAAAATACGTGAAATAGATGAATCAACATAAAGTTGGTATGTGGCTGAAAGATACTACTATGCTGGCATATTTATAATACTTGAAAATGAAGAAAGAAAAAGAAAACATTATTAAGGTAGAAAATCAGGTAAACCCAAGTTATTAATCATATTTCAATGGACATGTATTACAATGGTGGACTTAGCACAATCAACACTTATACTATTGGGCCATATCCCTATGTACCTTGTACCATTAGGGATCTCCCCGCATACCTTGTACCATTAAGGAGGTGCTAGTCAACATTATTACTTTCCTTCTCTAATAGGGAGATTAATGAACCATCAATAACTACATTCCATTTTTGTTTCCTTACTGTTCTTAGTGTTCAAGGTAGAAAAGTGACAATATGTATAGATATACATCCAACAAGATTATTCAATTTCATGCAAGTAATTACTCATAATTATATCATCCAGCAAAAACTAGTCTTATACTTATGTCCACGTACCTAAGTTCAAAGATTGGTCATCTAGATAATATTGCCATCACCGGATTAATAACAAATGTTCATCATTAATACCATGTTCAACATTAGTCTAGATATTTAGGTCTGTGTTTAGGGTTTTGGCTAAACCTAGGGTTAAACTGATCTAAATCTTGTCTTTGGTGTTTTTGTACTGATCTAGAGATCATTATTTAGGTATTGTCCAATTTTTATAATGTTTTGATGGTTGCAATATTTTCTAGAATTAATATGATGTTTGAAGCATCTAAATGTGCATTAATTAGAAAGGACCTAATATTTTGAAATTATAAACAAATTTGAGTCCATATTAAGTTTCCAAGTGGTATTAGGACTCAATAGTATTTTTTCAGATTTTATGTCCATCATTTGCTAATTATTCAAGGTTAATTAATCCCAAAATGGAGCATTATCATCTATATCATAAACCATCATTATTTGTGTTGTAAAAGCTTGATCTAGGAGTATATTGATTAAGGTGATGTGTTTCTGAATCTAGGGATATTTTTCAGGCATTTACTGGCCAAGGGAGCTATTTTTAATTTGATTTCTAGTACTCAATCTATTTTATAAATATAGATAGGATATTACCTTTTAAGATTAAGATGGGCCATCAGATCTTCATTTCTAGTTCCTTCATATCACACCACATCACCCTCAGCAGCATGTGGCTAGCTGCTAGCCTAGGCTTTGAACCGCTAGCTCAGGCTAGATGAACTGGATGTCTAGTGGGCTAGGTCATCTGGCTCCCCCCTTTCTCTTCTCGCACACGAGGGGTTTTCTCTGGAACAAGGAACTGCCACACAGGAAGGAAGCGCTGAGGGAAATGATGTTGTTCTAGGTCTCAATGTTTTGGATGATTTGTGTCATGAATACATCGTCAAAGGAAGTTCCTTCTCATCGCCCATCAGGATTGGATTCACCATCTCCGTGAAGAGGTCCTTGGTCACCCATGTGGTCCTTCAAACTGAACTTTAGTTGGTGACCATGGCGCCACCACAAAGAAGGGGGATGGGGGTAAATGAGTTTTAGATAACCATCATGCCTATAAATATGTTCAGGTGAAGATTGGAACCTTCAAAAACTCCTCATGTCTCCAAAATCACTGTGGAGCCTTTACCTATTCTCCCAAGCTTCGGATGTTACAACAGGAAATGCCTCTTCCTCCTTAGACTGAAGGCAGTGAAATTAGAACTAGCATTGGAAGTAGATGTGCAAGTCATCAATACCCCACCTTGGGTTGGGGATCACGGAGGAGCAAAGAATCAACGATTGCTGGAGGTGCTCCCTTCATCAATGATTGCGCCCGAGTCCATGGGTGATCGACAACCTTACTACAGGTCTGTCGACGAAGGATACCCCACACTGGTGGTGATTGGTGGCCATTGGACTTCCAAATTAGAAAGATAGGCATGGCATCGACATTGAATTCTTCAAGAATCTTTGCCATTGGAGTCTGCTTCATGGTAGGGTAGCTCCAGTCTTCCGCAATCCTTCTTCTTCAAGTGTACGGAGAGGATGTGATGGCTAGCTAATGCCATCCTTGGCCACTAATAGATCACAGGGATTTTTTGAGTTTGAAGAGGACTCTTGGTATTAGTCGGGAAGGTCAGAGTGGTTCTCCCCTAGTCCGCCTACCCTACATCCCCAAGGGTGGAGAAAACATCATAAGGAGAGGGTTTGTTCTCTCCACACAAGACTATAACCCCCACTGTTGTCAAGGAAGTGGATATGGGGTGGCTGAAGAGAGACCGGTATCTTGTATCTAGCTGTCAAACAACTCAGATGGGTTGTTGATATCCGAGAGGTGCAGAAGGTTCAACCATCATTCCTACAATCTATGGAGATGAGGGGTGGCCAACTGGGTTGTTTCCCTCACCCCCAACAAATCTGGATCTAGGAGACAAGGTCTCTATTGCCTGGTCAGTAGCGGTCATGGCCTGGACTGGACCATGCTTGCTAACCCTGGGTACTTGGGATATCAATATCAACCAACACATTTCTTAGCAACCATAGTCCTCCATGCATATATTTATCATCTATTTTATGAAAATCAAACCTCAATAACTTTTTATAGGAGATTGCTTTGACCCTAGAATTTTATACGTAGGTTCATAACATCCTAGAGTGTATTCTCCTCATGTTTGAAGACTAAATCCAAAGATTGTCTAGTTAATTAATAACTACAAACAACCTAGTGTATTGGAATATTGTGTCCAATGCAATGACCAACTAGCCTCCAAAAGATCCAAACAACCTAAGATAACTTTATTTCAACATCAGACATCAAGATCCATAAACAAGCCATTTTAATCCATCTATGCCCTCAATTATATGGTTGGTATCATAAATACTTAATTAATTTATTAAGGCTATTCATTCACAATTATATTCAATTAGGTATCATATCCTCTACTGCATTTCAAAGCACCTAATTTTGGTGAAAGAATCTAGATTTGGGTTACCAATTCCTCAATTTAACATTTTTCATATACATAGCATGCTTGGCCCTCTAATATTATATTAGTTAACAAAACCTTAAAATCAGGGTCATCACAGGAGAAGTTGTCACCTTCCAAGATGATGTTTGCAAACTCATGAATAATCAAGATTGAGGCATTTGAGAAATTTAGCAGTGAAGAGATTAGAACACTCTTTAGTTTGATCTTCTGAAGAGATGGGATGAAAGTAGTCATGTTTTTGGACATGCTAACAAAATATTCATAATATTCATCAAGGGTCATATCATCTTGGTTTTCACCAAAGAGTTTGACCTAAAATTTATAAAGAATCATAGCATTTTCCCCTACGTTTAGTGACAACGAGCAACGTCCCACATTCTTTCACAAGTTTGTGGAACATGTATTTGGCAACAATCATAAGGATATATATTGTTCTAAATCCAATTTTTGACTGGTCTATTTCTCCTTTTTCATTTAATGGAATCCTCGATATGCCATTCTAAGAATTTTACCTTGTCTATGAATTCCAAAATTATTTGGATAGAATTTATCCAGAGTAGGTAATTATCTTTAATTACTTGATTGTTGAGGTAGGAGCACTATCATTTTAGACATCATATTGAGGTGGATCTTTTCCTCCATCATAGCTTTCAAACACAATGCATAATCACATATGTACAAAAAAAATGGAGATGAAAAATCATTGCTAAGATGCAACATGTGAGGAAAAAGATAGAAACCCTAAAAGGAACACAATTGATAAACTATCATAGGAATAAGGCATTGTGATAGGAAAGATATAGTGGATCATTAACCATTAACAACTCTTACACTTGTACCTAATGATAATACATGGAAGGAAAATAATAACAGAACAGTTCAAAGGATGTGACAAACTTGTTTAAAAATAGATATTTATCTTGCTGAAATCAATATCCCACCTGTCAGATCTAGTGGGTGATGGAGAATGGGAGGAGTACTAGTCTGATTCATGTGGTGGTTTCTACATGAAAAAGAACCATGTCAAGGGGCCATTGGTGCAACTTAAATGAGTATGGGGACATGTCACTCTCCTACTAAAATATTAGGTGAACCAAAGAAAAAATCTTCTCTAGAGAGAGTTGTAGAGGAGGCAAACTATTGTGGTACATTGTCTAGCCAGAGAGGTGGGAATCATGTCTTAGCCATGCCACCCTCTCCGCATGCAATGATGGCTTGGAAGCTCGATGATAGTTTTGGATATATCCATCCGTGTGTTGGTGTTCACATGCAACACATAGTGGTGGCAGGCGGTGGACACTGGGGAGGGTATCCCATCCCCTCTCTCTCTTTGTGTTGATGCTCCTCTCTCCTTCATATTCTTCTTCCTAAAACCTCGACGACATGTTTGGTTCAAAGGAAGGGATTTGATTGGAGCGAGAAGAAGGATAGAATGGGCAAGTATAAGTTAAGATTGGGATATTGATTATCCAATCTCACCTTTGGATGCAATTTGGGACATGGTTAGCTTTTGATAGAAATGATGTTGGTGGGCAATACATTTTGTTGTCAATGGGAAATAGAAATGCCACAATATATAGGTTTGCATAGACAATAGCAATGTCATTGAGTACAAAACAAATTAGTGACACATTATGTGTTGATGCTAGAAAGGGAACTTGTCATATATTATTGTATCAGAAAGGTAGAGGCTCCTGTCATGGACATTTTTAGTAGAGGAGGAGATTTTAGTCTATGAAAAAGGTAGTGGAGGATGCCTACAAAGGAGGGAGAGACAGCTAGTTGTGTGAGAGGGTTTTTAGAGGCTGAGATGCTTGTCATAGAGAATATGTTGACATAGAGGAGGAGACAATCATAGAAGTCAGAGGACAGCGATTGTAAAGGCAAAGGAGGTTGTCACCACTCATGTGTGAGTGAGGAGAGGAGATTGGGAAGTGCCACATGAAGGGTATCGACAATTTTTGTTGATGACTTTTGATCATGGATTTTTGCAAGGGGTTAGGGATTTATTCTAAGAGAATACCTAGGGGGGAGAAGTAAAAACTTCCAGTCACTTAGGACTCCTATCCAATTCATTTACCATCCATCTGTTGCTTTTGTGAATCCAAACATGGGATTCATGTATTTATGGAATTCTGAGTCCTATCCTTACCAGGATCCCTCGAACTACACATGCCATTAGGGGTTCAAAGAATTGTTGTTGATACCAGGTTAAGAGAAAATCTTGTTATGAACTGAGAGGATTATATGGAAACATTTATATAGCCTTCTGTCAAGGTATGATGTATTGGAGATACAACACAATATAAACTAAATCAATGCTAATGGGATTAAGTAGAGACAATTCATTATCTATTACAGAGATAATAATAAACTAAAATAATACCAATGGTTGTTAACTTATATTGATAGAAAGGACAGAGGTCAAAGATGCAAAAGAAGACCTAAGTGAAAAGAAAGATAGACAACAAGGTTTAAAGGCATGGTAAGTACCGACTCAATGTGCCTTTAATGCACATGGGGTTAATGATTCTATGATTGGGAGTACTATGAAGGTGAACTGGAAATCCAAGAGTTGCCACTATAACATAATCCATTTACATAGGTGAAAACTTATAAGTGAAATATTATTACCAGATAAATATGTTTCCACTAGTATATAAATGACTTATAGCGTCTCCATTTTCTCATATCTCGTCAGTTATAAACTGACAACTAAGTGGGAGACACCAAAACATAGGACGTATGTAGTCAGTTCTTTTGGCAGTTCCAAACTGATGACATATACATATATCGTCAGTTACATGTTACAACCAAATTGACAAAATTACACGCAGTGTGTGACAAAAATGTGGTTCCCTTAGCAATTCCTCTTCAATTATTCCATGTATAACTTATGAGTTAATGTATAGTTTATCATCAGTTTCATTGGAACCGAAAAAGGTAATGCTCAATTGTAGTCAATTTCTTATGTACTATTCAACGAGGTTTTAGTGAATAAATAGTGGAAGTAAGGGATTTATTGTCAGTTTCATTCACAAAATCGACGAACTATGTATATATAGTCAGTTTTTTATGAAATAGTTGTTGACATATGTCTGCATTTTTTTGATATATCAAGTCTACAAACCTATTGTGTGGCTGCTAGTATTTCTAGAGCCAGCAACTTTTTAGGATTGCAACGGTTCTTTAGAAGTGCTACAATTCATCATAACTGCAGTTTCTGCAAACATCACAGCTTAACAACATGCCAGCAAAACCTATAAGAAGAAACACACATATATACAAACTCAATTGATTCAGCTCAACATTCTATTCATTTTTACTTCAATGCCCACACATATGCATGAACTCATAGCTCAATAGATTTAGTTCTCAACCACACATTCAATTTCATACATATGCACAGACAAACTTCAGAAACTGGAGTCAATAACATCCAATCCTCCTCATTCACTTCAAATTTAATTCACACACACATATGCATGAACACATGTACACTTCAACAACCATAGAGTTTAAGTCCACATGTATAATGTATAAAACAAAATAATTGGCATCAAAGTTTGAATACAAATATCAATCAACCATCCCAATTAGTTGGTAAGTCCACATGCTTGATGAAGCAGTTTTCCCACTCTTTGCATAGGTCATGCATCCATTCCAACAGATAGGGTTCAGTAGTGTCAAAATCCTACAAATATAATGAGACATAATTCTAATTAGATTTGACTATTTTTATTATCAAATGAGACTACTTTGGTATTTATGATCCAAGACTAATAACAATACATTCACTATACATTTGATATCAAGTAACGCGTGCCTGACAATGTTGTCCATATAAAACACCACGTAATATCTTCATGCCCAAGCATTATCATGTATAGGGCATTGTTGACTTACAATTACATTAAAAATATAACTATTAAGAATTGATAATTTGTATACATTGGAGTGAGAAAATCATATACATTAACACTCTTCCAAGCTACTAATTTATTTTTTATATCTCCTTTCCCTCTGCCACTATGGAAATTTTTCATAACCCTATAAGTTAGGTTAACAAATATGTTGTATTATTAAACTATCATATGATGCAAATGTTATCAAATATATTGAGAATGGAAAAATTATACTTACACATAATCAACAATTTCAATGGGTGTCCCTCATTTGGTGTTGGTTTTATACCCAAAGGATCAAAGAAATACACACTACCTATCTCGAGAACAATCACTAACAATTGCCAATGCTTATTTGTGAGTGAATAGGCAAATCAAATAAAAATTAAATTCCCCAACAATTTGTATATTCATAAGTTATAAATATAAACAACAAGCCCAAAACATACAAAACCTTGAAAGGAGATATGATCATGGTCTTGGAAGCACCAAAAACCTTCATCGTGGTATTCAAATAACTAGTTACACCACTCAGATATCTCTCCACATCACTAATCATTGATGGAATTATAAAATCCACATTAGATAATCCAAACTCAAGAGTGATGTAATACATATGATTGAACATATATATGCTATAATCAGTTAATATATAGGAAACAATTATAAACTGTATTTTTTACATATAATGAGGTATTAAAACTCATCTTATCCAAAGTTATATCATTGTTCTCTTGATCCATTGGTAATAAAAAACTCAGTGGCATCTTTCAACACTATAATAGTTCATGATATATACATATGACCTCCTCTGGAAGGTCTATCACCATTGTATCAGATGAATCTGTCTTTTCTAATCATATTGTCAACGCCTTGCATTTAGAGCCTAAGGAGTCAAACAACTCCTATGGAATAAAATGTGGGGTTGGAGGCTTTGAAACCCTAGGGGGCTTCTTAGCTATTGTGGTATGCATTCATGTATTCTCATATTAGCTTCCAATTATATACAAATTCAATGTGCGATTATCATACCTCAAGAAATACAATGAATCATTTTGGCCACCCAGTAAATCCGCCTTGTACTTCTCCGACTGTGGTGGCATTTGAGTGCTCATATGGGAGTGTTTCTTGTTTCTATGTTGGAACTACATGTATGATAAATACACGAACAGGATCAGCGAGAAGGGAAATACCATGAACCATATTAGCATGTGGAAATATCTTGCTATATACCATGATGTTGTATGATGGAACATCGATGGTAAGATGACATTGTCTCACAACCTACAATTTTATAAAGTACAATATTTAAATTGACACACATATATATTGACTTGAGGGATTACTTCGTCATTATGTATAAACACAACATCAAAGTTGACTGAAGTTGAATCTTACCCCAGCTATGCCACACGGATTAGAAGTAATACTCCCAATACCCTCTTTGGATGTATGGCATTGAACATGATCCATGACTGCTTGAGGAGCTTGTGCTGCCTTAAAGCCTTAAACCGCTCCAAGGTTGCAGTTATTGATCTTTTCACCTCCTCATGCTCCATTCCCCCTTTCTTGTTATATTTGCACTTTTGTTGGGATGAGCAAAAAAAAAAAGATTTTAGCATGAACTCATCTCCAATAGTCCTATATATGTCGAGGATGCTCCTTCAACCCTAGATAAATTTTCAATTCATCATGTGTGCCCTTATGGGTGAACTTTCCCTCCTTTCTTTACTCACTGAGATCCAACTAGTCACCATCAAAACCGACTAATCAATACAACTTAACATGGACATGCATTATGAGACCAAGAAATTTACCATTTTTACATACACCTCCTGGGTTGCTTGGATGGGGACTTATCTGGCTTTATTGTTTCTCACATCTATCCACTCCAAATAGCAAGGCAACCATTCAAAGGCACTAGAAGATTCAATGGTAGAAGGAGTAGAAGGAGAAGGACCTTGATCTTTCTCTCTCAATAGGCAACATTTAATATAACCACATGAACCCAATCGGTCATTGTGCACATTCTTACAACACCTTTTTTTAACATCAAGAATGACCTGATTAATTCAATAAGAATATTGTTTACTAATAATAAGAAATCATAAGAATGTAATTATTTCAATACCTTGAACTCGTATGTTTGTCTCCACTAAAAAAACCACTCCCGTTCTTTTTTACCAAGAAAGGGTCATTATATTTTAGGGTCCTTGTCCTTCTCAGATCCATAGAGTTAGCCTCTTGTGAGGATTGTATGCCAAACTCTATATCTTCTCCCGATAAGTTGGATAACATTCTTTTACTGCAAATTTTGATCAAGCTCATACAAGCCCTAAAAAGGTTCAACTTTTACAAATGTAAAAAGAAAGAATAGAAACAAAATCATAAAATGTAATGTATATATCTCACCTCTAACCCCTTCCAGATGAGGTCTTTAGTGGCTTGATCGACCTATCTCCAATCCTCAATACAGAGAGGAACTTTTCTTTGACCAAGGACCATATAGTAACTCATGAACACTTCAGTAATCGGCGTGCCTACTTCATTAAATTCAACTATGCCCTTCTTTACTTTACCCCAAGAAGAGGGTTTTTTATCAGAGTTATCCCTGTCCAACATGAAAAATTTAGGAGCATCATCATCACCCTAATCAGGAGGCCTGACATGTTCAACATGCTCAAGATCCTCACACTCAAGATCGTTGTGCTCCCTAGTCAAATTCCATATATAAAATCAAAAGTAATCCTATGAAAAAGTCAGTTCACATTCTAAAAAATAAACATCTATATAAAGCTAATAAATATATGTAAAATTCAGATCACATATGAAAAAATAAATAGGTAATATAATACAAATTTAACATAAAAAATTTCAGATCACATATGAAAAAACAAACAAGTCTAATGCATGTATATACCTTAAATTAATATCCCTTTTGTGTAATCTTCATGTGTATAGTCATCAATGTCATATTCAACATTTACACTTGATAAGTCTGTAGAGGATGGACTAGAGTCCCCATACTCGTCATGGTACTCTTCTTCCTCAATAGGATGTGAAATGAACTATCTTTTCCCATGAAAAATGATAGAGCAGATTTTTTTTACAAGATCATCGATATAGAATACCTACTTTGTCTGTTATGCCATGATGAATGGTTCATCCTTCTCGCATGTTCTCTCAAAATTCACTATTGTGAAACCAAGTTCATCAAGTACAAATCTTTTTTTTATCAACCCATTTGCATCTAAACAATGGAACTCTAAACTTTGTGTAGTCAATTTCCTAAATATCTTCAATGACTACATAATAAGACATATTTTCCTTCACGTGTACTCTTATCCTTGGCACTAGAAAAATACAATGACGATGCTTGAGGGTGACCCCATTATTTTGGACGACACTTTCATCATCTTCATGTTTTGTGTAGTATAAAAATCCATTTATGTCAAACCCTTCGTAAGATTTAATGTGCTTCTTTGGCTTATATGCGATCTATTCGATAGTTTCTATAACATTTGGTATTTTCCATAGTCGATTGAATACTTACTCTTCAAACCACCTAATAAATATTTGATTGTGCTCTCTAGTAAGCCACATTGAACCGGCTCAGGGATATTTTGTATTGAGCTTGTCGGTATGTTCAATGATATAATAACAACATCATCAATGTTGTGTAAAAGATACAAGTGTGCTTATTCCCACTGCTCACAACTAATATCTATTTGTCATTCTCCTAAAGTATCTCTATTGGAAAAAAATATCAAGATTCACATTATTGGCACAAGCTTTTTTTGAAATTCAAATAATCATTACAAAACTCCATAACCTCCCTAGAAACATAACCCTAGGGGCACATTTGTGTTAGAGGACTCAAGGAAGCATATGACTCTCCATCCTATTCAGATCTGAATCATGTATTTGGGTGTGTAGTAGTCATGTTAGGATAGGAAATTTGTGGTAGTGCAGTCCTGAGTAGTCAGGACTCATCAATTCTGGACCCCCCACGTATTCGCTCGAGATACCCCAACTAAATAACCCTGACTCCCCCGACTCCCACCCCAACCCTTTCTCATGATAAAATGTTCCTGTGCACTGTGCTTTAGAGTGCCACTTTTCCCTTTCTGATAGTGTCGTCTGTAGCTATCCAACAGTCGCTTGGTGCTTCTTGTCCATGACCTGGTCCCTCTTGAGTCCTTCACCACTGTCCAGGCTACTTCTCCTTGTGGCCTACTCCCTTTCCATCCATCTATAGGTTGCTTCACTCGAATGCCGACTGATGTTGTGTGGCCAGATTCTTGCAACTATTCTCCCTCCAGTCAGTTGGATGCTACTTCATTCGAACACTATTTCTGACTGCAAGTCCAGTGTTCGTGCAACCAGTTATCTTCTCTCACGCTCTGTTCTACCTCTAGCCGACTTTCGTGCGACTATTATTCTTAGAAAGAATGGATTATTCTTCCACAAGTCCACATCGTACGGTCAGTTCCATCGTGTAAAACATCTACTTCAAAAATGTGTGATGGTCTGTGACACTGTCTTGGAATCTACTTGGGCAAATATGTATCATACATCTTTGACTTGCTCTGTACAAGATATATCGGAAAGGTAAATAAAATTTTGTGTTCTTTATTTTTTCTAACAATTATTTACATCAATCATATTATAACAAGAAAACTAAATCTATGTTGTTGATGAACTAGTTTGTGTCTTTATTAACCTAGTATTCTTACAATTACATATATAAACATATTTGACATTTGTTTTGTTATCAAATTTTGATTGTTGAAATCAGTTTAATTGTGATATTCGTTTCATATATGATTTGCAATTTTTAATAAGGCATTCTTTTACTCAAATCAACTTTTTCTTTGATGGTAATTAAAACTTTATATGAAGTTTGACTTGCAATTTTATTCTTTGATGTGACCAATCAGGGTGTTTAATTTTTTATTCATGACTTAGTGTGGATTTGAATGTGCTGAATTTTTATTTGTTTAAGATGAATAGTTTTTTATCTAAATTATTTATATCAACTTGAGATTGAAAGATCTTCAAATGAGATAATAAAAAATGCAACAATGGCGCGTTTATCAAACTGAGATAAATTTATTTGGAATAAAGTTTCTTCATGCTATGCATGAGGCAATTCTTTTGATGATAGTCATCATAATTATAGTTTCATGGACACGATCATTAAGTTCTAAGATCAAGATATAGTTTGACTGATTAGAATGAGAATAGGAGTAGCTTTATTTATATATTGGTCTTAAGCATGACAAAGAGTGTATTAACAAGCTTAGAATGGACTGCCAAACATTTCAACATTTGTGTTTGTTACTTACATCGACTGGAAAACTCACATGTAGTAAGGATGCAACCATTGATGAAATGGTTGTTGTTTTCCTTTATATCCTACTTCACCACTCAAAAAATAGGATAATTCAAGTTGATTTCTTCAAATCTGGTGAGACTATGAGTTGATACTTTCATGGGGTGTTAAATTCTATGATTAGGTCACATAAAGAATTGCATCAAAATGTTGAGGCAGTTCTTGAAAATTCAAATTTCGACTGTTGGAAATGGTTTAAAGTAAGCACTTTTGTTATACTTAAATATATTATCAATTCAACAATATCACAATGTAATTTCTTATCAAGGAATGTCTACGAGCATTGGATGGCACATATATTGAAATGTGTGTCCCTGAGGTAGATCAAGCGAGATACAGGAATAGGAAAGGATTTATTGCAACTAATATTCTTGGAGTTTGCAATAAAGATTTGCAGTTTTTGTATGTATTGTCAGGTTGGAATGGTTTAGCAGTAGACATGAGAGTTCTTAGAGATGCTATGACTATACAATATGGACTCCGTGTTCCACATGGTAAAATCTACAACTCTATATATATTACATATATAATTCCCAATTGTTTTTTCTCTATATTTAGTAATCAATTTCGTATATGGATATGATTTTAGGAAATTACTACTTGGTAGTTGTTGGCTACACCAATGGTGAAGGGTTTCTCAAGCCATACAGAGGACAATGATATCATCTCAATGAATGGAGAACTAGGCAACAACCTTATAATTCAAAGGAGCTTTTTAATCTTAGACATGCTTCTATGTGTAATGTTATGCAAAGAACCTTTGGGTTACTCAAACAAAGATGGATGATATTAAGAAGTCCATTTTATCCAGTCAAAACTGCCAATAAAATCATCCTAGCATGTTGTTGCACAACTTTTTCAGACGAGAAATGTCAAGTGACCCCATGGGGGAAGAAGTACCTGAGATAGTTATAAATGATGGGCATTTAGATGAAGATGTGCAAAATGTGGAACCAAGTTATGAGTGGACTCTCGATTGAGTTACTTTAGCTTAAAAAAATGTATAATGAATGGTCACATTTGAACGAGTCATATAAATAGATTTATAGCATACATTTCCAATATTTATTGATTGTATTAAAGATTTCAAAAATATGGTGGCATTATTTAATTTGAGTCGAAAATTTCTGAAATATTTATAATTTTGAGATTCATTTCTTTTTCTGAGTTACACTAAACTATTTTCTTGGTTGCACATAATTTTTTTATAACACAAAATTTATTTATTTTTCCTTTGTAATTCCTTCCTCTAAATTGTAGGTATGTGTTTATCATTATTTAGGGATGGATAAAAATGAACAAACTCAAAACCAAATTATGGTATGTAGCTATAAACAACAAGTCACACAACAATAGGTACAAGTTCCAAATCAAGATGGAGGGAAAATAAAGAAAAAGCCAAAGAGAATTTGGACTCCTGAGGAAGAGGAAAATTTTATTGACGCACTAGAAGATATGGTTGTTTTAGGAAAATATAAAGCTGAAAATGGGTTCAAAGCCGGGTTTCGGATGGTGTTAGAAAAAGACCTCAAGCAAAAGCAACCAGGTTGTAGTTTAAAAGGAAAACCACATATTGAATCTAAGATCAAGGTACTGAAAAGAGAATTCAGTATTATATATGATATGTTGAATGGAAGCACAAGTGGGTTTGGATTTAATGATCATACCCATTGTGTGGAGGCTGAGAAGAGTGTTTGAGACAACTATGTTACGATAAGAATATTTAACTTATCCTTTAGTAACATCATATGTTGTGACTGTCTAAATTTTTTATTTTTAAATTGCAGATTCATTGTGAAGAAGATAATTGGAGAGATAAAAGGTTCTGACATTATAATAAGCTTTGTGTTATTTTTGGTGAGGATCGAGCAACTGGAAGCAATGCATAGGATGCAGATGACATGGCGACAGAAATGGAGGACCGAAAACAAAATGGAGATAATGTTCATGTTGAAGATTTAGATAAGAGTGAAAATGGTCAAGCTTTTTCTCCAGTGGGTAGAGATGAAAAAATCAAGGAGAGCCACAATTCGGGGTGGAAAAGGAGGAGAAACAATAGTGACTTGGCGTGTGCTGCTAGATATGGTGATCCGTCTTGGAGAAGATACTAAAACATCATCAGAACCACTAGGTGAATCAATGGTGACAAATTTAATAAACAAAAAGAAACTATTGGATAGGAGGTTAGGAAACAAGGCAATCTTACAGGGATAAAGAATATCTCGGCCATTGTCCTATTGACTGCAAATGAATCTCTATGCAAGGTAGTTTTCTAGTTGAACAAAGAAGAAAGAGAAATATTTCTACAGAGCCAATTGAATAAGAACTAGCATATTAGTCTTAATTTAGTATATTCTAAATATCTTCCACTTAGACTTTATTCATGAATTTATTTTTCATTATTCTTCACTTGTATGAAACTTTTGTGAGTTTTAGATTCTTATATATTTCAAATTACTTATGAGATTAATTTTGTAAGGTGACACAATTTTAATATTACAGTCCCTTGGTGGATCATACTAAATGTGTTTTTTATTATATTTTCAAAAATATGTGAATGTGAATGGGGTTTAATGATATTATCGCATGATATATTCTACATTGTAATTTCATTATTATATTTTCAATAAAAAGGTGAATTTCGTTTTATTATATGAAAAATATGGAAATAATTCCATGGTATCAATATTAGTACATTAATCAATTTGGCACATGTCTTTACATTCCTAATATGAGGGTAGAATTGTAAATTTTCATTTCATATAATTAAATTAATATTTTGATAAATAAGTAAGTCATAGTATCAAATTTGTTTTGACCATTAAGGAAACAGCGCATACAAAAATCATGAGCACACTTGATTAGCATTTCATTTAAGCTAATCCTATCCTTAGTTATATCCAAACCTAGGATAGGATACCCAATATCCCATCCTTCACCCATAATTTCCCATGCTATCCTTCTCCCTATCCCATTCGAATCCCTTCCCTTGAACCAAGCATGCCCTCAAAATACTCCCTTCGGACTAACAGTGATTTCGAACATCACCTTCGAAAACAATCATGTACTTCTCAAAAGGATACATCCAATGCAAGAAAACTAGACCCAACATTTTCACTTCCCTAGTCAAATGGACAAACATATGTACCATGGTCTCAAAGAATGAAGGGGGAAAATACTACTCAAGTTGGCACATGGTAACAACCACTTCTCTATCCAACATATCTGCATCCCCAGAATCAATTACTTTGTTGCATAGTGTGTTGAATGAGAAGCAAAGTCTAGTGATTGCAAACCTTACATTCTTATAAAGGATAGATCAAATAGCCCACATGTAATATATGTGGCATTAGAGTGTGACAATCATGAGATCTAAGACCTATCAGCTCCAGATCCTTCATTCATACCAATCTATGGATATTGATTGAGTATCCCTAAGGTACCTTAACATTAAGAAAGAACTCACAAAAAATTCTATTCTCCTATGTAGACAAGGTGTAATAAGTAGGAGGTAAATATGTGTGGTGACCCTTGATAATTTATGTTGTTAATTCTTTCCTTATACTCATTTCCCATAGGTCCATTCTAGTTTTTTTTGTCATCTTTAGTCTTGCCTTTTATATTCAAAAAAGTACCAATGATGCTATCACAAACATTTTTTTAACATGCATGATATTGATACAATGTCAAACTGTCAATGAACTCCAATAAGGAAGATCCTAGAATATCGGCCTATTTTTAAATAAAGACTTTTCACGTGTTGGAGTAGTACATGATTTATAATGTTGTTTACTCTTGCATAAACATCCTCCCCTAGCATAGGTTTAGGGGCACTCTGTTCCTCAATTGAGCCATTGAATGTTTTGTGCAACTTTTGGTAAGGATGCATCTTTGGCAAAAACTTTCGATGACTAAGATATATAGTCTTATCACCATGTTTTAGTCAAATTAAATCAGTATTTTCCTCGCATATAGGACATGCCTTGGTTCCTTTGATGCTATATCTAGAAAAGTTCATATAAGCTTCTTTTTTAAGGTTAGACAAGTTCCTATAAGCTTGGAAGTCATTTAATAGTGAAAAACAACATAACACATAAATCAAACATCTCTCCACACAAAGCATCATAATTTGTCTCACCTTCTCTCCAGAGTTTCTTTAGGCCATCAATCAGAGTTTCAATGTAAACATCAAAATCATTTCCAGGATGTTTGTGGCCGGATAAAAACAAGGACATCATGACATATTTATTCTTCATACACAACCACAAAGGAAGATTATATATAACAATCATGACATGATAAGTGTTATGTTGACCACTTAATATTTCATATGGATATATCCCATTGGTAAAAAGTCCAACTCTGAAATTTTTGACTTTTTTGCCAAATTCAGGGTATAATAAATTAGTCTTCTTCCAATGTGGGGAATCAAAAGCATGTCGTACCATACCATCAATGTTTTTATTTATCTTTGCATGCCAAGATAAATTTTGTGCATCAACGGTACTAGCAAACAAGCACTAAAGGAGTGGTATTATAGGAAAATAACACATCGCCTCGACAGGAGACTTAGTTTTGGTCTTATCCAATGTCATCCTTCTGTACCTAAACGCCCCACATTTCATACATTCTTTTATATCGGTATCATCCTTTTGAAATAACACACAATCATTCAGGCATGTATGTATCTTCTTAGCCTCCATTCCCATTGAGTACAACATCTTTTTCATTTCGTATGATGAGATTAGAATCTCATTTCCTTTAGGGAAAATTTCTTTCAACAAAGATAAGAGAGAAGAAAAGCTTTTGTCGCTCCATCTATTGTTAGCCTTCAAAGTAAATAATCTCAACACCGTGCTCAACTTTGTAAACATAGTTTCATGTAATTATAATGGTCTCTCAGCATCATGCACAACATTTCTAAATAAGAGAGGTCGATCTGTGACATTTACCCTACAACTATCTAATGTCTCATCAACCATATTTGTTGAAATTTGTTCGTTCACATCAACATCGTCAGCCATTTCTTCTTCACACAAATACCACTACCCATATTTACTAATCTCATACTAGAAATCTTTTCATGTCAGTATCATTCTATATAGCCCTGTATAATCTCATTGCACATGACATGATATTTAATCATGTCAACAATGTCAACTTTCAAGTTGTTACTACAATTCCTATAGGGGAAATAAAACCTATCACCAGATTGTTTGTTATGTTCCTTTACAAATCATACAAACTGATCAAGACCATTAATACACTCTAGAGTGCAGCAATTTGGAATAGACAACCATGACAGAAACATTCAAGATAAAATGGGAGACGAGTAGCTCATCGGATGTTAGGTAATAAGTTAATTTTTGAATTAAAATATGTTTGAATTGAGCCCTAGTCATCTATTAGCATACACATTGATGAATTCATACCACCTATCCCATTCTCAAGTACTTCATCTCATTAGTAAGTGTATAATGTGTGTCCGATTTTAATAAATTTTGATAGCATATTTCCACAGTTCTCCAAGTACACAAATGTAGATGGAAAAATACCCAGCTACATATATATCCATAGAACAACAGGTGACATGATATAGAAATTTATTTAAATCGAATACACATTATACCCTTACATCATAAGTGAGATGAGGTGCACAAAATAGTCCCAAATCGAGGATTATACAAGGTTTTGTCCAAATGAGTAGATCTTGGATGGGTTTCTAGGCCAAAAAAATAGTTTAGAAATTAGGGTTTAGAATCTAGGGTTTATAGATTAGAGTTCATAGATTAGAATTTACATATTGGGGTTTAGAAAATATGGTTTATATATTAGTGTTTAGATTTTTCTCTACAACTCAGGAGCATGAAGTTGGACTCTCACATAATATTCAAATAAATATAAAATAATATTCAAACAAAACAAATAATTGATTCCAAACAACAAATATACACAACAAAGAATTCTAAACAAACTAATATCCATTATAGATACATTTCATCACAATTTGTATAGAAATACTCATTTTTTCCTATGTATATATACCGAAAATTAGATTTTGAAGAAAGGAGGTGGAGGAGATACATTTGGTGTAGGTAGTGGTAGCACTGCACCACAAGGATTAGGACGAGGAGGAGCAGCATGAGGAGTAGGAGCTTGTGGCAGGACCACACTAAGCAGGAGGAGGAGGAGGAGCCACAATAGAGGTAGTTGTAGGAGGTGGTGGCACCAAAATTGGTGAAGGAAGTAGCAGCACCACAACGTTTGAGCAGGAGGAGAAGGATTAGCAGCAAAGCCGATTGGGGAGGTGGTGGCTCGAGATGGAGCAGCGGTGCTAACTGGAGGAGGTGATGATTGGAGAGCGAGCAATGGAGGTGGACTAGAGTAGCAGCAGCAGATTGGAGGAGCAGGACCAGCAGTGATGGTTGCAAGAGGAGTGGCGACTGCATGGAGGAGTTGTGGTGGTCGACCGGCTGTGGGGGTGACAAAGAGCTCTCATGGGGTATCACACATAGAGAGGGGGTTCAGAGAGTAGGCTCCTGGGGAGGAGAAAGTGGGGAAAGAGGGTTTTCTTCCAGATTCAAGTAAGACATATGTTGTCGGTTATTATATGTATACCAACGGCATACCTTGTAGCATTTGTTCATTGGTCCAACACCGAGGTTGAAACGTGTGTTCATGTGAACTTATATTTTCGGTCGACTGCAACAAAATAGTGGCCAAGTGATGCATCCCAACGAGACTTACATCGTCAGTTTGTATAAATTCAACCGCCATGATATTCGAATTTGAAGGAAATAAAATTTCATGAGAGCATTTGGTGTGTAACTTTTCTCATCGGTTACTGATCAAGAAACGGACGGCTCAGATATGCTTCTATCTCATCAATTATTTTATTAAAAAAATACGAGATATGATTCTTGGAGGAAGGTGAAATATCTCTCAAAGTATTGTACAAATTGTATTTTTGTGAGTACTCTATGTCGGTCAATTTCTTTATGCTGATAACATAAATAAATTGTAGTCTGTGTTTTCTTAATTAAAAAATTGTGGCAATTTTCTTTAGAACTGACGAGATATATTATGCTAGCAGTTTTATTTGAAATAAAAATTGACGATATAAGTCATATATGTAGTAGTGTTCCCTTGAAAAGGTATTTTTGGTTGAAATTATAGCTTACTTTTACAAATAAAGACAATACTTAACTAAACAAATGTGTCAAAAGGGGTGAAATAATAACACCTACTACTGGTGTTTAAAGGTAACAAGCATTCACCGCTTTTATGTTGTTGTAATACAAGATTCATTAGTTTCTTGTCTATGTGTGACACTTTTTGCTCCATGTAGTAGTTTTATCCCTAATGTGTATGGCAGTACTTCACCATATTTCAACCAAATAGGAAAACATTTTTATCCTTTTTAGGGGAAAACATGATTGTACATTAAAAACTAAAAGTTTGAGTCCAATCTATAAATAGTTAGCCATTGAAATTTAAGTGTTTATGATTTGAATAGTTATAATACTTTCATTATAAATTATTACTATGATCATTTTAGTAATTATATCATTGACTTCATTAAATAAAGGTGGAAATATGCAATGAATACTTTGTAGTCTAGAACTAATCATTACAAAAACATTGAATTAAAAAGAACTAATAGGCTAACTTAAATAACATGGATAAACACAAAATGGTGATAAGGGAAAAAATGGAAAAAGAAGGAACTTAGAAATTGTTCACATGAATAAGGAGGGCTTACCTACACATATATATGAACTCTATAAAGCCAAATTGATATTAGGGATCACAACAATTACATCAAGGTTATAACAAATATGAAACCACTAAATATTATTTTTCAGATGCCCTACAACTGGCTTTAGAGGTTCACCTGCATAGAGGAATCTAAAATTCTAAACAACATAGAAAATAGAAATGCATTTACTCTACTTAATTGAAGAAAAACTATGTCTATATCATGCACTAAAATCCCATTAAGGGCACACTTGGTTATGATCAACATTGTATCAAATATGCTTCAGAGTCTGAGACATCATTGATATTACCATTAAAAAGAGATACTGGAACTAACATGGCCATATATTAATAAATGAGAAACAATTAAAGAGAATGTTATCAATTGATCTTTATTAATAAACTTACGACGAAATTTTTATCATAAGGTATGCACATCTTGCAATTTAGATCTCATCTAATGCAATAAGGGACGATTTATGTAACTATGATAGAAAATTATTAGTTCTAGGAGTGAGTAAAAGAAAACTGGGAAAGTGTATTTAACCATGTATTTTCCCGTTAAATCTAAATTTGTAAAAACATTAATGTTTAGATGGATGTATCTAATTGAGAGATATTTAATTAGACTAAAAAGATTATGAGATATAAAAACAGTCCATATGTTCTATTGTTGAGGATTATCTCATTGAAGAAGTCCTCGACTTTTCTTTAGGAAATAAGAATAGTAAGAATATGGCGTTGGATAATAAAAGAAATATATGGAGAGGGGCCAATTGGCAAACTTGTTCGGTGGTATAGTCTATTGCAGATTATATACAATGATGTAAGGCATATTTTGTGCAATATGCTCAAATGAAAAATAATGTTAGACACCAATCTTAGATTAATGATTTAGAAGGAAATAATTACACAGTTAAAAGAACATTTGGACATGGTATTATAAGCTCAATATATAGAATTGTATCTAGTTTCATCTAAAAATTTAAACATATATTATAGGATAATTGAGAGGGAACGTCTAATACTCATGACCCCACACATCAAGAAGTCATAGTGGAACTCATTTATATTTTCGAAGATAAAATTTTATTTAATTTTAAGATCATTTTATTCAAAACATGCTTGATTCTACAAAAATCACAACATCGCTATTCACCATTGGTCCCTCGGGACCCTTGTGCTCATTAGCAACTATTTTTAGAGAATTTACGTATCATGTTATGAAATTTTTTATTCTTTTCATTACTCATATTATCATTATATAAATTTAAAATATTTAGTACTTTATAGATAATAAGGATGCCCGATTTTGTCATTATTAACGATATATTCAATCTACGAGCAATTTTGGAAAAATGATATCTTTGGTTGCTTTTTTCCTTGTTGCTTCTATGGTTTATATAATAGTAACTAGTTCTTATTTAGGAAAATAGCCTGCTGGATGGTTAGGAAGAATAATTATTCACACTAATGCATTGTAGTAAATTTCAATGAATTGTTTAGGTTGACATTTTACTATTCTTGGAAATGTCAAAACTTGACATTTACAAATAATTATAATCAGTTGTGAATGTTTATTTCATTTTAAAATAGTTAATATAAACCATGTATTCATCTTTTTGGTTGAATGGTGTACTTTATCATGCAATTAAGAATAATATAGCTTCTAACACATTTCGATTTGCTATTAGTTTTATAATGGATACTTGTGAAGATATTAATAAATGGTTTCACATTTTGCAAGTCATCCTAATAACTTTGAAGACTATTCTCATGCCTTAGTTTGATTTATGAATTACAAGTTTGTAATTATGTCTAAATATATGTTAATAGATATATTGGATATGGGAATATTAGCTTTATAGGATCTGAAAGGGGCAAGTTGAAGTTTTTATTTTAATGTTTGAGGTATGATTGTTGGTTGTTTTCATATGCATTTTTTATTTTTATTAGTTATCTACGACAATTTAGAATTTGGATATAAAAAGTCATGATAAATAACTAATATCAGAATTACATTTTTTAATATAGTATAAAAATAGTTAAATGGTAGTAGAATGTGGAATATGGCATGTACTCAAGGTCTTTTAGATTTAAATTGGTACTTAGCATAATCTCTGATTCCTTTTCTTCTTAAAAGATATTTTATTCATTCATCTAAAAGGTTTATAACTATGTCGATGCAAACAAGTATCATGGGGAGTATAGTAAACTTATAATCTATAAGGAGATATTGTGCAAGATTGAAATTCACACTTAGACATACCAATTAATTCTATAGAAAGAGTAGAACTACTACGTCGGGTCGATGAATTTAGGTATGTGAGACTTGATATATCAACCTTATAGTATATGAGACCTCTAGCTATCCCAAATTTTATATCATTATTGGAGAACCTTCCCCTTTTAGTAAAAATGGTTTCTCTACATTTATGGATTAAGAAATATGGATTGTGTCACTTCGTCAGTTTATATATAAGCATCATTATATATTTTTCTCCAACTCGTACCAACATAAATTATATTTTTAAATGAGATATGTCAATGTTGTGTTAAAATTTAATATGAGGGCGCCAAAATAAGGATGTAAATTTGCTGATGTATTCCTGGTAAGATGTAATTTTAGTTGGTCCATGTTTCAGATCAAAATTGGGTATTGTATGGTAGGATATTTGAGAGTGCATATGTTCTTCCAAATCCGATATGGACCCCACACTAACATTAGGAACATCCTCAGTCCCTTTGAAAGGTAAAGAAACCACCATCCTATGCAAACATTTTCATTCCTCCAAAGCTTTAGATCTTGAGGAAAGCTCTGAAAAAGAAAATATTCCACATTATACATTTTTTTAGTTTGTGCCTTCGGCAAAATCGCCTCAACAACATTTTTAATTGTATAATGTTTCAGCCTCTCCCTAAGCTATGATTCAAATAAAAATAAACAAGTGAGCATGCATGCATAGAAAACATACATGATTGTAGGTCATTAAAGATATCATAGGTCATCCTTGTCTCACAAATAGAATCTATGTCCTCTCTAGTATGAAATCAATGGTGATTATGTATACAAGAACCACATCACAATGTTGTTGAATTCTAGCATGTTACAATTTGATATAAATGGTTCATTCTAATAAAAATCTCACAAAAATAAATTTCCTCATTTTGTTACAGTTTACATATTTATTAGTTGGGCGATAGAACTTAATTTCTATAAAAAATGTAACAGTAACTGTTGAATTAGTCTTGTAGTAATATGTAAATGGATTCACCATAGTTATGAAGTAATTTTAGATCTTGACAAATAGTTGAATGGTTTTTGCATTACTTTAATCTCTAGTGCTAATTGGTGTATTAATTCAAAAAGGAGGATAATTTTATTTACTTTTAATGACTTCTAAACATTATATATGTGCACCCACAAAGTCAACCAATGTAAAAATCATACATGGTCAAATATATACAAAGTTTATTGTAGTGGCTATGTACTGGAGCGGTGAATTAGGAGAAATTATTTCTTTCTACATAAGAAACATAGATGTTCTATCAACTAACTTGATTCATGTTCTTCATATTGAGTACTTTTATTTTGATGCTCTAGATGTCATACTTTACATTTTTTTTATATAATGTAATAGGATGGAACTATCATCCCAATGCTCAGGCTTTAGGCTCTGCACCCAGAGGACATGATTGTTACTAACTAGTCCATCCGCCTACTTCAACCCAGACCATCACATATACAAATAAGTCTTCAAGCTCTCCACCTTGTGCGCTCCTAGCAATCTAGAAATAGTTGGCCTTTGTCACTATTTGTAAATGTAATTATCTGTAACGACCCCACCTCCTGGTAACCCCCAATTAAGGGAGACCCAAAGGATAGAGCTGTTATTCAATTAACATGATCAAAGGTTCGACAAATAATCAATAACAATTAATAAACTTTACCAACTAAACTGAAAACTGGTATAAAATAAAACTTTGTTTCCCTTTTAAAATTGATACGGTCTTCATGAGATGCTTTTTCGGCTCTGCTAGGGTTTCCGGGACGCCCTCCCAGGGTTGCCGGTGGCGCCGCCTTCCACACCTCGGATAGGCACCCCGCCTACCGGGGGCCACCTCCTCGGATCCCCATGTTACCCTCCCCGTTCACTAGAAGGATTACGAGACAAACCGCCCAGGTTATGCGGGCACAGCAGGCTGTCCATGAGAGGAGGCAAGGCTTTGCGGCACTTGCTACTCCGTTTGAGGAGATCATCCAGGACGTTCGGAACGTCGTCGGCTCCCCTTCGCACCGTCAAGGCGATGGGGATGATCATCAGGATGCTGTCTCGACCAACGCAGATGTGATGGTGCCGGCGGACGGCAGCCTCGCTGCAGACCAAGAGCTTTTGGTTGTCGTCCCTAGCACGGAAGCTCCCTTATCTCAGAACCGTGATCAGGTTCCTCAGACTGCTGTGGCTACGTCTATCCCTGCCGGACGATCTGCTGTTAATATGGAGGAGAAGTCGAACTCGAACTCCCGTGGTCACGGTAATACCCGGAAGTCCCCGATGGATCAGATGACTAGACCATCGCCCCGTCGGCCATGGATGATGGATGTCCCTATCGACACCTGCTACCGCTGTCTTTCCAAAGGACATTGGCAAGTCCAATGTCAAAGACCTGTTGTCTGCTACAAGTGTCATGCTCCTGGTCACGTTGCGAGAAGGTGTAAGGCGCAACAACGACCTCCTCCGCCTGATATCTTCTCTGTTTCGGAGTTCCCGGTGATGAGCCCTTCTGTCCCTGCCCGAAGTGGTCCAATGCATACCCCCAAGCGTATTGCTGTGAATTTGGGTCCGGACACGGATGAGAGAAAGAGCAAAGCACAGGCGTTAGAAAGGGCCTTGGAGATTACATGGCCGTCGTGTACGTCTTGGGAGGAGCTATGTCCTGCACTCAGAATAAGATGGCCGCATGCTGCTGACATTTACCGACACTCGAAGAGGAAAGCGGTGGTTTTCTTTGCTAGTAAGGAGGATGCTCGCAAAGCCCACGTGGACTCATCCTTCGTGTTCAAAGGCTCTGCTATCAGTATCTCGTCTCTGATGGATGGTGAACCTTGCTCGCAGAAGCAAGCAACATGGTTTTGGATCACGGATCTACCAATTGTGTGCCGTGATGATGATGCGATAGACAGTATTGTCAATAGCTTTGGGAAGCTCGTTGTTGTCTCTGGCTGGATACGCAATCCCGATGATATCTCTGGTATTCTTGTGCTCGTGGAGGCGTTCAATGAGGATATTCCACAGTTTGTCTCGTTGACGTACGGGAATAGAAGATCTGATGTACAACTTCATATAGTTGCTCGAGGGACTCCAGGATCGAATCTATTCTCTCGCACGAAGATTGGTGATGAGTTAAACATTCCGATGGAAGCGTTTGCCGTTCGTCTTGCTGCTGTTGATAATGCTTTGAAAGATAACCATGAACGAGATAATTCTGATGATATAGCAGTGGAGAAGGAGTTAGTGCATGAAGCCCTTGTGTCTCCCCCTGAAACAAATATGCAGTTGATGAATCACAACCGAAACCACAGAGTTGTCCTTGACGATGATGGCAACAGGAGGCTGCTGCGTCATCAGTGTCTTGAGGACTTTATTCCCTCAATGGAGGATATGCGTAGCTCACGTCGCAAGGATTTGGTTATGCATGCGTCATCCACGTATCGGTGCATGGGTAATAGCAGAACTGGGCATCGTAGGAGGCATTCGGAAGGCCATGATCCTTTCTTGGATGAAGAGTGGGACGATGGAGGTCGGGAGCGGTTTTAGACCGTGCTGGTTGGTAGCGTAAGTTTGTGTATCATGGATTCTAGCTTTCTTTTTTGGAACGTTAGAGGAGCTGCAAATTACAAGACCAGGAAGGTGCTTGGTCGTTTGTCCCGTAAGCACAAGCCATCAATTGTCTGCCTGTTTGAACCTATGCTGCATGCAATTTCTGCTGATGAGTTACTTGATATTGTGAGGCTAGACTGGTCTATTACTAACGATGAGGAGGCTGGAAAGATCTGGTTTTATGCTGATGTCTCTCTTCATCCGTCTGTGGTGAGAATTCATAATCAACATATCACGATCAAGTTCAAGGATGCTGATGATTCTGTCTTTTACGTCACTGCTGTCTATGCGAGTTGTAGTGTTGTTCACAGGAGATCGTTGTGGGAGGATGTCACCGAGCTTTCTGCCCAGATTGGGGATGACTGTTGGCTTATAGCAGGAGATTTTAACACTATTAGACTTCATTCTGAGAAGAGAGGTGGCCTTGATAGATCTTACCAAGATATCCTTGACTTTAATACTTTCATAAATGACATCAACTGTAAGGAAGTCCGGTTCAGTGGCAGTAAGTACACTTGGGTGGACAAGCAACATAATACTCCTTCGATTTGGGAAAGACTTGATCGGATGCTGTTTAATGACCCTTGGGGCCGTAAGAAACCAAACGCTGTTGCTTCACATCTCACGAGATATCGGGTATCGGATCACTGCCCGATCTTATACTCTCCAGGTTGCTTGGGCACAGGCGCCAGGAGAAGGCCTTTCTCCTTCTCACAGGTCTGGCTTGATTATGAAGAATGTAATAAAATTGTTTATGATGTCTGGATGCAGAACTTGTCGGGCTCTCCTTCTTTCATTTTCTATTCCAAGCTGAAGAAGATTAGAGAGATGTTGAAGTCTTGGAGCAGGACTACCTTTGGTGACACCAGACAGCGCATAAAGGATCTTGAGGATGTTATTTACACTACGCAGATGGCCTTTGATGATAACCCCACCATGGCCAATGAGATGAATCTCAAGGCGGCGGAGTTTGAGCTACAGCATATCCTTGACGTTGAGGAGAAGATCTGGAAAGAGAAATCTCGGATTGATTGGCTCCAGGATGGTGAGAGAAATACTCGCTTTTATCATGCAGTGGTGAAATCGAGAAGGAAGCATAATCGTATTGCTTGCATTCAGATGGATGATGGTTCTAAGATTGAGGATCCGATGGACATTGCTCGTCTTGCTGCTGATCATTACGCAGATTTCTATAAGGTGAATCCTGGTTATGACAACAACTTGCTTGATGATATGTTGGAGTCCATTCCTGACTTAATCACTGCTGATGATGATGTTTCCTTGACGTCTATTCCTCAAGAAGCGGAGGTGCGCATGGCACTTGAGCAGATTGATAAGCATACCGCGCCTGGACCAGATGGGTTCACGGTTCACTTCTTCCATCATTTCTGGGACTTGATCAAAGAGGACTTCATGAAGTTGTCGAGTTCCTTCTTCAGTGGACAGCCTTGTCACCGCAGCCTTTTCTGTTGTAATATTCTGCTTATTCCCAAGACTGATAATCCCTTAAAGATTGACAAAGACTTCAGACCCATTTCTATTGAAAATGTGATTCTGCGTATCCTTGCCAGAGTTTTGAGTAATCGTATGAAATCGTTGATGCCTAGAATCATTTCTGATAATCAGGCTGCTTATGTTCAGGGGAGAGACATCACGCATCATATTAGACTGGTCAAGGAGATTGTTCATGACCTCTATCATGAGGCTGATTATCCGAATGTCTTGGTGAAGATTGATATGTCCAAAGCGTATGACTGTATCAATTGGGAGGCTCTTAGGAAGATTCTGCTCGGCTTTGGTTTCTCTGTCAATTTCATTCATATGGTGATGCGTTTTTTTGTGGATACCTGGGCCACGGTCTCGATTGGTGATTTTTCAGCTGGTTTCTTTCCTATGAAGCGAGGCCTCAAGCAAGGCAATGCCATTTCTCCCCTCCTGTTCATCATCTATGAAGAGTTGCTCTCCAGACGTCTCTTTAGTGTGGACCACCAGTTTCATCTGGCGCATTTTCATACTCGTGGCCACGGTACGGCTCCTTTGCACCTGTTATACGCTGATGATGTTATGTTTTTCCTTAATGGAAATCCTTCTACGTTGGCCTCGGTTAAGCAGATCCTCATGGACTATGAGGGTGCGACGGCACAGGTGGTTAACCGTAGCAAGTCCATGTGCGTAGTGGGAAGTAGAAGTTCCGATACTGCCGCTGAGATTGCTGCGTTTCTTGATATCTCTTGCACTACTGATGTTATCAAATATCTTGGTGTTCCTATCAAGTTTGGAAGATATACTCTGGATGACTTTGATTACCTGGTTCAAAAGATTCATCAGAAGATCGCTGTTTGGAAATCGAGGTTGCTTTCTTTCGCAGGACGTAGATTACTGATTACTCATGTTCTTTCTTCTACTACTGTCTATACGGCTGCAGCTATTGGTATTCCTCGTGGTACGATTGATCGCATTGATTGCATGCTTAAGAAGTTCCTCTGGGCGGATAGGGATAACTGTCATAGGCGAGCATGGGTGAGCTGGTCCAAGGTGGCCAAGCCGATCGAGCAAGGTGGCCTAAATCTTCCTAATATCCGTATTTCTGCTGATGCCTTTATTGCTAAAGCATGTTGGGAGCTTGTTTCTGTTGATTCGTTGTGGTCCAGATTTTGTAACGCCAAGTATGCGGGTCGCGTCCCTAGTAGAGCAGTGAATTATCCTCAACATGTTCAGTATAGACCTACGGCCTCGCCTTACTGGAAACAAATGTGGGACTTTTTTCCTAATGTGATACCGTGGTGCAGGTGGATTCTTGGCAAAGGTTTGATCCCCTTCTGGGATGCTGTTTGGTGTGAGTCTAGATTGTTTGATTACGCGAGGTTTCATAGTGACAGAAATCATGCTTTCATCGTCCGTGACTTTTGGATCGAGAACGTGGGGTGGGATTGGTATGCTCTCCGGCAGATTCTTACTGATGATGGTCTTGAGTTGGTCAAGTGTGCTGGGCAAAGAATCAATGATGATGATGACAAGATCATCTGGTGTCCTGAGCGTATGGGCAAGTTCACTATCCGATCGATCAAAAAGATCCTTACTTCTTCGGATGCTTCGAATGGTTGTGCATATAGTAAGATTTGGACCATTGATGCTCCTAAGGAATGTGCTTTTCTCTGGAAGGTGATGAATAATGCGGTCCCTTCCGATGTCTACGTCCGTGCCTGCCACGTTCAGCTTGCTTCTAAGTGTGAATGCTGCGTCGAGCCTTGTATGGAAGACACGGATCATATCATTTTCTCTGGTCATATGGCGTTCAAATTCTGGGAGTTTTTTGAGCTGATTACTGACTTGACGAGACCTACTTGTAGAGCTGAGTTGATTTCTCTTTGTGCCCACGATAGATCTGTTGATGTTATCCCGTGGACGGCAGCCTATCTCGCTGCTATCATCCCGTACCATTTGTGGAAGTGGAGATGCAAAGCTCGTTTTGATGGTAAGGCTAGTTCGGTTGTGAATGCGGTTCGTTTGGTGACTGAACAGCTCAATATCATGATTAAGAAGAAGGCTTTCCGCGTCATTGCTGACCCGGAGGTTCATCAAAGGTTCCACAGCCATGGTGTGATTGATCCGTCATATGTGCTTAAGGAGGTGGCTCTCATTAGATGGCATAGACCTGACATTCATAGCTTTAAGCTTAATCTCACGATCGGGAAAGACAAGGACCCGATTGGCACCAGTAGATGGTGGATGGCCAGTATTGTTAGAAACCACCATGCAAAGTTTTGTCAGATTGCTAGATCCTGGCTCACGGCTGACAACCTCGACTGTGCTTTGCTTCAAGCAGTTGTGGTGAGCCTTAAGATTGCTGATTCTCAGAATTTGAAGATCACTACTATTGAGGTGGATAACTCTTGTCTTTTTAATATCTTCTGGGGCAATAAGCCTATTCCTTGGAGACTGGGTACCATGCATGAGGATATCAAGTGCTACATTGATGAGGAAGGAATAATGGGTTCTGTTGTTCACAGGTCCATTAATTCGATTCCTAGAACTTTTGCTAAGATGGGAGAGCACCTCCATGAGCCTATAGTTATCTCTGATCAGAGAAGGTTACCTCCTAGGATTAGAGGTATGCTGCATCTTGAGAAGTGCGACACTCCTTACGTTGTGATGAGATACGCTTCCTGAGTGGTTTTGTTTGTCTCTTTGCTGTGGGTTGCCTTTGTGTTGTTTTGGGGCGTTTTCTTGGGACGATACCTGCAGATTATAAGCAGGAGATGTACTTTGTTCTTTTAGCTCACACGAGGAGGGTGAGATGAATAGATGACCTCCTGGCTTATATAAAAAAAAAAAAAAAAAAAAATCTAACTAATCCTCATGTGCACATTACTTCTCTATTAATTCCACATATGTCACTTTACTATTTGTTCTTTTCCTTTGTACCTAAAACGCCGACAAATAAAACGTCGATCAGCTGAAGCTGGTATGTGGGGGAAACAATAATTCTGCAACTATGTTAACAATGTAATCAACCAAATATCATTTAACAACGAAGATTACGTTTTAAGCAATACTACTCAATCCTTGCCTATCCCCTTTCTCTGTAACGTCCCTGCAGTGGACATGGATACCACCTCTCTCATATGGTAGATCCTTACCCCCATGGCCCTACCACACATGTAGCCAATACCTAGGGTTATGGAGTCGCATGGTCCTACCCAAAGGTAGACCAATCCCTAACTCATGATGACTTGATGGACCTACCCCATTGGTAGCCATTTACTAAGTCATTTAATGACCTGATGGACCTACCCTCATTGGTAGCCATTTACTAGGTCAATCTATAAAGCTACAGAGGGGACTAGGATCTGAGCTAGTAGGCATATTTATTATGTGATAGTCATATTCACATTATAATTTGCATGAATTAAATACATCCAACAGTTTAACTCAAGCCATGATGGAAACATCGATAAAATCCCGGAAAACTAATTCGGGTAGTCATAAGCGTAACCACATACCTGTACATGTAGATTCAGGTGCAAGAATAGTCCAAACAACAATGAGCAAGCAAGCATTCAATAAGATCCTGAAACAAATATACAATTTCCTTTTATTACTCGTGTCATTAAGATCTATTAAATCTAGCTCGCTTCTTAGGGTTTCTAGTCCACTTTTAGGGTTTCCCTTCATCTTTTATTATTTAAACCCTAATTTAACACAATTGATCACAAACCCTAATTATTTCCACATATATTCCTCAATTATGGATTAAAAGCATATTTAACCATTAATGAAGCTCATTAAGCCTTTTTTTATTAAAGCTACTATTTTTATCCTTTTAATCCATAATAAGATCATTATATGCATTTATCATCAATTCATAGTTCATTACAGTCCAAATCACATAAGAACTCGATTTGCCATTAATCCACCTTTTTATTCATGAGAAAACCCTAATTACTTCATTTAGGGTATTTATCCATCAATTAAGAACTTTAATGCTTGAAATAACTTAGACTTAGCATATTCCAATTTTAATCATGAAATTAATCAATTACAACCATTAATAGTCGAATTAGTCAACATTAGGGTTTCAAGGCCCATTAAAACATATTTATGCACAAGAAACTCTAAATTAACTAATTATATGCAAAGTTCATCCTTTTTCTTCCTAATGTTCCTTTTTATCATTAATAGGCTAATATCAACCTTAATCATCTATTAAACCCTACTAATCACTTTAATCATACCAAAATAGGGTTCTTTAAACATTATTACATTAAGTTGATATCTTTCATTACTTTTCAAATTTCATAAGGAATCAGGCTTCAATTATATTTTTATTAGATTCCCCTCATTCTTCTGAGCAATTTTCATATTTTATGCAAACCTATCCGAGCTACATATATTTATCTATGAATTTAGCAAATTAGTTACCTTTCAGCCAATCAATGGCTGCCACGTCGGCCCTTTTATTTTTCTTTTCATTTCTTCTAGCAAGGCACATATTCATCTGATCGTACCAATTTACCCCTTCGTCCATTCCTTGAAGTTGCCCGCGCCTAGGGGCAAGGAGGTAATTTCCTCCTTTCTTCTTCAACCTACGCGCGTCGCTCTGCTTTGCGAAGCAGGTCCCTGGCTCGGTTAACCGGATGTTTGACTTCAAGGTTCTCGCTGCGCCAGCCATCGGTGAAGGATGCTACACTTCCGCCGCACCCTTACGAATACAACCATCGCCTCAGTTGCCTTGCTACTTGCGTAAGTCGTCGGGATGAAGAAGCTTTCCTCCGACAAGTTGTGCGGCCTGGTTAGGGCACCAGTCGAAGGTTCCTCTCAATTGGCTGCTTGGATCATTGCGGTTCTTCCTTGCAAACATCACGAAGTAGAGATATGGAACACAGCTTGTGCCTCCCCTCCCCTCCGTATATAGGGGTTAGACGCCTGTGCTTTCCCACAATTAGGGAAAATCTACACAGTTCAGGAAAGGCTTGCAAACTTAGGTTAGTTTGATGCGAAAAATGCCCCCGAAGCCAATGGAACTGACAACAGGCTGGCATAGCCTTTAAATCACGAGAAATCTCAGTTGGAAACTCTCCCTGTACCCAGCAAAGTCCCAATTCGCGGGGGACTTTGAAGATGAACGACCAATGTTGGATTAAGATCCAAGGGATCTCATCGCTCACACTCAAACACCAGGAAAAAATATATATTTCAAAAACTCAGGATAATTCCCAATTTCGGAAATATCTTGAGAAATTTGTATCTCCCAAACCCTTGCTCCTCTTTAATTCAAATTTTAAGGGAAGGTTTATTTTTTTTTATTATCTAACTATATACAAAATTTGGGAAATAATTTGCAATGGATGAGAAGTCTTCCTTCTCTCCCAAGTTATCTCATTAATTGCTCCAAAATAATTATTAATCCTTTTCCCTTTTCCATTATCTTATTATTTTGGATCCCTTGGACCTCAAGAAAACCTAAAGGAACGGATTCCCATATTGGAGAAAATCTATTTGCCTTTATCTTCTTTTGAAAGTCAATTTCTCATATTAATCAATTTGTCTTCCTTTTTAACTCTCTTTTTAAGAATTTCTCTTTATCTCTCTTCTATTTTCCTCGTCAGTATTCCTTTTATCATTAGGAATCCTTGGGATATGAAATTCCACTAAGGATAACTCAATTATAACTCTTTTCACATATTTTCCACATTTTATCATTATTTTCAATTTTTTTCTTAACAAGGAAATACTTAATTGATCCTTTCTTATTGCATTTTCTTTGCAACTTTGGATTCCTTGGAACCCAAGGAATCCAAGAGGCACGAAATCCCTATTTGGGTTTGCCTTCTAGAGGTTTCCACACTTTCTTTTCTCAAAACTCGATTATTCATTTATTAATTGAATTTTCCTTGTTATTGGACCCAATAGCCAATAAAGCCCACAAATAAACCAACAAGGCTATTTTAAATGAAATACATGCATTCAATCATAAGACATCATTATTTGCCCATTTATCTTTATTATGAGAAATTACATTTCTCATCAAAGGAACCCAAAATTTGGGGTTGTAACATTATCTCTCTGGGTGTGGTTGGTGTTCATAGCCATTGTCACTAACTTGATGCATCCAAATTTAATAGACTCGTAATATAGTTGTGTTGGTTTAAATTTATTAGAATGTGTGGGTTCAACTCAAAACCAATTGGCAATGAGTGAAGAGACCACACACCTTATAAGCCCAAAGACCACAACAGAGATCGACGGTGTGGGACTATTCCAACATCCCCCCTCAAGTACAGCCACACTTTATGAGTGACAAGATGTAGGATATAATTCTCACACTTTTCTCAGGTTGGCTCTGATACCATGTTAGAATGGTGGGTTCAAATGAAAATCAATTGACAATGAGTGAAGGGACCACACACCTTATAAGCCCAATGACCACCACAGAGCTCAGCTGTGTGTGGGGCTATTCTAACATCCCCCCTCAGGTATAGCCACATTTTACGAGTGACAACAGGTACGGTGCAATCCTCACACTTGTCTCAAGTCGGCTCTAATACCATGTTAGAATTTGTGGGTTCAAACAGAATGTATTAGAGCATGTGTCTAAGATACAACTTGCAGGGGGTGTTAAAGCATGTGTATGACAACACAATATCTTAGGTTGTCAATCTTAGTATAGCAGAGATTGTGTTCTCTTACGTCTTATTTTTCCTTTTGGGGTTTACATGGCTCGCTCTTGTTGAGCCCATTTATGTATAAGGACCTACTATAAATATATGGTGACCAAGACAACACCAAGTGAACAATTACCCTGATACAATGCTCTACTCTCTTGCCTCCCCCCTTCTCCTATGTTTGGAAGGTTATTAGTTCATTTGTCTGCCTCAACCTAGACCATCACATATATAAACAAGGTTCTATGCACTCCACCTTGAGTGCTCCAAGAAATCTAGAAATAGTTGGCCTTAGTCAAAATTTGTAAGTGTAATTGTTTGTGTGGATGTGCTTCGTGTTCATAGCCATTGCCAAGAATCGTGATGAATCCAAATTTTATAAACTCATAATATAGTTGTGTTTGTTTAAATTAACACTTGTATTATATGTTTAGGTCTTAAAAAGAACGTAGAACACCAAACAAGAACAGTTGAGATTACATTCAAAGGCTAAAGTATTTTGAGACAAGTTTGAACAAATAGTAGAATGACGTGTTACTATGTGAGATACTATATATAAATAATTAGAAAGGGCAAATTTCAATGACGTGATTCTTTTTGAGATACTATAACAATATGATTGCAAATGATAATTGTCAAAACTTGTAGCTAGGTGAGACTTTTTGAGGTTTGTATGAATCTTTCATTTACCATTTGTGTAAGACACCTATGTTGGCATCTTAATATGATTAACATTGTTGTTATTTAAGTTTCAAAGAAATTGATTTAGGTCCATTTGTCTGAAAATCATTTGATGATGTGAATGCAAATTATTTTATTTTGTGTGATTCATGATGAACTGAATTTTTGTATTTGGTGCAAATAAGATTTTATACTATACAAATTTCATATTAGAATCCAGAATTTACGCCATCAAATCTGAGTTTGTGTTGTGTAATTAATGGGTAGAGATGTGTCAATGATGTAATTCGATGAGACCGTCTGGTTTGGTATCAACATTGACTGAGACAGGGAGGACCCCTAACATGGACGGTCGGATCAGAATAGACAAATGTGTCTGTCCGTCCTGTTTCAGAAACAAGGGTTGCTACTCCGAAGCTGACTCTGTTTCTAGTACTGCAACTTAATTCCAGGTAGGTATATAGTTACGGGATACAATTTTCTTGTTTCACAAATGATAGCCTGGAAGCCCAAATACATTGGCCCAACTAACTGTACAACATAAGGGCGGAGAATAACACAAAAGGAACTGAAATATTTTGATGCACTTCCTCCCGTTACAGATAACTTACAACAAGGATCATAATTACAGTCTTCTGTAGAAATATATTTTCTGTCAGGGGTTGTCTAATAGCTCGACGAGCGGATATTAATGAACCCAAATAACAATAGTAAATCTTGAAAGCAATTGTGCGCGACAGTAGTTGAAAACAACCCTTAACTCTGTATTTCCAACCAAATACTAAAGCACAAGGCCAGTAGTTGCTTGAAGCATGGAGGTGCTGGCTTCTGAGTTTTTGGCCCTCTTATAATTGGAAGGGCAACTCACATTACTATTTCTGAAGCTGACTCCTACAACGCATTTCATCATATTGCTTCCTTTTCCTTCATCACGTGGAAGTAATTTACTTGTTCTCGTTCTCAGGAGACTTTTGTTAAGTCCCAAGACACAGAGACTTCCCTTCATGCTACATTGCAACCCACCCACTATCAGGCGTTGACCGCCTCCTTTCCTATTTTTGCCTTGTCTATGTTTGCTGGCCATCCCTTTCCCTATTTACAATACGTGGGACAAGCAATGAAACTAGCTATTGCTGATAGCAATAAGAGCCTTGTACATAATCTTTGTTAGAGTGATACTCTCTTTAATTGTTATACGCGTGGGTCAGGTTTGCAGTTAGTGGTTTAGATGAAAGGGAATGCATTTAAAGGATGGTCAGAAACCTCATTAAGAATGTATGGATTGGTGTACAAGTGGTCGTCTAGATATCACTATTCATATTTCTAGTCATCTCACGATCGACATCTACTTGCCTATCTATATTCATGTTTTAGGCTTTTAGCCAGCTAGAATTGCGGGAGCCAATCTGTGAAGGCGATACGAAGAGCCTATAATTCCAAAACATCAGACTAGATACACAAGAAACTTTGTAAAACATACATAAAATTGGAGGAGTGGGGGGATACGCACGCGAAGTAAAGATGTTGGCCCTAATTGAAAGAGAGATCACATCAGGGCGTGGTTGGCGGTGGTGACCAACGTGGTTTAGTTAGCCTATCACTCTCACGGTCATGGCAGAGATAACGACCCTGGCCAATTAAGCTATAGGAGACCAGTTTGATAGAAGATAATCATTAATTCCGGCAGAGTTCCGAGTTTAATTCTTTCTATCCTGTAGCCCACCACACTGCTGCCACTTCCCAGAATAAGGCCAAGTTCTCGGGGGCTTAACCAAATTCACATACGTGGGCAAGGCTGAAGGTTCATGGATGGGATAGCTACCTATTTACAGAAGCCTCCATCAGAACTGATAAGCAAGCACGCTTCCATGACACTGACCAGATGTAACTAGGAAACAAACTCATTTAACCTTGGTTCAGGTGGTGGAACTACTTAGACCGCCTGCGGAACACAGCTAGCACTTGCGTGTTTCCCCCCGACAAGATAGTGCCCAGTGACGTAGAACATCACGATGGGGTGACAGCTGACACGTACATGGACCGACCGGCATGTATTCACCTAGCTAACTGCTGACTGGTTAAACAAATCGTGACAGGTGATGATACGATCTAGAGTATGGAGAAAAAGACAGCGGGGAAAGAAACAGAAGTGATGATTAACATCTACATGTGCTAAAACGCCGGATCATTCTCCTCGCCGTCTTACTGCCTTAACTGTTACATGCTTCGCCGGCTAGCTCCGCGATCTATCTGTCTAGTATCAACCGACGAAGGTAACCCATCCAGAGATGGGAATCCTACGGACTACATAGTGTGGGATAGAGAGCTGGACCGAAGACCGAACAGAAGATTTGAGTCTGTCCAGCGGTGGGCATTTGGTTAATTTGGTCAGTTAAAGTTAACATGGTTTTCTTAAATGGTCAATTTGTTGTTTGAGATTTTAATCAGTAAATTAACTGAATTAGTGTCATTTAATATAGCTATGATTAATTTGGTAATCGATTAATTTGTTGTTTAATTTGAATAACTAAATAACGATCTTGCAATAATATTCTAATGAAATACTTGTAAAATTTTGACAATTATTGTGACATAGTAGTATAGCATTATATATTCTTTAAAAGTTGATTACTATATCTTATTTTGTAGATGCTTTTTTAAATAAAAGTATAACTACATAAATATATATGTAACATATATTTTGAAAAATAGATTGTGCTATTCGGTTGAATCTTATTAACCAAAATGAAATTATTTTTATCGAGAAATTAAGCATTTAACTAATTAACCGAAGTGAATCAACAAAATTATTTAAATCACCACATATCAGAAAAAAGTAATCATTTGCAATTTATCCATCCAATCGATCGGTTATTAATCAAATTTTGCCTCTCGTCCGTCCTTTTCTTCTTCATGATAGTACAAATTTTTGCCTTGTAAGTACCTTGTAGATTGTCCTACTTTTCCTGCACTTACCACTGATTTCACAATCAATTCATAAATATTATTGATTGTTCTACACTGTACCAACCCCGTAATTTCAATTAAACAATAGCCGTAATCCCTTGACCAAGGTACTACAAGAGACCTTACTTGCCATAACGGCAATGACCAATCTATAGACACGCTTGTAAAGTCCTCTCCCAATTCCCAAGCTATATGCTGCACCGAGTCAGTGGAAAATTGATAGCAGACCCGAGGTCCACACGCTCGTATAATAAAGGATACCACAAATATAAGATAAGCTTAATTATCTAGAAAAATTCTACCTATAACTGGCCACGCCCCCGGGAGCCTACCGGTCCTCGGGACTGGCTGTGCCAACTGTACATGTCAACAACAATTAAAACAATAAAGGATGAGGGAAGTAGAAGAGAAAAAAAATGTTTTTGTCCATAACTTTTAATCCGGATCATATTTTTTGATAAAATAAATTGCATTAGAATCCTTGTAAAAAATACTTTCCAACGAGACTAGTGTTGACATATTTTCAAATAATGATAATACGTGAGAAATATAGTACCATATATTAGGATACCATACACATGTTCTGGGTACAGACGTACCGTACTCGTGAGTACTGTACTTTTAATTTATGTTTGATATATAATTTGTTAGGTATTATACTTATGCGTCAGTAACTAAGTTGAAATTAACATGTGGGTAAAATACTTATGGTTGCATTTTATAGGTAATTTTTGACCTGATGTGCATTGTACTTTTGAGATCATTAACAAATAGGTACTCAACTTATGTCTGCATTATGTAAAAGAAATTATCCAGATGACTAATGTTGCTTTGCGATTCTGAAGGTACTGTACTTATACTTCTATATCAGTTATACGATTATGCTTGGTTTTGTAATTTGGTAAATATTGTACTTATGCTTGAGTATTAACAAGTGACTGCAGTACTTATGAATCCATAAGTACAGTACTCACGAGTATTATTGATCCTCCTTCATTCAAAAGTACAGTACTCACGAGTACTATACGTCTGTACCCAGAACATGTATATGGTATCCTAATATATGATACTATAATTTTTGCGTAATATTATTATTTCAAAATATGTCAACACTAGTCTCGTTGGAAAGTATTTTCTACAAGGATTCTAATGCAATTTATTTCGTCAAAAAATACGTTTCGGATTAAAAGTTATGGATAAAACCATTTTCTCTTTCTTCCACTTCCCTCATCTTTTATTGCATTAATTGCTTCTAAATGCTATTGCATGAAGTGGGGCAGGAGGTGCATGGTTTAAAGGACCGGGTATACCAGCGGGTGGCTGGCTGGTTGTGTGTAGCGGAACTCATTATCTATGTCTAGTGGTCCATTGAGAAAACAAGTTAGAATGGGCATGACAGACATGTATGACACGATTAAGTTAGCATATTTCTCAAACTTTACATACAGATTAAAAGATCACCTTGACCACCTAAATGTAGAAAGGAAATTCAACAGAAGATGGCTTAAATATCTATTCATACAATTTGTGTGTTTTACATGTAACAGTCAATATAAAACAATTTTATGTATTTCTAAAATTATTTGATTCCACAATTCCGTCATAACTGCAACGTACTATTTATTCTTCTGTAAACACCTAATTTTGTACCCCAACAGATTTTGAACTCACCATTTGTTCTACAACCAGTGACAGGGTTTACCGGCCTTGTGGCAACGCATCCCATTATCACACAGATGACGAGGTGTTAAGTGAAAACGTGCGGAAATCACCATAACCACAGATTATGAAAACACAGGTTAATTAAAACTGATTGCGGAAAACTGATAAACTGTGAAACTATTACTTTCCAGTCATCATCCTGCACAGAAACATGTCATATATATACATACACGAGATCTGATACGTGCCTACAGCTTACAGAAACAACTGCTCATCCATCACATGAGTTCACCACCTGTTCACATACATAAAGGCCCACATCCGGCCAACAGCAGGATATACAAACGTCATCGATCGTTCATCGTAAAACATCATCAAAACACTGCCAAGGACCTGAGAGTACAGGGATGACTCTAGACTCTACTACAAAACATCCAAAACAGCAGCATGTCCAACTCTTTCCTTCTACTGCTACTCAAGCTGCTCGACCGCAACTCCACGACCACGACCACGCCTACCTCGACCACCTAAAAAGGGGTTAAACCAGTGGGGTGAGACAATTGAACAATTGTCCCAGCGGGAAACATAACTCCCCACCGCAACTACAGAACCTCAGCAAGATATACTATAATAGCAGATATCTAATAACATGTATAACAAGAGTAGTCTATATAAAATAGATTATTCTTACCGACAAGCTTACCCGCTATACAAAAGCATATAACCAGATATATCTCAAGGAATATGATTAGCAAGATAATATGTATCCCTATGTAACATGATTATCAGAACAAGATATAATGTCACATAACCTGCTTATCAAGATAAGACATATTGTCACATAACCTGCAAGATATAACAAAGATATTACAAAAACAAGGCCTCAACCAATCTTACGTGTTTATCTTAAGCAGTAAATACTAAACAGGTGTGGTACGTATTATTATGCCCTGAGGATTTGAACTGTACCGTTCAAATCCAACCTTTAGTTACGAAACCCAAGTCGGTGCCATACAAGGTCAATGGAAGAGTCGGACTCCACGACCTCCCACCTCGTGGTCAGTACACGAGTACAACACAAGCAGGACCGCAGTCTCATGCTGAAGTGGTCTAAGCCACAGGGTCAGCTCCATAGGCTATCCTCACTCTAGCCCGCCTTGGTACAGGTCTCGACGCTAGTAAAACTGAGCCACGGGCCTGTTCACCGTGCTCTGAGCCATGAACGCATTCATGATGTTCACATCACATATCCTGAGTCATGGGCCTGTTCACCATGCTCTATATACATATCTGAGTCTGCAACCGAAGTTACACTCTTACCTCCTCATTTTCAAGCTAGGAGCAACCTACACATATTCAACAATATGCGCTTCCAGGTTAACCCGTAGGAGAACCTGTTTCACCATCACCAAGTCCTGACGATGATGGATCTATGGCCAGGGCAAACTACATGATATATTTTACTATGATTAATTAGTGTCGTTTAGATGGATTGCAGGATTCAACCAAGTTGTATAACATGCAACATATAACGGAAAGTAAACAACATTATATTATTATTTAATCACATCAACCTGATCCATCACAAGGATCCAACATCACATGTTACCACTTGGCCTCTTGCCAACCATCCAGATCCATCTCAAGGATCATCACATACCATGGGATCTCAATCCCTCATCATGTACTGTCAATGCCTCTCAAGGCTCACATCATCATCATGGAACTTAACACATTATACATATCATTTTATTAACTAGAGTAATTACCAAGTGATGTTACTCATCACATGTGTCTCATAGCCCTTTTCAAGGCTAATCATCACCTGCATGGTTAGAGTACACAATAATTGTAGATTCAATCATAAGGAATATGCTACCATCATGAAATGCCATTCTTACACTATTTGGTGATCAAGTCACATCATTAACAAGCCATATACATGCTTACTCTTATCTCAAGATTATACAAGTAATCAAGGTGTCCAAACATACAGAACAAGTACTATTGTTACCACCACCATTATGTCACCATCCACTATCATCATTATTATCATTATTATCATTATGCAAGTTACTAGTGTAACTATCACCATTCTCATTTAACAATTAAGTACGAGGATTACTTCATGCATATCATTGCTATCATTATTGCTATCATTATTATGATCAACATTATTACAATCATCTTCTTTATTATTAAAAAATAAGCATAAGGATCACATCATGCATCTTATTACCATTACCTTCCTCATTATCATCACTACTGCCATTATCATCATTACCCCCATTATTAGTATTGGCATCATTACTAGTATTAGTACTGTTATTATTGCAAGGCATCATACTCATTGTTGTTATCACTAACAAGACACCACCATCGCTTATTGGTGCATAGCTAACCACTTCCTCATCACCAAGGGCCGTTAATATAGGATTACAAGACTCTCACCATAACTCATCACCGCCCTCACTAAAACCTATCAAGGCCTGTCGGCCGACACATACCCAACCCTAGGTTGTCACCCACCTTGGCTATCGGTCATCATGGGTGTCGGCCAGCATAGCTATCGGCCAGCACCATCAAACCATCAAGAGACTTAGGTCTGTCATTCACCACAAAGAAGAGGGTGTCATCCAACCATATTGCCCATTATGCTCACCATATCGGACAACACAACAAGATATATCGCCCAACAACATCCATCGGCTAACACCTCACTAGCTTGACGTATCACTCCACACAAGAGCACTCACCATGTCGCCCATCATAAGGTACCCATCTCTCCCAACACTAAGATAAGGGAGGGTCTCACCCAACTCAAGAACAAAAGGTGTTGCTTATCACAAGGAACCATATCGTCCAACAAGGGTCACCATCATACCGGCCAACATGACCCTAGCTCACCCTATCGCCCAACACATGGGCAAGGGTATCGGCCAACCTCAAGAACACATCATGTCGTCCACCAAAGGCATGCATATTGTCCATCAAAGGGAATACCATATCGTCCAACTCAAAAGGATAGCGTCCAACACCAACAAAGAAGGGATATCGCCCAACCCTAGGTCACCATCAACCTCCAACTCAAAGGAGCACAAACCCTAGATCACAAGGTACACTAGAAACCCTAAACCTTAAGGGGATATCGGCCACCGAAGGAAACTCAAGCAAGGTACAATTCTAAGATACTAATCTATGAACAAGAACAAGAACAAGAGACAAAGAAGTTAGGGTTAGAAGTTATGCAACCCGCCTTAAGCTCCAAGCTCCAAGGGAGAAGATGCACTTCAAGCTCCAAGGGATGTCGTCCACCAAAGCTGATCCAAGAGAGGGTATCAGCCACCACTGCAACTCCAGGAGAGTGTCTCGGCCGACACAAGCAAGAGAGGGAGGAGTGTCATGCACTTAAGGTGGAGGAGAGACCAAAAGAGAAAAGGAAGCTAAGGCAAGGGAAAGAGCTACCTATATAGAAAGAAGGGGAGGAGAAACCAAGGTAGATCTATGCTAAGTGTCGTCCACCCAAGGGACACTTGTCCTAGGGTTCAAGCCAACACACTAGCACACCAAGAGACACTTGTCAAAGATATGCATCAAGTGTCCACCAAACATGGTCAAGGTTGGACCAAACAACATGGGCGACACAACTAGCAGCTCTGATGGGCGACACACACTACTCTAGGTCGACACACCACCTCTAGGTCGACACACACCAACCTAGGGCGACACAAGCTGGTCTTGGCTGACACAAGGATCAAGCAAGCCCAAAAAAAGCACCTCAAGGCCCAAACAAGCTCAAGCAAGGCCCAAGAAACTCAAACAACAAGCCCAAGCCTTCCTCTCAACCCTAGAGGAAGCAAAGAGGGGAAAACATCTCACAAGATGGAAAACTTGCACACAAAACCGTAGACTTGGGTTATTTGCAAGTATCCCCTCAAGCTCTCAACAAAGCACAACCAAATCCTAATCACCACTTAGAGATGATTAGTAAGCATCAAACCACCAAGGTTAAGCAAAACAAACAGGGTAAACCCTAAACGCATGTCAGGGTCCTTACAATCTAACCCCCTTTAAGGGATTTCGCCTCTGAAATCCGAAGAGAAAAGCGAGGGATACTTCCTCCTCATCTCTTCCTCAAGATCCCACGTGGCTTCCTCGATGCCACATCGCTGCCAAAGAACCTTCGCAAGAACCAGGTCCTTCCTCTTCAGCTTCTTGACCCTTCTGTCAAGGATTGCTACAGGACCTTCCTCATAGGTCACATCTACGTCAAGCTCAACCTCAACGGGTTGTATCACTGTACCTAAATCCGGATGACTTTTCTTCAACATGCTGACGTGAAACACCGGATGCAACCTGTGCAACTCTGGAGGCAATTCTAACTCATAAGCTACCTTGCCAACACGTGCTCTGACTGAGTAAGGCCCCATATACCTGGGAGCTAACTTACCCTTCCGTCCAAACCTTAGCACACCTTTCCACGGTGAGACTTTGAAATACACTTTGTCTCCTACCTGGAACTCCAAAGGTCGTTGGCGATTGTCTGCATAAGACTTCTGCCTGTCCTGTCCCACTTTCAACTGTTGCTGTATCACCTTGATTTTATCTGTCGTCTGTTGAACTAACTCAGGACCCAAAATCTGATATTCTCCAGACTCATACCAACACAAAGGAGATCTGCACTTCCTTCCATACAAAGCTTCATAAGGAGCCATGTCAATGCTCCTCTGATAACTGTTATTGTAGGCAAACTCTATCAAACTCAGATGTACATCCCATTTGCCTAGAAACTGCAAAACACAAGCTCAAAGAAGATCTTCCAAAATCTGAATAGTCCTCTCAGACTGTCCATCTGTCTGCGGGTGAAAAGCTGTACTGAACCTCAACTACGTTCCCAACGCCTTGTGCAACTATTCCCAAAAATGACTCATAAATTGAGGACCTCTGTCAGAAACTATCATCGCTGGCACACCATGCAAATGTACTATCTCATCCACATATACTCGAGCTAGTTTCTCAGCTGTATACGTCGTCTTCACTGGTAGAAAATGGGCAGACTTAGTCAATCTGTCCACTACCACCCAAATGGAATCATGATTCCTAGTTTCCGGGGTAGACCAACTATGAAATCCATGGTTATATGATCCCATTTCCACTGCGGTATCGGCAAAGGTTGCAACGTACCTGCCAGCTTCTGATGTTCAGCCTTCACTTACTGACACACCGCACATCTCGCCACGAACTCAGCTATATCTCTTTTCAAATCGGGCCACTAATATAAGTCCTTCAGACTATGATACATCTTGGTGGCACCTGGATGCATCGCATACATCGACGTATGTGCTTCCTCAAGCACCAACTTCCTCAGATTATCAGTATCTGGAACCACCATCCTATCATGATAGCAAACTAGTCCATCCTCGGACTCATGAAACTCATCACGCTTGTCGCTGCCAAACTCTGATCTGATCAACTGTAACGCATCATCTGTCTACTGTGCATCCTTGATATGTTGTCTCAACGTAGGCTTAACTTGCATCTGTGCGAAAAGACCAGACAACAAAGAAACTTCTATTTGCACATTCATCTGTCACAGAGAAACAAACATATCTCGCCTATGGCATACCAGAGAACTTAACTATACCTTCTTTGAAGAAAGAGAAGAAGACTTTCTGCTAAGCGCATCAGCTACCACGTTCGCCTTACCAGGATGATACTTGATAGTGCAGTCGTAATCATTGATCAACTCCATCCATCGACGCTGTCGCATGTTCAACTCTTTGTTGCGTAAAGATATACTTTAGATTCTTATGATCCGTAAAGATATGACATACTTCCCCATACAGATAGTGTCTCCAAATCTTTAACGCATGTACCACTGCTGCCAATTCTAGGTCATGAGTCAGATAGTTCTCCTCATGCTTCTTGAGTTTTCGCGAAGCAAAAGAAACCACATGATCTTCCTGCATCAACACACAACCTAAACCTTTCTTGGAAGCATCACAGAAAACAACATAGCCTTTCCCAGGCTCTGGAAAGATCAACACTGGAGCACTGGTCAGCTTCCCCTTCAAACTCTGGAAAGCTCGCTCACATCGATCATCCCAAACAAAAGGTACATCCTTCCTGGTTAACTTCGTCATCGGCAAAGCAATCACACAGATGTCTTTGATAAACCTCCGGTAGTATCCTGCTAATCCAAGGAAACTATGAACTTCTGTCAGCGTCTTTGGTTGTTCCTAATCCGCAACGGATTCCACCATCTTTGGATCTACTTTGACGCCTTCAGTAGATATCACATGACCCAAGAAAGTCACTTCTTCCAACCAGAACTCGCACTTACTGAACTTGGCATACAACTGATGTTGACGAAGAAGAGTCAACGCTCGACGAAGATGTTGTTCATGCTCTAGCCTGTCCCGACTATAGATCAAGATGTCATCTATAAAGACTACAACAAACTGATCTAAGAATGGACGGAACACTCTTTTCATCAGATCCATGAAAGTAGCAGGTGCATTGGTTAACCCAAACGGCATAACCACAAACTCGAAATGACCATAGCTCGTCCTGAAAGCTGACTTTGGTATGTCATCTGCCTTTATCCTCAACTGATGATATCCAGACCGTAGTTCGATCTTTGAGAACATTGTAGCACCACACAACTGATCAAACAGATCATCTATCCTCGACAACGGGTACTTATTCTTGATCGTGACTTTGTTCAACTGTCGGTAATCTATACACAACCACATCGAACCATCCTTCTTCTTAACGAACAACATGGGAGCACCCCACGGCGACGTACTCGGTCAGATAAAACCTTTCTCCAACAACTCTTGCAACTACTTCTTCAACTCTGCCATCTCTACTGGAGCCATCCTATACGCTGACTGTGCAATAGGCCGTGTTCCATGAACTAGATTGATCTCGAAATCAATCTCTCGGGGTGGAGGAACATCAGGAAACTCCTCAGGAAACACGTATGCAAACTCTCGAACCACTGACACCTCCTCGAGACTAGGACCTTTTGCCTTGGTAACCACAACGGTATCCACCACGTGAGCTAAGAACGCCTCACATCCTTGTCGTAACAACTTATCGGCCACAATAGCTGATACCAAACACGTCGGAAGAATCTTCCTATCTCCCTGGAAGATCCACTTCTCTCCAGCAACATCGAACACTGCCTGCTTGGAACCACAGTCCAAGACAACCTTATACCTCTCTAAGGTATCCATCCCAAGGATAACATCGAAACCATGCATATCAAGTGGTATAAGATCCACTTGGATACGGTGTCCCGAGAAAGACAAAACACAAGATGGACACTCTTCTTGAAGCAAAGAGGAACCATCAAGAGGGGTTTCTAACAACAAGCTATCCTTCTTACAACTAACAGGTAAACGACAGCTTTCAAGCATACTATAGGTGATAAAAGAGTGTGTAGCACCCGGGTCAACCAGAACAGATATAAAGCAAGAAGAAGACATATCAGAATGAAATAACTCCATCTAACCTGTCACCACTCGCGGGTTGACTATCGCCTCTGACTGATTCATGGCATACGAGCTATTGCTTGCTGTCCACGAATTCTTCTCCCTTGAGCAGACGATCCAGCTTGAGACGCTTGACTGCGTCCTCGTCCTCTGCTACCACTGGCCGGTGGTCTCTCTTACCTCTGAAAACTCTGCCTCGGCTACTGCGTCACTTCAACGTCTTTATTCGGGCAATTAAGCCTGAAATGCCCGACTTGTCCACAAAGATGACATGACTAGTCCGCAAACCGTGGCCTAGCTGGCCTTGTCACTGCCACAGAAGCTGAATTGTGCGCCTTAGACGGTGAAGAAACATAACCTTTCCCTTTAATCGGAGACCACTGAGATGGTACACCAACACTTCTCATCACTGATGGTGCCGAAAACCTGGGCTCCTTAAAACCACAAAACCTCCGTACTTGAAACTGAGCAGGTCTTTTAAGAGACATAGACTCTCTTTTCTCCCTTACTGTCCTCTCAATCCGTCGAACAGATTCCACGAACGTAGCAACGCAGACATCGGGGTTGTCAACTCAGCACTCAAACCCTTCTCGAAACGCCTGATCCGTTCCTCATCTGTTGCCGCCATGTGAGGACAAAACCTCAAGAAATCCATAAACTTGGCTTCGTACTCGGTGACGTTCATCGTTCCTTGCCTCAGATTCTCGAACTGACTGATCTTCTCATCCAGATACGTCTTCGGAAAGTATCTGGTGACGAACTCACGTCAGAACACTTCCCAACATATCACCTCACCAGGCCGCTTCTCTTCTTCGATGGTCCACCAGTGACCAGCACTACCCTTTAGAAGGTAGACAACATGCTTTACCTTGTCCGCTTCGGGGATGTCAAGAATCCGGAAAGCCTTCTCGAGACTTGTCAGCCACAGATCTGCATCCGCTGGATTAGCCGTTCCAGCATAATTTGAAGCTCTGACTCGACAAAGCCGCTCGAAGGTCTTCCCAATACCTGATGCTTCTCCATGAGGAACCTGTGCTCACAGAGGAGGCACTAGTAATCACTCAACCATGAGATTCATCGTAGCCATTAACTGTCCCATAAGCTATTGGTAAGCAGGATGTTCAAGTATGGTTGGGTCAGGTTGGGGGACCTCAGGCACCCGATCTGCATGTGCCTATCCATCTGCTCCATCAACCAATGCAGCATCACTATACTCAGTAGAGTGTTCTTCATGGTTTCCAGACATCTTGGCTTTTCTTCCGCTGAGGGTAGAAGATATTGTAAGAAAACCTGGAAAACTCATAAGAACAACTCAACCTAGTCATAAATCCCTGCAGACTCAGCGAACCTAAAGCTCTGATACCAAAACTTGTGGCAACACATCCCATTATCACACAAAAAATGAGGTGTTATGCGAAAACGTGCGGAAATCACCATAACCACAGATTATGAAAACACAGGTTAATTAAAACTGATTGCGGAAAACTGATAAACTGTGAAACTATTACTTTCCAGTCCTCATCCTGCACAGAAACATGTCATATATATACATACACGAGATCTGATACGTGCCTACAGCTTACAGAAACAACTGCTCATCCATCACATGAGTTCACCACCTGTTCACATACATAAAGGCCCACATCCAGCCAACAGCAGGATATACACCGTCAAAACACTGCCAAGGACCTGAGAGTACAGGGATGACTCTAGACTCTACTACAAAACATCCAAAACAGCAACATGTCCAACGCTTGCCTTCTACTGCTACTCAAGCTGCTCGGCTACAACACCATGACCACGACCACGCCTACCTCGACCACCTAAAAAGGGGTTAAACCAGCGGGGTGAGACAATTGAACAATTGTCCCAGCGGCAAACATAACTTCCCACCGCAACTACAGAACCTCAGCAAGATATACTATAATAGCAGATATCTAATAACAGGTATAATAAGAGCAGTCTATATAAAACAGATTATTCTTATCGACAAGCTTACCCGCTATACAAAAGCATATAACCAGATATATCTCAAGGAATATGATTAGCAAGATAATATGTATCCCTATGTAACATGATTATCTGAACAAGATATAATGTCACATAACCTGCTTATCAAGATAAGACATATTGTCACATAACCTGCAAGATATAACAAAGATATTACACAAACAAGGCCTCAACCAATGTTACGTGTTTATCTTGAGCAGTAAATACTAAACGACTGTGTTACGTATTATTATGCCCTGAGTATTTGAACTGTACTGTTCAAATCCAACCTTCGGTTAGGAAACCCAAGCCGGTGCCATACAAGGTCAATGGAAGAGTCGGACTCCACAACCTCCCACCTCGTGGTCAGTATACGAGTACAACACAAGCAGGACCGTAGTCTCATGCTGAAGTGGTCTAAGCCACAGGGTCAGCTCCATAGGCTACCCTCACTCTAGCCCGCCTTGGTACATGTCTCGACGCTAGTAAAACTGAGCCACGAGCCTGTTCACCGTGCTCTGAGACATGAACACATTCATGCTCTTCACATCACATATCCTGAGCCATGGGCCTGTTCACCATGCTCTATATACATATCTGAGTCTGCAACCGAAGTTACACTCTTACCTCCTCATTTTCAGTCTAGGAGCAACCTACACATATTCAACAATATGCGCTTCCAGGTTAACCTGTAGGAGAACCTATTTCACCATCACCAAGTCCTGACGATGATGGATCTATGGCCAGGGCACTACATGATATATTTTACTATGATTAATTAGTGTCTTTTAGATGGATTGCAGGATTCAACCAAGTTGTATAACATGCAACATATAATGGAAAGTAAACAACATTATATTATTATTTAATCACATCAACCTGATCCATCACAAGGATCCAACATCACATGTTACCACTTGGCCTCTTGCCAACCATCCAGATCCATCTCGAGGATCATCACATACCATGGGATCTCAATCCCTCATCATGTACTATCAATGCCTCTCAAGGCTCACATCATCATCATGGAACTTAACACATTATACATATCATTTTATTAACCAGAGTAATTACCAAGTGAAGTTACTCATCACATGTGTCTCATAGCCCTTTTCAAGGCTAATCATCACCTGCATGGTTAGAGTACACAATAATTGTAGATTCAATCATAAGGAATATGCTACCATCATGAAATGCCATTCTTACACTATTTGGCGATCAAGTCACATCATTAACAAGCCATATACATGCTTACTCTTATCTCAAGATTATACAAGTAATCAAGGTGTCCGAACATACAGAACAAGTACTATTGTTACCACCACCATTATGTCACCATCCACTATCATCATTATTATCATTATTATCATTATGCAAGCTACTAGTGTAACTATCACCATTCTCATTTAACAATTAAGTACGAGGATTACTTCATGCATATCATTGCTATCATTATTGCCATCATTATTATGATCAACATTATTACGATCATCTTCTTTATTATTAACAAATAAGCATAAGGATCACATCATGCATCTTATTACCATTACCTTCCTCATTATCATCACTACTGCCATTATCATCATTACCCCCATTATTAGTATTGGCATCATTACTAGTATTAGTACTGTTATTATTGCAAGGCATCATACTCATTGTTGTTATCACTAACAAGACACCACCATCGCTTATTGGTGCATAGCTAACCACTTCCTCATCACCAAGGGCCGTTACTATAGGATTACAAGACTCTCACCATAATTCATCACCTCCCTCACTAAAACCTATCAAGGCCTGTCGGACGACACATACCCAACCCTAGGTTGTCACCCACCTTGGCTATCGGTCATCATGGGTGTTGGCCAGCATAGCTATCGACCAACAGCATCAAACCATCAAGAGACTTAGGTTTGTTGTTCACCACAAAGAAGAGGGTGTCATCCAACCATATCACCCATCATGCTCACCATATCGGCCAACACAACAAGATATATCGCCCAACAACATCCATCGGCCAACACCTCACTAGCTTGACCTATCACTCCACACAAGAGCACTCACCATGTCGCCCATCATAAGGTACCCATCTCGCCCAACACTAAGACAAGGGAGGGTCTCTCCCAACTCAAGAACAAAAGGTGTTGCTTATCACAAGGAACCATATCGTCCAACAAGGGTCACCATCATACCGGCCAACATGACCCTAGCTCATCCTATCGCCCAGCACATGGGCAAGGGTATCGTCCAACCTCAAGAACACATCATGTCGTCCACCAAAGGCATGCATATTATCCATCAAAGGGAATACCATATCGTCCAACTCAAAAGGATATCATCCAACACCAACAAAGAAGGGATATCACCCAACCCTAGGTCACCATCAACCTCCAACTCAAAGGAGCACAAACCCTAGATCACAAGGTACACTAGAAACCCTAAACCTTAAGGGGATATCGGCCACCAAAGGAAACTCAAGCAAGGTACAATTATAAGCTACATACTATGAACAAGAACAAGAATAAGAGGTAAAGAAGTTAGGGTTAGAAGTTATGCAACCCGCCTTAAGCTCCAAGCTCCAAGGGAGAAGATGCACTTCAAGCTCCAAGGGATGTCGTCCACCAAAGCTGATCCAAAAGAGGGTATCGGCCACCACTACAACTCCAGGAGAGTGTCTCGGCCGACACAAGCAAGAGAGGGAGGAGTGTCGTGCACTCAAGGTGGAGGAGAGACCAAAAGAGCAAAGGAAGCTAAGGCAAGGGAAAGAGCTACCTATATAGAAAGAAGGGGAGGAGAAACCAAGGTAGATCTATGCTAAGTGTCATCCACCCAAGGGACACTTGTCCTAGGGTTCAAGCCAACACACTAGCACACCAAGAGACACTTGTCAAAGATATGCACCAAGTGTCCACCAAACATTGTCAAGGTTGGACCAAACAACATGGGCGACACAACTAGCAGCTCTGCTGGGTGACACACACTACTCCAGGTTGACACACCACCTCTAGGTCGACACACACCAACCTAGGGCGACACAAGCTGGTCTTGGCCGACACACAGCTCAAGCAAGCCCAAACAAAGCACCTCAAGGCCCAAACAAGCTCAAGCAAGGCCCAAGAAACTTAAACAACAAGCCCAAGCCTTCCTCTCAACCCTAGAGGAAGCAAAGAGGGGAAAACATCTCACAAGATGGAAAACTTGCACACAAAACCCTAGACTTGGGTTATTTGCAAGTAGCCCCTCAAGCTCTCAACAAAGTACAACCAAATCCTAATCACCACTTAGAGGTGATTAGTAAGCATCAAACCACCAAGGTTAAGCAAAACAAACAAGGTAAACCCTAAACACAGGTCAGGGTCCTTATAGGCTTAGCGAATTGATACTTACAATGTTGTGAAGGCTTTAGTTACCTACAAAAAGTATTTGTATAGTTTTAGACTGGCACTATCCAGAATCAGACCAGCATAGGACCCAAAACTGACTGTCCCAAAGGTTCAAAAAGAGCTTACGTGAGCACATGAAAAATAAGAAATACAGAAGAGAAGAAAAAAAACACGATCAGTACAACATAATAAAAATAAAAAGATATATGAATAGTTAAGACAATGATATTCCTCAAAGAAAGTACATCGCATTTAATATCTTTAATTTCAGATCTAATGTTTTGATTATAGTGTTGTTAGTCATCTAATTTGTTAGTTTGATAATATAATTTCATACTGTCCATATCAAGATTTTTCTTTTTTCGTTTCTAGTTATCCTTGTAGCGCAATTGTTTACGTGATATAAGTTAAAAGACTGATTGATAATTGTGATTTTGCCCTTTTCTATTTACAAGGGTGTTATATGATTCATTATATGATTATATACATACACATATATACATATACATATACATATACATATACATATGCATATACATACACACACATATATACATACATATATATGTATATATATGTATGTGTGTTATAGAGTAGCTTTTGAAGTTAAAGCATAGTCATTAATAGTATACCGATAACATGTAAGAGCGCAACTTTTATCTCGGTCATTTGTAAAGTTAGAATCAACATATTTACAAGTGTCTTTATGTTTTTTCCAAATCAAAAATACTCAGAATGTGCACTCTCTAGGTATGTATGAATACAATTTACTGCCTACCTATGTATCTTTCTTAAATCGGAAAGTATCTGCTCACCGCGTCAATTGTTAGAGAAATTTTTGGATGATTGTAAAATATAGCATACATGATGCTACCAACTACACCAGAATGAGAAACATCATCATCATCGCCGTCGTCATCATCAACTAAGCCTCTGTCCCAACTATATTGGGGTCGGCTATATGGATATGTTGTTTCCATTCAGCTCTATCACGGGTCATATATTTGACAAGATGTAGAGATTCAAAATCTCTCTTTATAAGCTCATCACATATTTATTTAGGCCTTTCTCTTCTTCTATTAATTTTTCTTAACTCAATTGCATTACTTCGTATAGGTGAATTTGTCAGTATGTGTTGTCACATGTCCATACCATATGAGTCGGCCCTCGCACAACTAGTCGTCAATGCTCGCCACCCCCACTTTATTCCAGATATAGTCATTTCTCAATCAATGTTTTCTTGCCTTCCCATACATCCATCTCAACATAAGCATTTCAACCACATTCATCTTGTTGAAGCCTTATTTCTTCACCAACCAACATTCACTCCCATAGAACATGGTTGTTCGTATAGTTGTTCTATAGAATTAACTTTTTAGCCTGAGAGAGATTTTCCGATCACATAATACTCTAGATACACTCCTCTATTTCAACTATCCTACAGTGATCATGTGACAAACGTCATTTTGGACATCTACATATATTTGAATAATAGAATCCAAGTAATGAAATTTATCACATATATATACTCCTTCCAACTTGGCTCCACCATTCACACTGTGAGATTTGCTAAAATTGCAATGCATGTACTCTATTTTGCTCCTACTAATCATCTATCCATTTGATTCCAATGCCTTTCTTCAAAGTTCAACTTTATCATTTAATCCAACCTTAGTTTCATCAATTAATACAATATCATCAACAAATAACATACACCAAGGAATATCATTCTGAACATTCTTTGCCAACTCATCCATAACAAAAATGAACAGATAGGGATGAGTGTGGATCCTTGGTGTGCCCCAATTATGATAGGAAAAGTTGGTGTCCCTCCTCCAGGAGTCTTCACACTAGAACTATCATCTTTAATCAAGTCAATGTATTGGATTGGCACACTCGTTTTCTTCAAAAGCATCCACAACACTACCCTGGAAGATCCTTGTTATGGGATTTAGATTGTATTCATTCCAATTACCTAATCCTGACATGGGGAGGTAGTGACAATAAATAACAATATTGGGCTCTTAAGATTCTGGTAACTAGAATGAGTACAATCTAAATCCCTTAATGAGGATCTATTGGAGGGCAAGTCTGGTACCAAGAGTCGTGAAAATTCCTCCAACAGTGTATATTTAAGTTGTTGCATTTAAAAAGCTCATAGTTGGACCTTGGGATGTGTCGCTCGGTCCGCCTTTAGGTGTGCACCTTCGTGCTCCTCCCCTCTTTCGGTGACTCTCTCCCAACCTTAGTTGGTTAGGTGGTGCCACTGGCGCCATTAATTTGAAGAAATTAGAGTGCTCAAAGCAAGCCCAAGATCTGCATACATCAGCATGAGATAACATCATAGGATTTCGGTCCTATTGTGTTGGCATTTGGGATCGGAGTAATGATTAAGAGGGACAGTTGGAAGCATTCACATTTCAAAGTCAGAGATGGAATTCCTGGATTTATAAAAGACAAACAACTACAAAAGAATTTACCAAGGATGTTTTCATTAATCAAGAATGAAAGTTGGGGGATCGAAGATGATCAAATATCGTCCTAGTCTCAACCATAAACAATGCTAACCAGGGATTGGTGGATGTTACTTTAAGGACTCTGTCGTCACCTTATGAGAAATCAAAGCTTTTGGGTTCCGTGGGGAGTATGATTGCAAGGCTAAAACTTAAAGGAATTCAGAGAATGGCACCACCAGGAGTGGATCCTACGACTTAATTTGACTCAACACAGAATAACTTACTAGGTCCAGACATAGTAAGAATTGACAAACTGGGAGCGCTTTCATGATTCTATGGTGGTGGTGCATGGTCGTTCTTAGTTTGAGGAGTGATTTGTCTGGTTAATTCCATTAACGAACGAGACCTTAGCCTGCTAACTAGCTATGTGGAGGCGACCCTTTGAGGCCAGCTTCTTAGAGTGACTATGGTAGCATAGGCCATGGAAATTTGAGGCAATACCAGGTTTGTGATGGAATAAGAAACATGAGACATATAAATTTCACATTTTCAAGTTGCATTGATTTTATAGATTGGAGCTTCTTGAATTAATCATATATATAATATTGGATACAAAAGTTGCATCAAACATAGAAAATTATTGGAGAACTTTCTTTGTATACTTCTTCTGATTAAGAAATAATCATCCATCTTTGAGCCCTTCTAGTAGTTTTCATCCTCAAAATTTTATTTGCGACCCCCAATCCTTCATTTAGAATTTATCACTAAGTTTTTGTTTGATCATACAAATTTCAAAAATATCCCTTGTTGTAATTTATGTTGCCAACATAAAGTATGAGGTGTATAAGAGACTCATCAAGAAATTTCTTCAAAGTAGACACAAGCATCATATTTTCTCATGGAATAACCTCGACCAATCATGAATGAATGAAATATATGATATCAATGATGTAGCGCCATCATCCCCATGTTATTTCCAATTAAGGCAGAGTGGAATCAGTGAAAATTTTTTCATACTCTATGATATTTATAAGAAATATGACTGTGATCTCAACCCTAAGAATGTCTGCAAAAGTCTTTGTACAAGAGTGGAATCATATTCATACAATTTTTTTTGAATTCTTACTAATCTTCAAACATATGATACTTGAGATAAGAGAAGATTACAAGAACATATAAACACCAAAATTCTGAAAACAATAGAAAAGAAAACAATTATGAAAAAACAAAAGATTAAACAAAAACATGACGAGTTCCTATAATTTCATATCATCTCATAGAAAATATAGATGCGTTTTGTTAACAAATATTTTTAAGTTATAAGGATCAACTATTTTACAATAAAAAATAGCTTTGATAGCATGAAGCATGAAATCAATAAAATATGGAGCATAATGCTTATTAAAGTTACTTGAAATATATTTATATATGTATATATATGTATACATTTGTGTATATACATATATCTAGATGTATACATCCATTTAAAAATTATGATACAAATACTAATGACATAAGTCATACATGTTGATGAGTGAAAGTGTTAGGACAATCTTAACTAATGGTTAAATACAAAACAAGGAGAAAACATTTTGTATGAGCAAAAAACTCTATCTATATAAACATTTTATCCAAGTGTCTTATGTTAAACCTTTCAATAGTTCCATTAGAATTGGATGCTACCTTGCGAAACCCATTTTGCACAAAAAATGTTATGATGTGTGGGACTAGGATCAACTCTGAATGTGTTGTTGTAATATCATAGATTTTGGTATATTGAATGATCTAAATATAAATTATGGTTTGATAAATAATATTTCTTATGATCATTTTCCATCTTGGATTGCAAGAGGACTGCAAGATGAATAAAAAGCCTCCCAGCTCCCCCCCCCAAAAAAAAGAAATTTGTAACGACCCCGCTTCCTGGTAACCCCCAATTAAAGAAGACAAAGATGTCAAAAGCATTATCCCAAAACAAGATCAATTGTTTTGTAAATAATCAAAAATAATTAGTAAATTCTACTAAAGATTAAACTGAGAATCGAAATTAAAAAAAATTACTTTTAACATACCTTTAAAAAATTAGGTAACTGGAACTTCTACCCGTAGTAGAACTCTATCTACCTAAATTCTCCTTTATAATTTTAGCATTAATCTTCACCAATACCACTTTACTATTTGTCAATTTCAGATAATCCCAAAATGCCAACAAACAAAATGTCAGCAGTATAAATGAATATATTGGTATGTGGTGACAACTAAAATATTTCACAAAAGTTCTAACTACATAATCACATCAAATAGTTGTTATCAATACAAGATTACATTTTTTTCAACATGACTTCTCAACCTATTTTACTCATACTCTGGGATACCCTCTCTAGGGTTAAGTCATTGCAAATGACTTTAAGGCTACCTTCTCTACCTGAGCTTGGTACCTGGGGTCACCTCTCTAGGTGCCCTATGGTCTTCCCTCTGGGGATTGACCACCTTGACCTTCCCTCCAGGGCATGGTCTCTTATTTTACATCCAGAGATGCTATGTAGGTTCGAGCAAGTCATATATGTACTTAGATTGTGATAATCAAATTCACTTTAAAGATTGTAGAAATAAAATCATCCAAACAGTTTATTTCAAATGCAATCGGTAAAACATCAAGAAACGTTGAGAAACTAAAGTGTGTACTCATAATTAACCACATGCCTGATTTGCATATTTCACGAGCAATCCAAATAAGCAATCAAGACAATCACACAAAAGAACAAAATCCTAAAAAGCATGTACAACCTATTTACTACATACTCATCAACAACTTATTTTATTGACTTGGGATTAATTTCTAGGGTTTCTAATCCAAATTAGGGTTATCTTAGATCTATTTACAACTTTCCTCTTTCATATCCACAAAACCCTAAAACAGTAGTTCTAGGTTCAAAACCCTAATTAATCGCTTATTCATACTAAAACCTTCTTTTCATCAATTTGGCTTAGAATTAACTCAATATCACTTTTATACAAAGAATCTAGAAATATACTCCATTAAAACCCATTAACACTTAGATTAGGGTTTCTCAGCCCATTAAAGCACATTAAACATATAAAACCCTAAATTAACATATTAGTTATATGGACCCTCTATTAGACATCAAAACATATTTTTATTAACAATAGGTTAATATGTCCATAGATTATCCATATTACTCATCTCAATTTCATAGAATCATCCAATTAGGGTTTTCCTCATTATAAAGCATTAAGGTTAGAAATTTTAAATACTTTTTGAACTATGATCAGATTGAGGCTCTAAATATATTTTTAACGAATTCCTTGAGTTCTCCTAATCAAAATTCATATATTATATGTCACCATTGGAGATACACATAACTTACTAGAATTTTTGTAAAATTACCTTCAATGGTCCAATCAAAAGCTACCACGTGAGTGGTGGGTCCCTACCCTACTCCACGCAGGTTTTGGCTCGGCCAACGGGCTTCTTCTATGTACTCAGTTTTCTCCAAATGAAAGGGATGCTAAGTTTTAGTGGAAAATACCCGACTTGCCCTCCCACCTTTGGGCTTGGTCCAGTGATTTGTGAGGGTATTAATGTACTTTCACATTATTCTTTCTTCAACCTCACGAGACTCCCTTATTCATGATGCAGCGCCAGACTTCGATCAACCCGTGCATTGAATAACCACTTTGAAGCTGAGTTGGAGCATCTGACCTCGTGGTTACCTTTGGCCAAGTCCCTTGAACTTGTTTGTCCCTTCTCCTGCCAGCGGGAGTGGATGCTTCGTCGAGGACCATCGCACCACCGATGGAGGTGCCAAGCCTGAGCAATGATCCCCCCATGTGCTATCTTTTGGGAAAAATGGGGATAGTGGAGAGTTCTTGGAACTCATATGAGTTCTTGGAACCCCATTTGCATATTTTCTCCTCATCGCGAAGAGGGCAGAGCCCCTTTATAGGTATGGCTTGCATGTCCACATCCATGGAGTCTAACTCCATAGGGACTATTGGGGAAAATGTCATCACCTTCCAAAATCCCCAAAATCAAGGTGGATTCAGTCTATAATTCCCTCCCAAATTGATTAGGAGTAATATCCTATCCAGGCGTGGATTGTGTAGCAAGAGGGGAGTGGGAGATGATCGCACCTACTATTTCCCATTTCCCAGTCTGATTGGAGGTACAAGACAAACTGAGCATCGTAGATCTTAAATCAGACAGAAACCATAGGGCGTGACACATGAATGGGCCGGGCCCTAGGTTCCAATTCAAAAATAAACTGTGACAAATGTATCTTTCCTTTTCCTTTCCACTTTATGTAAATCTTATTGAATTCATATCTCTTTATTATTAATTCCGATTGGTCCCAAATTTCAAAAGAAAGTCCATAATGACTCAAACTACTTTTATGCCAAGTTTCGGACTCAAATTCAAAAGTATGAGAGACTTTTCTTCATATGCAAGTTACCACCTATTAAGGCATATTTTGTGCATATTTTCTCTCTCCTATTGTTTTATATTCATTATTTGGATTCCTTTTACCATTAGAAATCATGTGGACTCAAAACTTCATCCATGATGAGTCAATCACACATATTTCCACATATTTCTCATATCTTCTTCATTATCTCAAATTTCCTTCTTAATAATGCATTATTTGCTTTATTCTTTTTCTTTTAATCATATTGGACTCATTAACATATTATGATCCACAAAATTACATGCACAAAGAAAATATTGCAAAGGGAATCCATTCAATACATATAATTCATAATCATACATTTATTGGGGAAACTGCATTTCCAACCAAATGAACCCAAAAATTGTGGTTGTAACATCCTTCCCCTCTTACAGAAATTTTACCCGCAAAATTCCATCAAACATACAAACAATCAGGATAAGAATTTTCCATGTCCATCATTGGCTCCCATGTGGCTTCATCCTCTCCATGGTGCTTCCAAAGAACCTTTATCATCTTATATTCTTACATCTGAGTTCTCTCTCACCTTGGTATCTCATACCCTCATAGGTGACTGAGGATATTTCAGCCTCCCTTCAAGCTCAATAGGTCATGGCTCAGCACATGGCTCGGGTACATCACATAGTGCTCTAGCTCGAACACATGGAACACATCATACATCATATATCCTTAGGGGTAAGGCTAAACATAAGCAACTCCATCAATCCATCTCAAATGGACCTATGTATCGGGAACTCAACTTTCTCAGCTATAGCTAAGTGGGGGCGGGTTTTCATAACACATGTTCTCCCACAGTGAATAGCATGTCAATCTGCTTCGCATCAGCTCACGACCCCGATCGCCCTTGGGCTTTCTCAGCCATTGCACGATCAAAGCAACTTCATCTGCACACACTATGGTCTCTCTGAACTTTACAAGGTCCTCTCACCAGCATCATCCTAATGAAGCGATAACCGACACGACTTCCATTATAGAGATTTTTACATCTCGATACTGGCTATGATGGCTATCATCACAAGAAAACTCTCTTAGGGGAAGGAACTGCTCCCATGTGTCACCCTAAATGAACACACATGCTCTCATCAAATCCTCTAAATCCTGGATCATACTCTCTTGACTATCCATCAGTCAGGGGTGATAAATTGTACTCAATTTATGTTGGTATGTATGCCCTGAGAGCCAATCATGGGATGATTGGTGGGATACATTAAGATTGATTTGATAAACATTAAAGGCAAGCTTCCAATTCTTTCTGGTTCAGTCATATGAGATAGTGATAGAACAGAATGAATGTCTAGAGAATGACAATACTCAATGATGTATGCTTTCAGGTTGAGGACCTGAACGATGAGATCATACGGATGTTAAGCGTTTGTACATTCTTGTTATGTCCCTAGTCGGATGTCATTGTGGAAGGTAGATAGACATCAATGACACAGAAGACTAGATTTTGGTGTTGGTTGACGACAAGATCTCATTAGTCATGATATAGAGATATCAAACCAAACACATAGGTACTTGTTAGAGAACAAGTGTACCAGACAGACCCACCATGAGTTTGACACATGGAACCATGACATGGTAGTCATAGTCAATACTCATAGTGATGGTGGTGAGTGTGATTCTTAGACCTGAAATCACTACACTCAACACATGTCGTTGGGCACACTTTGACATCATCAAAGGCAGTCCTGAAACATGGGTTGTTATAAAGGTGATGGTTGGGTGGCTTTGACACATGGGGCTTTTGAGGGGTGAGTGATAGATATGGTATTTGTCCCTCTTGAGGGAGTTTGATATCCAAGGCCACTTGATGAGTAGGATTGAGATAGGCGTGTGCACGCATGTGTGAATCAGTATGTGATATTGATGTCATACATATCTCGTTCAATCTACTCTGAGATCAAGAAAGTGAATGAACGTTGACAGGATGACTGTTCCATGCCTTGAGTTCATTCGGGATATCAGTGACAAAGAATTATACATTCACTGTAACACCATTCACGGATTGTAGGATTGAAAGTTGTTCTCCAACTTTCTATTTTCACTTGGGTAGCACTGATGTGTGACTAGGCACCGCTCTTTGCTTGTGAAGTCATAAGTGTTATGGACTTTCACTGCCAACGTGAAATGGACCTATAGGGTCACACACATAGGATTTAACATGGAAGAGGAGTTTTGTCTACAAGCAATGTTTAGATTGATTACTAAAGGAGTTTAGTAGTTCAATTAAACACTCAATTAATCGATAGCTCAATATCATATTGTTCAAGGTGTTGGACGCATTGATTGGAGTATCAGATTGATTGAAATCGCAATTGACTAATTCTGCACAACCTGCACTCCCAACCGATCGGCTCAAGTGTTGAACTGGTCGGCTGAGGTTGCAGAACCGGTCGGCTAAAATGTTGAACCGATCGGATCAAGTCCAGGGTGAACTGATTGCTTCAAGTGTTGAAACGATCGATTCAACTGGTGCAACCGAGCAACTTGGGAAAGTAGGATTGGTGAGAATTTTCCTTTCGTCTCAAGTTGCCCAATTTGATTGGGAAATAGGATTGGTATTCGATACCAATTGGAAACAAAAGAAGGAAAGTCAATCGGGAACCGACTAGGAACCCCAACCAACTGGTTCACTTGTGAACCGACCGGTTGAGGTGTCCCAACCGACCGGTTCACTTGTGAACCGATCGGTTCAAGGTCCCAACCGACCGTTTCAGTTGTGAAACGATCAGTTCAGGTTGTAAGTTGGTTTCTTTTTGTGGAAAATCTCAAACCCTTCTACTCCTTCTTTTAGTCCCACATTGCCCGGGATGTAGAACCCTGTCCCATGACCCTCCTATATATAGGGGTATTGGGGGCTTCTCAAAGAACAACTCAGTGCAACCAGTTGCTCTAAAAAGTTGTCGTTCTCTCTGGTTTTGGTAACCGAGAGAGAGCCCAAGCAAGTGCTTCCCGCAAAGGGAGGTGCAACAAGGGAAGGACAACTGCAGTTGCAACTAGAGGTAGGAGAGTGTATTGGCGACTAGTACGTCAACCGAAGGGTGCGACTCCTTCCACTTCCTTGTGGGACAAGGAGTGTGGAGTTACAGGTGGTCCGTGTGGACTACTATAGAGGCGGGAGGACAACTGTCAATCCCGACAGTCCCAGTGAGAGGAGGAGTTGTGAGTCCCGATGCGACCAGGAGCTGCACAGACACCGTCCAAGACCGGAGTTGAAGACCGCACAAGGTGCGAGGTATTATCGCCGAGCAAGCCTCGGGAAAAGGTATGATTCCACAAACCATCCTTTCCTATTATATAGACGTTGACGCGTTTCCTCGTGCTGGGTTTGGGGGAGAAATTTTTGTTTCCGCTGCCTTCTCTGCCTCCCCTAAAACCCTACAGTGGTATCAGAGCCACGTCAACTGCTCTATATTTTAGGAATATCGATATGATCAATTTTGGTTTGTCGCCTTTATTTATTGCATACGATGCGAATAATATTGGATTTATGCATGTCCAATCCTAAATCCACAAATCCCAAATTACATATATGATATGTATTATTAATGCACTCGATACGCGTCGCCCTTAAACGAGTTTTGTGGTGGATGTGTGTAGCATGATTATGGCCTATAAACTCCTATCTGTGTGTGGTTGTTTGTGGTTGCTTGCATCTCGGTCTGCGCACCGATCTTCCCCTTCTCCTATTCCTAATGTAACTCAAAATAATTCGAGGTTCTTTCCTACCTTTGCTCCTCCCGAATGTAACTTGGGGTTCCCCTTTTTAAAGCAATGTAATAATAGGATAGATTTTATTTCCTGTTATGTCAAAGACCGGAGGACATCAAGACGACAGCTGAGATGATCGGTTCAAGGCGTGAATCGATCGGTTGACGTTCCAGACGGTCAGTTCAAGGAGTGAACCGGTCGGTTGATGACCGATCGAGGAGCGATACGACCGGGTGGTGGACATGACGAGATGCACGACGTCCAGGCGAACTGATCGGTTAGAGGAGCCAACCGATCGGTTGGTGGCACCCAGACGACCGGCTGGAGAGTACAGATCATTCATGTGATGAGTTGATCAACTCAAATGGCAAGGCACAGATGTTCATCTTGTACAGGTTGCATGTGATGTTGACCTAGATGACTGTGATTCCTCTTGGCTCGAGGAATCACATTAGGATGGCCATAATCATCGCTTTTATCATTTTGCATGTTTTCTGTGGGATATAGCATGTATATGATACATACTATGTATTGTGGTGATTGGATATGTATATGTATATAAAAACCAAATCCCTCATTAAATATTAAGTTTTAGATGTCTTCCAAATGTGACACATGTGAAAAGCTTGATCGTCTATCTCGTGGAAGCGTGAAGGATGAATGTGTGGGTCTGCCCTAGCAGGGTGCATATTCATCATGTTTTCTTTGGGTCGGACTTAACAAGGTGACCTAGATAGGATCTAGCACCTTGAGGCATGGAGATGCTCATGGCAAGGAGTTGCATATGACATCTTATCAAGAGTTGCATATGATGCAATTGGAAAAAGTTGCCTACTTGAGTGATCTATGTTGTGGGTGACAACCCTAGCTGGTCCATGGCTTAGAGGATTTCATGATCCTGCCCACTAGAAGGTTGTACGCTGCAATCTTCTGAATTGATGGTGAGGGCTATCAATTTGAACTAAAATAGTGGGAGCGATAATTAATTAAAGGCCTAATTATATCGTCAACCTTTCAAATCAATCAAATAAGTCAAAAATGAGTTTTTGGACTAAAATTGCATATATTTCCTTTTGTTGAAATAAATGGTTAATCAACAATAATCACTTTATTTGCGATCGGTCTTTGACACCAACAAATTAAATGGTAATAATTCCATGACCGGTTAGGATGATGAGAAGTGTTCTCAAAGAGCAAAAGCTCTAAGTCCTAGTTATACCAGAACCAGATGAACTCGATCCCACCACATCAATGGCTGAAAGTATGCTTATGGAAGCATACCGAGGATGACATTGATGAGGAGTGCTTGATGTTGTGTTCTCTGAACTGTGAGTTGCAGAGACAACATGAGACATATGATGTCTCCAAAACATTGTCCTAGTATGTCATGACAGAAGGATATCCAGTAAGGTATTCACACACTCAATGTGATTGGGTATGTGGAAAACCTGACTAAGAAGGATTCCGTCTGAGCCAAGAGTTGGCTATTGGTATGATACTGCAAATGTTGCAAGAATCATACAATTCATGATAAGCTACAACATGAACAACTTTGACAAGCGTTGACAGAGTTGTTGGACATGTTGAGGATGGTAGAGGAAAAGATGAAGAAAGACAAACCATAATCTTTGATGTGATCAAAGAAAAGGTAATTCTTAAGGGCAAGGATAAGGGCAAAGCAAAGAAGTGTTCTGATGCTAGCCATCAATCCAAGTCGTCTTCAGCCTCAAGGCACATGGGGAAAGGGTGTATGAGGGATTAACCTCTATATCTGGAAGAACAAAAGAAGATGCAGGAGGGGATGGAAATCTCCACCTAAGGTATCATGAAATGAACCGCTTCTTTATTTGAGGTATATGATACCAAGATATGGGTCTATCATATATGATATGCAAGATCTGCAAAGAAGTGATGGCCTTTATGAAAGGACCAAGAAAGAAGTACTCATCATTGGAGCAAGTGTTGCTTCCATATATAGGAGTATCTTCCAGTTTATTTCAGCCTAAAGGGCACGAAATAGAGTTGAGAACTGCTATTTCATATATTTCCAATAGATAGAAACACTTTATTTTTGCATATTGTATGACAATGATGGAAATTAATAAAGTTGATGTTTCAATCTTAAAGATATGATCTTTGTGGCAATGCCTTGTTTATCTTGTGATACATGGTATGCATAAGATAAAATGATACCTAAAGTTATTGATAACTCAAACAATCAAATTAGCATCAATCATGAGAAATTCATTTCTAGTTTCCATATGATGGATAAATCTAGACTCTTTTGGTTAGAGAACCAGTAAGAGACATGAATCTCTTGTACATGATTAATCAATCTTCACTAATGGTAGTGGGAGAATGATTGTCCTATTAGGTTTAATACATGTGATGTATTTACATACCTATTGGAACAAATGTTAATACTTCAAACGGTGTTTAGAGAAATACCAATATGAATATCTTGAAGTGTTCAAGATTATCATAGATGAAGTGTGAATTTGGTAAAGTGTTAATTCTTGATGAGATCACTGAATGAATTACTTGGACCAAATGTTTGAGATCCTTATGAGTGATTATGATAGTGTATCATAGTGAACTCATGATTAAGGCATGGTGATGTCTAAATCAAGAAAGGAATCATACTCTAAGGAGTTAGAGAATGATTATCAAATAATTGAATTCTTCTTAATAAAAGAATACCCCTCACTAATAAAGGACATTAAGAATCTCAAGGGTTGTGAGTTCTTATATCCTTAACAGATACACCTCAATTATCTATGTGATGAGTTGTTCATGTGATGAGTCAACTATCTAGATAAATATGAGGAACCGAATTTTGAGTTATGGTTTATGACCATTACATCCTAAATGACATCCATGTGAACCATAAGGCATGACCTTGATGGTAGAACTCATTGGATGAAATCCATAAGTGCAAATGAGTCTTAAGTGTTAAGACACATGGATAACATTTTGAGAAGGATGATGCTTGTTGATTACAACTTAATGACTGAGACATTTGGCATATGGATATTAAAACCGCATTCCTATGAGGGATAAAACAAGGATGTGTACGTGATACAACCTGTAAGGTTTATGAATCCACTAATGCAAATGAAGTCTATAAGTTACAATGCCCTAATCAATGTGATTGATTGAGTACAAGAAACTTAGAATTGGATCTTTACTTTGATGATATAGTCAAAGGGTTTGACTGATATGTCAAAGATAAAGAAGGGATCTGTGATTTAGTGGGAGCATATTCACATTTCACATGTTGATGTGAAATGGAAATGTTCTAGAATGGAAATCCAAACGTGAAATTTGTCTTTAAGGAAGATAGAGATATTTCCTATGTGATAGGACTAGAGATCTATAGAGATAGTTCTTGAAAAATCTCTTGACCTGAAAAAAGAAAGCATACATCGGCAATTTGTACTGAAGTGTTCAGTATGCACAGATTCAGTGGGAGAAAACTTGTCCATGTTACATGGAGTTAGTATCCCAAGGCCAAGTGTCCAATTATTATGAAGAATGGGAACACTAAGAATAGATATGGATCTATCTTGTATGTAATTATCCCATTATCTTGCATTGCAAGAACAAAATGCATTCATCATTTTGTATGTATGCCATGACAATATGATGTGCTCATCCTGATAACTCGTATGTGGGACATGACGAGTGGATGTTTGTCTACTTCCAGTAAGGGTTACTGGAATACCATGAGAACTTGATAAGTACTTGGGAAGTACTAGTTCTATGGAGATAAGGAAGAGTTCAATGTAAAGAGTTACATTGATGCGAACTTCCGAAAGGACATAAAATTAACCGCAAAATATATATAGGATATATAAAAGTGAAGGTTTGTTGATGATTGGAAGTGTTCCAATTAAACCATTTAAAAGGAAATGTTGAGTATCTATGCGTTAAAGAACAATAGTGGATATTATATGGATCTAGAAGTTCATGAGATGAACTTATATTCCGCTCATTGATGACAAGTATGGAATCCTTGATCATGCAATGTGGCTAAATGTTAGCAAAGGAATACTAGATTGCATATTACGGAAACTCCATCTCATACGTGTGACGTACATCGAAGAGATGTGAGACATGCAATTTAAAACTGACTTTGGCAAGGTGATGCCATTACTCACTATGTTTGCACTAAGAGCACAATAACATGTGGGACATGTTTGAGGATCACTATGAATATCATTCAAGGGTGATTGGCTCGCAGTGCAAGTGGGAGTCTATTGGTATGTATGCCCTGAGAGCCAATCATGGGATGATTGGTGGGATACATTAAGATTGATTTGATAAACATCAAAGGCAAGCTTCCAATTCTTTATGGTTCAGTCATATGAGATAGTGATAGAACAGAATGAATGTCTAGAGAATGATAGTACTCAATGACGTATACTTTCAGGTTGAGGACCTGAATGATGAGATCATACGGATGCTACGAGTTTGTACATTCTTGTTATGTCCCTAGTCGGATGTCATTGTGGAAGGTAGATAGACAACAATGACACACAAGACTAGATTGTGGTGTTGGTGGATGATAGAATCTCATTAGTCATGATATAGAGATATCAAACCAAACACAAAGGTACTTGTTAGAGAACAAGTGTACCGGACAGACCCACCGTGAGTTTGACACATAAAACCATGACATGGTAGTCACAGTCAGTACTCACAGTGATGGTGGTGAGTGTGATTCTTAGACCTGAAATCACTACACTCAACACATGACGTTGGGCACACTTTGACATCATCAAATGCAGTCCTGAAACATGGGTTGTTATAAAGGTGATGATTGGGTGTCTTTGACACATGGGGCTTTTGAGAGGTGAGTGATAGATATGGGATTTGTCCCTCCTGAGGGAGTTTGATATCCAAGGCCACTTGATGAGTAGGATTGAGATAGGTGTGCGCACGCATGTGTGAATCAGTATGTGATATTGATGTCATACATATCTCGTTCAATCTACTCTGAGATCAAGAAAGTGAATGAATGTTGACAGGATGACAGTTCCATGCCTTGAGTTCATTCGGGATATCAGTGATAAAGGAATTATACATTCACTATAACACCATTCACGGATTGTAGGATTGAAAGTTGTTCTCCAACTTTCTATTTTCACTTGGGTAGCACTGATGTGTGACTAGGCACCGCTCTTTGCTTGTGAAGTCATAAGTGTTATGGACTTTCACTGCCAACGTGAAATGGACCTGCAGGGTCACACACATAGGATTTAACCTGGAACAGGAGTTTTGTCCACAAGCAATGTTTAGATTGATTACTAAAGGAGTTTAGTAGTTCAATTAAACACTCAATTAATCGATAGCTCAATATCATATTATTCAAGGTGTTGGACGCATTGATTGGAGTATCGGATTGATTGAAATCGCAATTGACTGATTCTGCACAACCTGCACTCCCAACCGATCGGCTCAAGTGTTAAACTGGTCGGATGAGGTTGTTGAACCGGTCGACTCAAGTGTTGAACCGATCAGCTCAAGTCCAGGGTGAACTGATTGCTTCAAGTGTTGAAAGGATCGATTCAACTGGTGCAACCGAGCAACTTGGGAAAGTAGGATTGGTGAGAATTTTCCTTTTGTTTCAAGTTGCCCAATTTGATTGGGAAATAGGATTGGTATTCGATACCAATTGGAAACAAAAGAAGGAAAGTCAATCGGGAATCGACTAGGAACCCCAACCGACCGGTTCACTTGTGAACCGACCGGTTGAGGTGTCCCAACCGACCAGTTCACTTGTGAACCGATCGGTTCAAGGTCCCAACCGACTGTTTCAGTTTTGAAACGATCGGTTCAGGTTGTGAGTTGGTTGCTTTTTGTGGAAAATCTCGAACCCTTCTACTCCTGCTTTTAGTCCCGCATTGCCCGAGATGGAGAACCCTGTCCCATGACCCTCCTATATATATAGGGGTATTGGGGGCTTCTCAAAGAACAACTCAGTTCAACCAGTTGCTCTGCAAAGTTGTCGTTCTCTCTGGTTTTGGTAACCGAGAGAGAGCCCAAGCAAGTACTTCCCACAAAGGGAGGTGCAGCAAGGGAAGGACAACTGCAGTTGCAACTGGAGGCAGGAGAGTGTGTTGGCGACTAGTACGTCAACAGGAGGGTGCGACTCCTTCCACTTCCTTGTGGGACAAGGAGTGTGGAGTTCCAGGTGGTCCGTGTTGACTACTACAGAGGCGGGAGGACACTGCCACTTAGGAGGACAACTGTCAATCCCGATAGTCCCGGTGAGAGGAGGAGTTGTGAGTCCCGGTGCGACCAGGAGCTGCACAGACACCGCCCAAGACTGGAGTTGAAGACCGCGCAAGAGCAATCCTCGGGACAAGGTATGATTCCACAAACCATCCTTTCCTTTTATATAGACATTGACGTGTTTCCTTGTGCTGGGTTTGGGGGAGAAATTTTTGTTTCCGCTGCCTTCTCTGCCTCCCCTAAAACCCAACAATTTCAAACTAGCATCGAGTTCTTCTTACACCTACTTCCACAACATGGAAGTGAACTTGAGGTCATACTCCAGAACCATTGAACTCTGATCACAATGTAGGTTAATTATCTCTCTCTCTCTCTCTCATATATATATATATATATATATATATATATATATGTATGTATGTATGTATATATATATATATATATATATATACATATAGTTCAACCAAATCCGTTACACTAACAATGATCTCTCTCTCTTAGGCAAGGGATTCGGTCAACTTGGTAAGGTGATCTACCATAACCCATATTGCATCATGACCTCTCTTGGTCTAGGGGAGATCCATCACAACGTCCATGGTGATCTACTTCCATTACCTCTCGGGGACTCTTCATTTATGTAACATTTCAGTGGGTTATTGGTGTTTGACCTTCACCCTCAGACATGTACAACAACTGGGTACATGTAAAACTATATCCTTCTTCATCTTAGGTCTTCAAAGTACTAGTGCAAACTTTAAACATCTTCATATTACCATGGTGTACGGTGTTCTTAAAATCATGTGCCTCTTGCATGACATGATTCCTCAAGGTTGACTTCTCAGAAACCCTAAAACACTCTAGCAGAGGGTTTCACCACCTTCTGTTTCTTGAGAAGTGTATCTGAGGTTCTTACAACCATCCCTCTATCTCATCAAGCTTTAGGCTGGCTAACTAAGCAACCACCAACTCGACCAATGGGTCTGTTTGTATCTAGGTGTTAGCCATACAAGTCTCATCTTCTAACAATCGTAAGGTGCACCTAGCAACCTCTCACAGCCTCTCTACTAACTAAACATGACAACTGTGTATCTGAGACGTGTCTCAACCAAGAGTATTTGTTACCACATTAATTCCTTATGTGCTAGGTAACGATGAAGACATTAACCTTCATATAATCCACTGATCATCCTCATTATGGTTTTAGGCCTAACTGTGTCAAGAAAACTTCAAGCTCATCATCTTGATTATCAAACCCAAACTTATAACTTATAAATTCCATAATGCTCTTAATAAGAACATCCTCATATGATGATTACCTTAGTTCATCTATTCTTGAATAACAACTATCCAATATACTTCCAAAAAGGGTGTGGTACTTCCTCTATCCTCAAACATCATAGCAATTTTTCAACTCACGTCATCTTTATCCTTAGTGTATGATATGCATTTTTTCCTATATCTCACAACCATAACGAGAGGAAATAAGCATTTGGCTGTATTCCAAATACATATTTCATCCTATTCTAGGAGTAGAGATGGTGCATCACACCTCGCTAGTACACTTTCCAATCTAAGTTGAAGCTTACTTCTCATGTCTCCCCACCATGGAAGACCCAAATCTATGTTTTCATCCATGAAAAGGTTGTTCCCAAACACTCTTGGGTCTTCATAATACTCACACATAATCCTTAGTCCTTTCCTCAAGGTCTCTAGGGTGTCGGTACCATTGGGGTCATCCCTCTTCCCTTATGCATCCAAGGAGTGCCTCCCTCATTTGCCCTTTGGGTTCCATGAACTCATGAAGGTGATCAATCTCCTAACCCATGGTCCTGTGGTCTTGTGCATATAGGGAATAGACAACTCCTACTCCCATTGGTCTTATCCCCACCTGACCTTAGTATTAACTTAGGATTATATCATGGTACATCTCAAACTTTAATCCTCACTCGTATCTCCATAGTGCTCATGGATACCTACCTAACTTGGTCTAGCATGGGCAAGAACAATTGAACTTACATCCTTCCATAGTGCTCATGGATACCTACCTAACTTGGTCTATCCCATACATGTTACCTCCATGGCAACATACACTAGTACATAACTGACCTTTAGTGTCGGTTATTTAAGGCCTTTAGCATCGGTTTTAATGCGACACCTATGTGGGCGCCGCTAAAAGGCAAACCATTAGGCGTCAGTTTTCAAACTGATGCCGCAACCCTTTACGAGCCACTGAAAACACGTCAGCAGGGGGGTATAGGCGCCAGTTATTAGTTTTGAAATTGATGCCATAAACCTTCGCTCTACAGAAAGGGCGCCATTTAGGACACAATCAACGTCAGTTTTTTATTTATAACTGATGCTATATCACATGCTACCACGGCCGTGCTGGCTAGCACGGCCATGGTGTCTGGTCTCATTAGGCATCAATTTTAGCTATTATCCGACATTGTAAGCATGTGTCGTCGATTTTTTCAAATAACTGACGCGTATTGTATGTATTTTTTTTAATCAGTCTGCAGGCCTGCTGTGGCTAGTCGCAAGATGAGAAACCTACAGTTCAGTTATAAACTGCAGGTTTTACGACATCCATTGATATCATCCAACAACAAGCCACAAACCTACAAAATTAACAACATTAATTTTCACACATTTAGCAACCTGCAGTTTCATTTGATTTTCACACATGTAGAAACATTCATGTAGCAATCTGCAGTTCCATTCATTTTCACATTCACACATGTAGAAACATTCATATAGCAACCAGTAGTTTCATTCATTTTCACATTCACACATTTAGAAACATTCCGACATATAGAAACATTCACACATATTACAATTTAGAAATTCATTTAAAAAATATCATTCTTTAGTCATTATTCATTATGAACATTCCAATTATATTTTAAAAACCCCACTACTTGTATGGCTTTTGCCCATTCTTCTCTTACATTATTTAATTCTTCCATCGTATAGGGAGCATGTCTAGTAAGGCCTTTCCTGTAGGGTGGTCAGTTTTAAACACCTGCAAAGAGAATGATGTATATATATAATTAATAATATATAAATAAGATTGATATATTTCATATTATCTAATGAGACTATATATAATACCTCAGTAATGGTATCGATGTCCACTGTGGCATATTTGATAATCATGTGCATAAATCGCATCACATAGTATGCACATGCCCATCTGTTATCTTGTGTAGCACACTATAAATTAAAATATACAAAATATTAAAAAAATACAACTAATTAAGCATTGTTCACATAAATAATATATACATTGCAGTTGGGAACTTACTTCCACGTTCTTCCAAATTATTGGATGGTTCTTTTTCCTGGGGACCTTTCCTCTATCCTTTTTGAACTCATCTAAACCCCTACATGTTAATGTAACACAGTACATTGCATAATTAAATAGTAATGTAATAACATATGTTAACAGATATGAAAATGAAATATTTCTCACAGGAATAATGCCATTTTCGTTGTGTGTCCATATTTTGAATTCAATTTAGTCCCCTTAGGATCTAGATAATAGATAGTGAACGTCTCGGGGACAATAACGAGTAACTCCCAATGCATACCACTAGAGGTAAAAAAGTTAAAAATCAATAACTCAAAATCCACAATAAAAATGTAATTTTCTTAAGTCCAAATTATAAGCAAAGTAAACTTACTCCACATTGAATGGAGCTATTATCACCGTCTTGTTATTTTGAGCAAAATTTATAAAAGCATCACAGTAGTATTGTTGAACTGACGAAGGGTCTTTAGCTACTAGACTAATCAAAGATGGAATAAAAAATCCTACATGTTCGAATGAAAAATCTACACATATCTTGTCTAAGTAGCTACAAAACATGTATTACGTATGCGTTAATGAATAAGAAACTAGATCACCAGATCCTACACAAGGTATATGGATGTATAAAGAAGATCTCACCTTATCCATAGCTCTATCACAGATGTATTCAGCCAATCATATCGAAACAACACCAAAATATCTTGTATAAATAGTTTGCTTTCGTATGATTGACCTGCAGCATTTGTATCTATAGAAACAGTTATAGGGCAATTTATATCATGTTCGCCTAACCATATTGGCATACCCCTACAATTAGGACCTAACGGGACAGGTAGGTCATGTGGAACCCAACTTGGTAATGTAGGAGGTGGAGGTGGAGGCCTAGATGCTCTGGGTGTCTTCTTTTTAACCTGTATATATATAATTTCAGATCAATTTACATCATATACACACACTAACAATTTAACATAATGAAATTTACCATACAGTTTCAGTATAGAGGACATCCACTTTTGGCCACAATATCACTCCGCCTTCTGCCTCACCAAGCGTTTCACAATCTGGGTGGGCATATGACAATGGAAGATCCATCCAATTGGGGAATATATGTAGCGGGCTCACATGAACCCAACCAGCTAGTAATGGAGACCCATGAAACATTTCCCTTAGTAGGGATGGGTAAGCCGACGCCTCTACAACGACAAATTCTTTACTTTTTAGATGGCATGGCTTCAACCCCTACAAATTTTTGTGTATAGAATGTTATATACATATATACATATATACATATCATCTTGAAAACATATCATCTTGAAAACACTAGTTTCTATGTCATAAAAATACTTACAGCGGACGTGCTAGGTGGTGGGTCTACATGATTACTCCCAACCTCTGCAGTAGGAGTAGAGCGGGATGCCATATGTATTGTCTACTGAGTGGCAGTCAGAGATTCCTGCCACTTGCTCATTGCTTAATGGAGTGTTTTATCAACTGCATCCTTGATTCTCTTATCAACTACTTCATCGACTCTCCTATCAACTATCTTATCTACCTATACATGGATAAAAGAAATGTTAGCTTCTGATTATTGAATTCTCTTTTATAGTAACATTATAAAGAAAGAATAGGTTACCTCTTCTTGTGAAATTCCAACTTTTGGGACATGTTTGCACTGGGATGGCCCAAATAACACTTTGATGCTCACACCAGTTCCTGCAACCCTAACACGTCCAGGATGCTCTAGGTTACCCAGAGCAACTGTAAATTCATCCATTGTGCCCTCAGGGATGAACTTGCCTTGTTTCCTCATCTCGTGCAGCTCCCACTAATCGCCAAAACAAAAATTTGTAATTAAGTAAACATCACAAATAATCAATATTCGAACGATTGCTCTAAGAGTTGTATTTTACCATTTTTGCAGCCGCCTCAGTAGTTGTGGGCTTCCTTATTTCTCCCTTCTTATTTTGCCTCCCAGCTATCTAGACATCATGGTGAGGCAGAGGTGTGGTACCTATAGTAGAGGACTCCTGAGTAGCAGCAGACTGAGCAGTAGACTCAACCTATAGTCTTTGGTGAATGCATGCATACCCCTTTTGACCCATTGTGTGGTGATGCACATTCAGTGCACGCCTTGCTTTTTGCGCCTCACTGAGGGCCTAGTTAGTATGCACATTAATGATTTGGTTAGTAACACTAAATGTTAATCTTGAATAGGTGAATACAATGTATATTAATTAAATTGGGAGTGACACCTAATACCTTGAATTGATCAGTTTTTCTTGAAGCATCAAACGCGTCCCATTGTTCTTGGTCCAGGAAGTTCCATTGTTCAGTGGTTGTCTTCTTCCTCTTGTCACCTTCTTTTATGTATTCTCGAGTGAGATTTTTCCTATAGTTCCTTAGGAATCTCCCACAACATTGCATCACACATTTACAATGCATCTTTTCATCCAATTCAAATATACTCTGCAAAATAGAATTGCTATTAACTAGTATCCAAAAAATTAGTAATCTACAAAATAGAATTGCAAATTAATAATAACTCACACATAAATCCTTCCATATTACGTCTTTCTTCCCCTTAGGAACTTTATGCCAAGAATCTATCTTACAACCGCAATGGCTACGAGTAACATACCCAAGATATGAAACAAATGAATTGCGATTCAGTCTAATTGCATTTCCTACATTATCAAAATCCATAATAAGTTTGGGTACATTGCCCCTTTGCGCTATTAACTTCTTCATCATAGTGATGCCCCTTCTCTTGTCAACTTTTTGGTGCTTCTCATCAAGTACCTCAAGTGCTTCAGAGGGTACATGTGCATCATCAACCTAAAATTTGACAAAATGAACACACTTACAGGATATAACTATAAATGGACATATAGATATAAATATATGATATATTTTTAAAACTTACATTGTGAGGCGGCGCATTGATGTCCTCACCCTCACAGTAATCATCTGCACGGTCATCAGGAGAATGCTCAGCCATCTGAAAGTTCACATTCACATTGTAAAGTTCACATTGTAAGGTAATTCACATTGTAAAGCTCACATTGTAAAATTCACTTTCACATTGTAAAGTTCACATTGTAAAGTAATTCACATTGTAAAGTTCACATTCACATTGTAAAGTAATTCACATTGTAAAGTTCACATTCAGAAAAATAAAACATATATAAAAATATAAACATGCCTCTAATATTACAATTTTTTTATCAATTAACAATCCTTCATTGTGATCTCCGCGCACATACAAGTCATCATTAGCTTCAATATTTGCTGGTGTTGGCAACCCAACTGAGAATGGACTGGAGTCATCATACTTATCATAGTACTCTTCTTCATCTATAGGATCTTCAATGAACTATCTTTTACCATGAAGAACAACCGACCATTTATCATTTGCAGGATCATCAATATAAAATACTTGTTTCGCATGTGATGCCAATATGAATGGTTCACCCCTCTCACCAATCTTTTCAAAGTTCACTAAAGTTAAACCCAATTCATCCACTATAACTCCTTTGGTGTTATCAACCCAATTACATTTGAAGAGCGAAATTCTAAAATCTATGTAGTCAAACTCCCATATGTCTTCAATGACACCGTAATATGGCATTTTAGCTTCACGTGGACTCTTATCCTTTGCACTTGCAAAAAACATAGTCGACGCTTGAAGGGTGACCCCATTATTTTGGACGACACTCTTATCATCTTGGCACTTTGTGTAATATGTGAATCCATTAATGTCATACCCTTCATAAGACATAACATTCAATTTTGGTTTAAAGGTGAGGAATTTGATAGTTTCAATAATATCATCTGGTGTTTGAGATAGTTGATGTAAGACTTTATCTTCAAACCACTTAATAAATGTCTTGTTATGCTCTCTAGCAAGCCGCATTGTATTGGCTCGAGGATATTGTCTCTTGATGAAATTGGTATGTTCCTCAATATAAACACTCACTTCCTCCATGTTGTGTAAAATATACAAGTGACCTTGTTCCAACTGCTCATGGCTGATTACTTTCACCAGAGATACCCAAATTCCTTTGCCAAATTGCTCCTCAATATTCTTGTCATTACCAGGAGTGTCATTGCCACTGAGAAAGTCATTGCAAAAATAAATAACCTCTCTCGCCACATAACCCTCAATAATACTCCCTTCAGGACGATAACAGTTTTGAACATAACTTTTAAAAATGCCCATGTACCGTTCAAAGGGATACATCCAATGCAAGAAAACTGGTCCCAACATTTTCACTTCCCTAGTCAAGTGGACAACAATATGTACCATGATATCAAATAAAGAAGGAGGGAAATACATCTCAAGCTGACATAGGGTAACAACCACTTCTCTTTGCAAATTATTGAGAGTATCAGGGTCAATAACTTTGCTGCACAGACTATTGAAAAAGAAACAAAGTCTGGTGATTGCAAACCTTACATGCTTCAGCAATATAGATCGAATTGCCATGGGCAATAATTGTTGCATTAGAGTGTGACAATCATGCGATTTAAGACCTATCAACTTTAGATCTTTCTTTGATACCAATCTACAGATGTTGGATGAGTAACCCTGTGGCACCTTAACATTTACCAAGCATTCACAAAAAGCTTTCTTCTCCTTTCTAGACAACATGTAACAAGTGGGAGGTAAGTATGTTCTCCGATTTCCCATTTCATGTAATTCTATTAATTCTGACCTTATTCCCATTTCACGTAGGTCTTGTCTGAATTTTATCCCATCTTTAGTCTTACCTGGTATATTCAACAAAGTACCAATGACACTATCACAGATATTTTTCTCAACGTGCATGACATCGATACAATGCCTGACTGTCAAAGAACTCCAATAATGAAGATCCCAAAATATTGACTTCTTCTTGAATAAAGATTTGTCACTCTGTGTGGCCATAGTACATTGTGATCTCTTACCAAATTCATTGACAAAGTCTTTTACACATTCATAAACAACCTCCCCTAGTATAGATTTAGGTGCACTCTGTGCCTCATTCAATCCATTGAATGCTTTGTGCTTCCTACGATACAGATGGAATTTTGTAAGACACCTTCGATGACCAAGATATACACTCTTACCGCCATGTTTTAGTCTTGTTGAATCAGTGTTCTCTTCACATATAGGACACACTTTAGCTCCTTTGACACTATATCCAGACAAATTCACATATGCTGGAAAGTCATTAATAGTGCAAAACAACATAGCGTGAAAATGAAATGTCTCTCTTCGTGAAGCATCATTGGTCATCACACCTTCAACCCATAGTTTCTTTCAGTCATCAATCATAGGTTCAAGATAAACATCGATATCATTTCCAGGTTGTTTAGGGCCTGATATCAACAACGATAGAATTACATACTTATTTTTCATACACAAATAGGGAGGAAGATTTTATATAACAAGCATGACTGGACAAGTGCTATGTTGGCTGCTCAATGTCCCGTACAGATTCATCCCATCTGTACAAAGCCCAAGTTTTAGATTCCTAACTTCTTCATCAAATTTAGGGTAAAATAGATCAATCTTCTTCCACTGTGGGGAATCAAACGCATGTCGTAGGATCTCATCATTATTTTTCTTAACATCTGCATGCCACTTCAAATTCTTCGCATCTATCGGATTGGAAAACAAGCATTGAAAATGTGATATTATAGGTAGATACCACATCACCTTGGCAGGAGAACCAGTTTTGGACTCCCCTAAAGTCGTCAATTTATACCATGGCGCACCACATTTTGGACAATCTTTCAAATCCACATAGACCTTTTGAAATAATACACAATCATTCGGGCATGCGTGTATCTTCTTTGCCTCCATTCCCATAGGGCACAACAATTTCTTTACCTTGTATGTTGAGGTTGGCAGCTCGTTTCCTTCAGGAAGCATTTCTTTCAACAAAGACAACAATGACGTGAAGCTTTTGTTGCTCCATCTATTGTTAGCTTTCAACTTATACAATCTCAACACAGCGCTAAGCTTCGTAAACTTAGTACAACCTGTGTATAACGGTATCTTAGCATCATGCACAATGTTTCTAAAAATGGGAGGTGGTTCGGTGTGCTCTACCCAACAACTATCTAGCATCGCATCAACAATGTCTACTAGAACTGGTTCATTCACATCTATGTCATCGGAGGCAATTTCTTCTTCCACACAAGCACTGCTATCGACATCCATTGGTTTCATGTTTGAAATCGCTCCATGCTAGTGCCATTCTGTATAGCCTTGTATAATCTTGTTGCACATGACATGACTTTTGATTTCATCACCAGTGTTGAATTTCAAGTTGTTACCGCAATGCCTACATGGACAGTAGAACCTATCTCCATGTTGTTTCCTATGTTCCTCGAAAAATCTAATAAACTGGTCAAGACCAGATATAAACTCTGGGGTGCAGCGATTGCAAATGGACATCCATGATCTATCAATTCTATGATCAAAGAGAAAACAAGTATATATTACAACAAGATTAGGTCTACGGTTAACAAATTAGAGTTTTAGCATGGTTAAAACATTAGGCCAACAAATACATGTGCTGTCATTCTTATATATAATAAATGTATACCACCTATCACATTCTTGAACACCTAATCTCACTAGTATGTGTTTAATGTGTATTGGGTTTTCAAGAAAATTTCGGCAGCATTTCCCCACTATTCTCTAAGTACATACGTACTTAGAGAACAAACGAGTAAATGCTGCCAAAATTTTCTTGAAAACCCAATACACATTATACACTTACATCCTAAGTGAGATTAGGTGTTCAAGAACAGTCCCTGTAATGACCCCGCCTCCTGGTAACCCCCAATTAAGGGAGACCTGAAGGACAGAGCCGTTATTCAATTAACAAGATCAAAGGTTCAACAAATAATCAATAATAATTATGAAATTCTACGACTAAACTGAAAACTGGTATAAAATAAAAACTTTTCTTACCTTTGAAAACTTTGGAAAAAATATCTATCCAGAGCTTGAATTATCCTATCTAATCCTCCTTGCACTTTATTTCTTATTTCCACAATGTGTCACTTTACTGTTTGTTCTTTCAATTGTTGTTCCTAAAACACAGACAAACAAAATGTCGGTCAGTATATCGAAATATATTGGTATGTGGGAACAACCAAAAACTTTGCAAATATGTCTAACAATTTAATAATCACAATCAAATTAATTAATAAGCCAATTTACACTTTTCATTATGACATTCTCCACCACTTTTGCCCTAACCCTGGCATACCCACCTTAGGGTTTCCTTTGCCAATGGCTTAAGGCCACCTTCTCATTCCTGAGCTTGGTGCCTGGGGTCACCACTCAAGGTGTCCATTGGTCTACCCATCTGGGCCTGACCTTTGGCATCATCCATCAGGGTGGCATGTAGGTGCGAGAATACATACTTCTATTTTTAATGTGATAATCATAGTGACTTTATGATTTTGCAAGTATGAACATCCAACAGATAATTTGCATTCAATGCGATTAACCATCTGGAAATCCTCAAGAAACTAAGGCGGTTATCCTTAATTAACCACATACATGTTAAGCAGATTGAATGCAGAAATAACCAATCAAGAATTCAAGCAAGCATGCACAAGTTGGTCCTGAAAAGACATCCAATATTCTCTATCATGGATATGGTATACAAATCTAATCGATCTAATGTACCCTAGGTTTACTAGCCCTTTTTAAGATTTTGAGTATAATTAGGGTTTCACTTCCTTTTTATTACTTTTACCTTACTTTTATCAAATATCCATCAAACCCTAATTATCTTGTCTTATTTTCCATTAAGGTCCTTAAGATCATGCTTGGACCACGAAAACCACAATTATTCATCTATTCATCACAAAAGATGTTAAGCTTATACTTTAACAATATTTAATCTTATTTTCAAATTAACAACACTATTATCTATCAATTAAGTCCATCAAGCCTCTTTTCATTAAAGCTACTATTTTAATCCTTTTAATCCATGGCAAACTCATTATAAGCATTTATCATCAATTCATAGTTCATTATGATTGAATCCACATGTGAACTCTATTTATCATTAATTCCATCTTGATTCATTCAAAAACCCTAATTACTACTTTTAGGGTATTTATCCACAAATTAGGAACTTTAATACTTTAATAGCTTAGTTTCAACATATTTCAACTCCAATCATCAAATTGATCAATTAAAGCCATTAATAATCTCATTCACTAAAATTAGGGTTTCAAGGCCCATTAATGCTTATTTATATGCATGAACTTCTAAATCAAACCAATTACATGTAAGATTCATCTTTTTCAAACTTCATGTATCTCTTTGATCATTAACAGGTTAATACCAACTCTAATCATTCATTAAACCCTATGAATCACATTAATTATATCAAAATAGGATTTCTTAATCATCTTTACATTAAAGTTAATAACTTTCATTACTTTTCGAATTGAAATCAGAATTAAGCATCAACTTTATTTTTAATGGACTCTCCTCGATTTTCTGAGCAACTTTCATGTATAAAGTGCATCTATCCGAGCTACGGCTGAGGAGATATGAATTTAACAAGAATCACTTACATTGGACAATAGAAGGCTGCCACGTAGGCCTTTCCATGCAACGCTGCTTGGTTGCTTGGGAAACATTTTGAAAAGACTGAAATGCCCTTGGTTAAGTGGATTGCTTCTTTAGAACATGGAGGGCAGAAACGTCCAAAGGGTCTTTCCTTTCTTCTTCCTCCAGCAGCTCGACGGCTGCCGCCCTAGACGCCGCATGCAGGGCTTCTGCCTCCTCCTCTCTGGGGCCCACGGACCTCCATCGATGGCCGCCTAAGCTCCCCTGGCCCTAGGCGCACCTAGAGCACTGTCCATGTCGCGGTTTAACCGACCAGTGCACGAGCAATGGTGCTTCCAAGAACGAACGTCGTTGCAGCCTCGTAGCTACAGTTGCATGAAGTCAAGGGTCGATGGGCGGTATCCAAACGGCCCTAGGTGGTCATGGAGGTCTCCTACCTCAAGCAAGACCACCAAGCACACCCACGTTGCTCCAGGGTTAGGTCCATACCCTTGTTTAGGGTTTACACATAAGGAAGAAGGAAAAGAGTGTGTGATCTTTCTCCCTCTCTCTCAGACTCGAACTAGGGCTTTACCCCTTTATATAGGGTGGGGTATGAAGCCCTAAGGCGTGCCTGATGAGGACTCAAGTCCCATCTCGAAAGGAAACACACTTTCCTTGGTTGGGAAGCAACCAACTCTCTCTCTCTCTCTCTTCATTAACTTTTATTTCCTTGATATTCGTTGTTGCATGGATATTTAGGAATTCGATATTCCTCTCCCTTATCCTCTTTAATCTTGTCTTTTAATTTAATGGCCTCAAAATTATATTCTCCTCAAGTAGGAAAATACTCCTTCTTAATAAAACCACATAATTCCATTAATTATGTATTCCCATTATCCTTATTTTGCAATTTTGGTATTTTCTCTTTCTTTCCTCTTTATTGGGACTCCTTGGATCCCATGAAACTCTATTATTTCGAAATCCTTTTTATTGGATACTCATTATCCTTCTAGATGCATCTAAATGCATTATTCTTCATTATCATGTATATTTCTTATTAAAATATTTCTTTTTGAGGATTTCTCTTTATTTCTCTTTTATTTTTCCTCTTTGGTATTCCTTTTATCAGTAGGAATCCTTGGAATAAGAAATTCCACCAAGAAGAACTCAATTATACCTCTTTTCACTTGGTTTCCACATTTTATCATTATTTTCAATTTCTTTCTTAATAAAGAAATACTTTATTAATCTTTTCTTTTCTTATTGCTTTCCTTTACTACTTTGGACTCCTTGGAACCCAAGGAACCCATGTGGCACGAAATCCAACTTTGGATTAAGTTCTTTACCTTCTAGAGGTTTCCACATCTTACTTTTCTTGATTTCTTAATTAATTGAATTTCCTTGATATTGGGCCCAATAGCCAATAAAGCCCACAATACATTCATCAAGGCTATTGTAAACGAAATTCCATCATTATTTGTCCAATATGAGAGTTTTCATTTCTCATTAGATGAACCCAAAATTGGGGTTGTAACATCCTTCCCCTCTTATAGGAATTTTGCCCTCAAATTTCCACCAAGCAAACAAACAATTCAGGATAAGCCTTTCATATGTCCATCATGGCTCCCATGTGGTCTTACCCTTTTCCATGGTGCTTCCCAAGAACCTTTATCATCTCATAATCTTCCATCTGAGCTCTTTCTTACCTTGGTATATCGTACCCTCATAGGTGACTCAGGACATTTCAGCCTCTCAAAAAGCTAAATAGGTTTAGGGCTCAACACATGGCTTGGGTACCTCACATAGTGCTCTAGATCGAACTCATGGAACACCTCTATTCATCACGTTATCCTGAGGGGTAAACACAACCATCTCCACCAATCCATTTCAAATGGACCCATATATCGGGGACTCAACTTTCTCAGCTGTAACTTAGAGGGGTCGGATTTTCACATCACATATTCTCCCATAGTGAACTGCATGTCAGTCTACTTTGCATCAGCTCGTGACTCACGTCACCACTGGGCTCTCTCTCTCGGCCATTGCACGATCACAGCGACTTCATCTACACACACTATGGTTCTTTTCTGACCTTTGCGAGGCCTCCTTCACTAACATCATCTTAATGAAGTGGTGACCGACACAACCTCTCTATAAGACTTCTTGCATCCCGATAAAGGCTATGGTGGTTAACATCACATCTTTAAGAACTGTCTCTAGGTATCACCCTGAATGAGCACACATACTCTCATCAGACCTTCTAGTCTGGATCATAATGTCCATTAGTATGGGGTGATAAACTGTGCTATCATCGAGTTCTTCATGTATCCACTTCCCCCTCCTGGAAGTGGACCTTGGTCATACCCAAGAACTTTTGAACTCTCATCATGGTGTGGTTGTACCATCATGATGTTACAACCCCAATTTTGGGTTCATCTGATGAGAAATGAAAACTCTCATATTGGACAAATAATGATGTAATTTCGTTTACAATAGCCTTGATGATTGTATTGTGGGTTTTATTGGCTATTGGGCCCAATATCAAGGAAATTCAACTAATTAAGAAATCGAGAAAAGTAACATGTGGAAACCTCTAGAAGTAAAGAACTTAATCCAAAGTTGGATTTCATGCCACATGGGTTCCTTGGGTTCCAAGGAGTCCAAAGTTGCAAAGGAAAGCAACAAGAAAAGAAAATATTAATAAAGTATTTCTTTATTAAGAAAGAAATTGAAAATAATGATAAAATGTGGAAAACAAGTAAAAAGAGGTATAATTGAGTTCTACTTGGTGGAGTTTCGTATTCCAAGGATTCCTACTGATAAAAGGAATACCAAAGAGGAAAAATAGAAGACAAATCCTCAAAAGAAATATTTTAATAAGAAATATACATGATAATGAAGAATAATGCATTTAGATGCATCTAGAAGGATAATGAGTATCCAATAAAAAGGATTTCGAAATAATAGTGTTTCTTGGGATCCAAGGAGTCCCGATAAAGAGGAAAGAAAGAGAAAATACCAAAATTGCAAAATAAGGATAATGGGAATACATAATTAATGGAATTATGTGGTTTTCATAGGAAGGAGTATTTTCCTACTTGAGGAGAGTAAAATTTCGAGGCCAATGAATTAAAAGACAAGATTAAAGAGGATAAGGGAGAGGAATATTGAATTCCTAAATATCCATGCAACAAGGAATATCAAGGAAATAAAAGTTAATGAAGAGAGAGAGAGAGTTGGTTGCTTCCCAACCAAGGAAAGTGTGTTTCCTTTCGAGATGGGACTTGAGTCCTCATGAGGCACTCCTTAGGGCTTCATACCCCACTCTATATAAAGGGGTAAAGCCCTAGTTCGAGTCTGAGAGAGGGAGAAAGATCCCACACTCTTTTCCTTCTTCCTTACGTGTAAACCATAAACAAGGGTATGGACCTAACCCTGGAGCAATGTGGGTGTGCTTGGTGGTCTTGCTTGAAGCAGGAGACCTCCATGATGACCTAGGGCCGTTTAGATACCGCCCATCGACCCTTGACTTCACGCAACTGCAGCTACGAGGCTGTAACAATGGTCATTCTTAGAAGCACCATTGCTCGTGCACTTGCCGGTTAAACCGCGACTTGGGCAGTGCTCTAGGTGTGCCTAGGGCCAGGGGAGCTTAGGCGGCCATCGGTGGAGGTCCATGGGCCCCAGACAGGAGGAGGCAGGCTCGAGAAACCCTGCACGCGGCGGCTAGGGCGGCATCCATCGAGCTGCTGGAGGAAGAAGAAAGGAAAGACCCTTTGGACGTTTCTTCCCTTCACGTTCTAAAGAAGCAATCCACTTAACCAAGGGCATTTCAGTCTTTTCAAAATGTTTCCCAAGCAACCAAGCATCGTTGCATGGCAAGGCCTATGTGGCAGCCTTCTATTGGTCCAAAGTAAGTGATTATTGTTATATTCATATATCCTCAACCGTAGCTCGGATAGATGTGCTTTATACATGAAAGTTGCTCAGAAAATTAAGGAGAGTCCAATAAAAATTTAGTTGAAGCTTAATTCTGATTGCAATTCGAAAAGTAATGAAAGTTATTAACTTTAATGTAAAGATGATTAAGAAATCCTATTTTGATATAATTAATGTGATTTGTAGGGTTTGATGAATGATTAGAGTTGGTATTAACCTGTTAATGATCAAAGAGATGCATTAAGTTTGAAAAAGATGAATCTTACACGTAATTGGTTTGATTTAGAAGTTCATGCATATAAATAAGCATTAATGGGCCTTGAAACCCTAATTTTAGTGAATGGGATTATTAATGACTTTAATTGATCAATTTGATGATTGGAGTTGAAATATGTTGAAACTAAGCTATTAGATTATTAAAGTTCCTAATTTGTAGATAAATACCCTAAATGTAGTAATTAGGGTTTTTGAATGAATCAAGATGGAATTAATGATAAATATAGTTCACATGTGGATTCAATCATAATGAACTATGAATTGATGATAAATGCTTATAATGAGTTTGCCATGAATTAAAAGGATTAAAATAGTAGCTTTAATGAAAACAAACTTGATGGACTTAATTGATAGATAATAGTGTTGTTAATCTAAAAATAAGATTAAATATTGTTAAAGGATAACCTTAACATCTTTTGTGATGAATAGATGAATAATTGGGGTTTTCGTGCTCCAAACCTGATCTTAAGGACCTTAATGGAAAATAAGACAAGATAATTAGGGTTTGATGGATATTTGATAAAAGTAAGGTAAAAGTAATAAAAAGGAAGTGAAACCCTAATTATACTCAAAACCCTAAAAAGGGCTAGTAAACCTAGGGAACATTAGGTCTATTAGATTTGTATACCATATCCATGATAGAGAATATTGGATGTCTTTTTAGGACCAACCTGTGCATGCTTGCTTGAATTCTTGATTGGTTATTTCTGCATTCAATCTGCTTAACATGTATGTGGTTAATTAAGGATAACCACCTTAGTTTCCCGAGGATTTTATGGACGGTTAATCGCATTGAATGCAAATTATCTGTTGGATGTTCATACTTGCAAAATCATAAAGTCACTATGATTATCACATTAAAAATAGAAGTATGTATTCTTGCACCTACATGCCACCCTGATGGATGATGCCAAAGGTTAGGCCTAAATGGGTAGACCAATGGACACCTTAAGTGGTGACCCCAGGCACCAAGCTCGGGATTGAGAAGGTGGCCTTAAGTCATTGGCAAAGGAAACCCTAAGGTGGGTATGCCAGGGTTAGGGCAAAAGCGGTGGAGAATGTCATAATGAAAAGTGTAAATTGGCTTGTTAATTAATTTGATTGTGATTATTAAATTGTTAGCCATATTTGCAAAGTTTTGGTTGTTCCCACATACTAGTATATTTCGATATACTGACTGACGTTTTGTTTGTCGGCATTTTAGGAACAACAATTGAAAGAATAAACAGTAAAGTGACACATTGTGGAAATAAGAAATAAAGTGCAAGGAGGATTAGATGGGATAATTCAAGCTCTGGATAGATAGATTTCCAAAGTTTTCAAAGGTAAGCAAAGTTTTTATTTTATACTAGTTTTCAGTTTAGTAGTAGAATTTCATAATTATTATTGATTATTTGTCGAACCTTTGATCCTATTAATTGAATAACGGCTCTGTCCTTCAGGTCTCCCTTAATTGGGGGTTACCGGGAGGCGGGGTCGTTACAGTCCCAAACCGGGGACTATCCAAAATTTACTCCTAATGAGTAAATCTTGGATGGGTTTCTAGGCCAACAAACACAATGATAGATATGTACATGTTAGGGTTTTATTACAATTGATGTTAGGGTCTCATCAATGTTAGGGTTTAATCAAATCAAATTAGGATGCTAGAATGGACAAGTTTAAATCTTATTTCAACATGCATCAAAATTTACTGAATTAGGTCAAGCATTAACATTAGAAGCACAAATAATGCAAGTAAAAGATTTGTTCATATCCTAGGTTGATTTACAATAACAACATCAAAATAAGTAAATTCAAAGCATTAGATAAATAAATATTATCAGTAGATAAACAAATACAAAGACATAGATAAAAAAGTACATGAACAAAATACCCTCTTTTCTTCCTTCTCCCTCCTTACCAACAGTAAGCACGGTTGTGGCTGTGTTGGCCGACCACGGCCGTGCTGGGTAGCACGGCTGTGGTCGGCCAACACAGCCATAGTCGTGCTTACTGTTGGTAATGAGGGAGAAGGAAGAAGAAGAGGGGAATGGAGGAAGAAGAAGAGGGCTACTTGTGGAGCATCTAGCAGCGTGGAGAAGAGAAATGATGGTGTGAGGACCAGTAGTGGCGGCGAGAATCGAGCAGCGAGTTGGCAGCTGGAGCAGCTAGGCGTGTGTCCGACAGCCGGAGCAGCTAGCCGCGCGTCCTTGGGAGGCAGAGGGCAGCAGCAGGTGTCCGGGTGACGGAGGGTAGGGAGCCGGCAAGCACATAGGGCAGGGAGCTGACAGAGGGCAGGGAGCGCCGACGGTGGTGAGTAGGGAGAGGGTGGTGGCAGCGAGTAGGGAGAGGGTGGCGGCGAAATCGCAGAATCGCCAGACCTATTCTCAATCACAATGAAATAGAGGAATGGGAAGAGTCTGCTTCGCGTGGGTGCTATTAAGTTACTAATAGGCATCGATTAATTAAAAAAATGATGATTGTAACAAAAGGTGTCAGTTATAAATAAAAAACCGACACCTATACTCTATCCTCATATGCCGACAAAAACAAAATGTTTTCAAATTCTGACCATATTTGTTGGTTTCTGTAGGGAACCAACGCTAAATAGGGGTGAATTTTTTTGCGGATACAACGCGCGAAAACACATTGCGTCGGTTATTACAACCAAACCGACGATTAAAATGGGCCCAATTCCTATCTCACGGAAAACTCTTAGTCGTCAGTTGTTTACTTAACAACCGACGCCGTATGTTAAATTTTAGAGGAATTTTTTTCATTGAAAAGATTGGATTTGGTGGGTGTTTTTAGTCGTCGGTTGCTTATTTAGGAACTGACGCTAAATAAAAAGTGGTACCCGTGTCTAGTCACTCCTAACATATATATGTCAGTTTGTGTACTTAATCGACGTTTTAGGGTTTAGGCGTCAGTTTTGACAAAAAACTGATGCATGTAAATGTGACTTTATAAGCCATTTTTGTAGTAGTGATATCCTCATGCCCCTTAGGGATGGTCACACATGGGTCTATAGATTCATTCTCACACTATGTACTCTCCACTTTGCTCATCAAGCTCTTATATGTGACCTCATAAGGTTTACCTCAAACCTTCACCAGAGATGGTGCTTACTCCAACAGGAAGGTTCCCTTCCCAGGATGGGAGAAAACTATCTCTTGATAGTAACAAAGGTCACAAACATCCTTACTTCCAGGGTTTGCATAATCATGTACATGCTGAGCCATATCATGCAGCTTATACATGTAGCTAGCAAGAAGACATTCTACTAAATCATGCTACATCCCTTGGTATGTCATACTTGTTCCTTATTCCTCAAAGTTCTCCGATCTCATACATATGTCACCAAAATGTGTGAGGAGTTCATCAAACATATACCTTAGTCCAAGGGGGTTTCCTTTTCCTCTAAACATGAAGGGGGTGCCATACTCGAATCCTTAGGAACTCAAACAGCCTCGTGAGCATCAGGTGCACTAGGTACTACTACTTCCTCTCTTTAGTCTAGGAACCCCAGGTTCACTCCATATGCATCAGCTGTCTAACAGCATGCTCAATTGATCCATCATGAACCGAACCTATACCAAATAGGGCATATACTTCTTAACACTCTTCCATGTGAACAACCCTTAGAGTCATACAAAAGACAACCAACTGGGTGCAAGGCATCACAACTTGTTACCATACCTCTTCATGGTCTAAGGAACTCCCTTCCTATACCTAAAAGGTAGGCACCTATATCATTTGTACATCGGTTCAAGAAGCCTCTTTCTCTTTCTAAGTTTCGGTTCCTCTAAAGGCAACCAAGGTACAACAAGCCTCTAAGGATCGTACATGAGGAAACCACATACATCTAATTAGGGTCATCCATCCTAGGCCATATCATACCGAACTTCTCATGATTCTTCATGTCTCGTAGTCTAGGTATCTAACCTTCTTCATCGGGTCTCACTCACTCTCTCTCTCTAGAGCTAACCCTACAATGGGTCCTACCACTGGGGGTTCTCTCTTAGAGGACGGGTCAAGCTCTTAAGGATACATGTCTATCCCTACAGGGGTGAAACATACTATCAAGACATATGACCAGCTAAGATCATCCAAAGCTCTGCATGCTCATCTCATAAACATCAGGCATAACCCTTTTGTCCTAGGTCTAAAACTTTCTATTAGCCATGTTGTCGTTCTCTTCTATGTAGGTTCATGTCTCTTTTCTACTCATATATATCTGTTAGGGTTCCTATACGATCATCACTAACCTCCTCAATGAGGGAGTGATCCCTCACCCTCAACATGCACGACCACCCAAGGTTGGGTTGCCAAAAGGCACTAGGGTCAAACAACCACACATGGTTCACTTTTCTCATGGATACTCAAAACCTCCATGTACAACATCCATGTCTAATCCACATACATGCATGCATGGTCTACTATGATATTCAACTCATCGTGTCTTCTTTTTCTCTATCCACCGCTTAGGGTTTGGGTTAGCATCGCCCTTAGAGGATGTGTCCGGTCTCTTCCTTTTCTTGGAGGCTTCTTCCTCCAAGGCTAACTCTCTCCTCCTCACCCTACGACAAGGAATAACCTCAGAGCTCTTCTGAGGGTATGATAACATAGGTCATGCAACCTAAGCATGTAACAAAACTCAGTATGAGTTTCTAATTATGAAAACTTTTGTCCATGACATCTTTCTTACATGCTTTTTATTATTTGGTGGTGGATTCCTTAATCCTTATTATACTTACCCTGAACTCAGGAGGGTGGTGGAGAGAGAAAAATTAATCTCTTAAACATTTTCAATGAACATGGTAGAGAAGGAATGAAGATAGATGAGAGAAGACCTAGAGGTATCTTATTTCGAGTCAAATCCTCTGATTTCGGCTAGGCAGTCACAAAGAATCTGGGAGACCTCGTGGACCGACTAGCGGGGTGGAGGAAAATCTTGCCAGCCCCTAGATTGTGATCCTTTTCTAGACACCTCAATCATTAAACAAACCTCTAATAACTCCCTTGGGTTATAAAGTGTTTGTAAAATCTAATAATTATTAGACATTAAATGGAAAACCATCGCTCTGATACCAAATGTAATGACCCCACTTCTCGATAAACCCCAATTAAGGAATACCAAGAAATCTAAAGTGTTATCCCAAAACAAGATTAGTGGTTTTGGAAATAATAAAAGAATAATTAATAAATTCTACTAAAGACTAAACTGAGAATTAGAATAAAAAAATTTACTTTTAACATACCTTCAAAAAATTAGGTAACTGGAACTTCTACCCGTAGTAGAACTCTATCTACCTAAATACTCCTTTATAATTTAAGCTTTAATCTTCACCAGTGCCTCTTTACTATTTGTCTAATTCAGATAATCCTAAAACGCCGACTGTAATGACCCTGTCTCCTGGTAACCCCCACGTAAGGGAGACCAAGAGATTAGAGTCGTTATCTAATAACCCAGATCAAAGGTTCGACAATTAATCAATAACAATTATCAAATTTTACCAACTAAACTGAAAACTTGTACAAAATAAAACTTTGCTTACATTTTGAAAACTTTGGAAAACCATCTATCCACAACTTGAATTGTTCTATCTAACCCTCCTTGTTCTTTACTTCTTATTTTAATGATGTGTCACTTTACTGTTCGTTCTTTTCAAACTTGTACCTAAAATGCCGACAAACAAAACGTCGGTCAGCATATTAGAATATCCAGGTATGTGGGGACATCCAAAATTTCACAAATATGGCTAACAATTTAATAATCACAATCAAATTATTTAATAATACAATTTGCATTCTCAATGTGTCATTCTCCACCGCTTTTGCCCTAACCCTGGCATACCCCTCTAGGGTTTCTCTTTTGCCATTGACTTAAGGCCACCTTCTCAATCCCGATCTTGGTGCTTGGGAGTCACCTGTCATGGTGCTCCATAGTCATGCATTATAGACCACCTTCTCATTCCCGAGCTTGGAGTCTGGGGTCACCTCTCATGGTGCCCATGAGTCTACCCTCTTGGGCCTGACCTTTAAGGAATCTTCCATCAGGGTGGCATGTAGGTGCGAGAATACACACTTCTTTATAATTGTGATAACCATAGTGACTTTATAATTTTGCAAGTATGAACATCCAACTGTTTAGATTGCATTCAATATGAGGAAACATCCGGAAAACCCTCAGGAGATGAAGTTTTTGGGGTGGTGTTTAGATCGAGTTCACTTAATAGGTGAAGCGCTGAGGTGATCGGGGGAGATCCCTTGGACGTGTGTGCCCTTGGTGGCACCGCCGCCATCCTCTCTGGCTAGGCACTCCGCCTACCGGAGGCCACCATCACTCGTAGTTGAGTACCCGATCAATATGTTGCCCTCACCCCTTTTGCGCAGGGTGACAAGACAGACCACGCGAGATCGCGGGACGCAACAGGCCGTTGCAGAGAGGAGAAACAAGATGATATCGACTACAATCTCACCAGAGGAGGTGCTTCCCGACATTAGGGTTGTGATGGCTAGTGAAGACACGTTGCATGACTCGCCGTCTAGGGTTTCTGTGGTGGAAGAATGGAGGGATGATAGACCCGAACGTGCTGGGCCCGAGCAGACGGAGGATCCAACGTCTAGTAGCCCATTGATGACGCAGCCGCAGGAAGATACCCAGGGTCCTGATGATGAGGGGGCACCACCGCCGCCACCGAGGGAGGAAGGATACGTAACTCCTATGGTGATCGAGTCGTCCTGCCCGGTGATTGACCATACTGGTCCGGTGAATCAAGCGACGCGGTCATCTGAGATTAGAACGACGGAGGTTCTTGCTGTCCCAAACCCTAGGTAGGAGCCTGTTCTGACACCCATCACACAGCCGGTCATCTCACTGCAACCCCAGAGGAAGACACCGCTATACGGGATCCCTCACGACACATGCTTCAGATGAATGGGGAGAGGCCATTGGCAGGCGCAGTGTAGAGGAAGCAAGGTTTTCTATAAGTGTCATAGACGGGGTCATGTGGCTTCTAGATGCACGCAGTATATGCCGAGATCGAGGCCACCAGACGTACACTCAAGGACGACGTTTCCACCATTGTCGTCGAGCATCCCGGCCAGGGGCGGTCCGCAACAGATCCCTAAGTGCATCGCTATTGATGTCGGGTCTGATGACGAGATGCGCAGAGCGAAGATGACGGTGCTAGAGAGGGCGGTGGAGATATCTTGGCCCTATGGTGTTCAATGGAAGGAGCTTTGCCCGTTCTTGCGGCAGTGCTGGCCCAATGATGCAGACCTATACAGATTTGCAGAACGTAAGGCTGTTGCTTTCTTCTCATGCGATAAGGAGGCGAAGGAAGTAAAGGAGAAGGGCGTACCGGATATGCATGGGAAAATATTGATTTGCAACACATGAGTAATGGAGAACAGCACCAATGGAAGGAGGCTTTCTAGTTTTGGGTAGCAGATCCCTATTACCTGTAGAGATGATGACATGATGGAGAAGATTATATCACATTTCGGAAAACTGAGATTCATTTCAGACTGGCAAAAGGAAAAAGATGACTTATCTGGCTTGATTATCCTGGTAGAGGCACTCAGTGAAGATGTCCCTCAATTTGTATCTCTTACTTACGGGCAACGTCAGACGTTTGTGCAATTCTTCATTTGGTAAGAGGGCCGGTGGGGTCAAATAGCACGCAGCTTACTGAGTTTGGGAGAGAGTCAGGGATACCTAGGGAGGCCTTAACTATGCAGGGGAAGATGATTGTATCTAATGCCATGGTGGTTTTGTCAGACAGAACCTTGGATTCTAGAGAGATCCCTCAGGCGCGGAGCCCATCCCCAGTCAGGCAACACCATAGATCACCAAGACGAGTGGTCGTGGATAGAGAGGGCAACAATAGATTTTTGTCAAACAGACGATTGGAGGATTTCATTTTCCTTGAGGGTAACTATGATGATCATAGGAGGACATCTGGAAGGAGTCATACCAGACATAGAAGAGTTGGTGATGATAGCCGGTACCACATACGTTATCATTCCAGGAGGAGACACTCAGACTACGACGGAGAATTTTTTGATGGATACTGGTAGAAGTTGGAAGGGGGATATAGCCCCTGATCGTTTTCATCTTTGGTGGTGACGGCGGCACAAAGTTAATATGGACTTTACTTCTATTTTTTGGAACATCAGAGGGTCATCTAATAATCCTATGAGGAGAGTTCTGAGCAGAATTTGTGGTAGATATAAACCAGGTGTGGTTTGTTTGTTTGAGCCGTTTCTCCATGCTGAACAGGCTGCGGAACTCATGGACATTGTGAGGCTTGATTGGACGGTGGATAATCAAGAGGAGGAAGGGAAGATTTGGTTCTATGCATACAAAGATACAAATCCTTCTGTATTCAAGAGACATAGGCAACACATCACGGTGAGATTGGAGGCCAGCGATGGGGCAAAGTTCTTTGTTACAGCTATATATGCCAGTTGTGATAACCTTGAGAGGAGGTCTTTGTGGAAATAGATAATGATAATGGCGGAACATATAGGTGATGAGCCATGGATGATTGTAGGTGACTTCAATGTGGTACGTATTATAAGGGAGAGAGGAGGCGGGAACACTCCAGGATATCAGGACATGCTGGATTTCAACACCTTGATTGCGGATGTTGCGTTGGATGAAATGCCGTTTGAAGGCAGTCAATTCACTTGGGTGAACAAGCAGATTCTTACACCTACTATGTGGCAGAGAATAGATAGGGTGTTAGTGAATGAGGCATGGATGGTGGCAAGGCCCGCAACCAGATCGATACACTTAACCAGAGATAGAGTTTCTGATCACAGTCCAATAGTGACAATTCCATGTGATCAAGCATTAGAGCGAAAGACGGCACATTTTGTTTTCATGAAGGCGTGGCTTGAGCATGAAGACTATTTAAAGGTGATTGAATAGGCTTGGAGTGAACAGGTGATTGGACACCCGTCCTTCGTTTTTTTGTCACAAGCTTAAAAGAGTTAGATCAGCTTTGCGAAGATGGAGCAAAGAGTCCTATGGAGAAATCAAACAGCGCATCAAAGACTTGGAGGATGTGGTGTTTACTACACAGGTGGCGTTCGATGGGAACCCAACTATGGCGAATGAAGCTAACCTGAGGATGGATGAGAAAGAACTGCAACAATTGTTGGATGAAGAAGAGGCGATGTGGAAAGAGAAAGTGAGGATAAGCTGGCTTCAAGACGGGGAGCGTAATACGAAATTTTATCATGCTATTGTCAAAGCAAGAAGGAAGCGTAGGAGGCTTAACAGCGTGGTCTTGCAGGATGGCACGTGTATATCAGATCCAAAGATGATGGCAGAGGTGGTGGCGGACCTCTATAAACATTTCTTCAATGAGGTGGTGGAAACAAATGTACCTGACTTGGAGGATTTCTTGCAAAACATCCCCGAGTTGGTATCTATGGATGAAATTTTTTCCCTTCTCGTTGTCCCCCGTGAAGAGGAGGTTGTGAAGACCCTACTAAAGATGGACTCCTCAGCAGCTCCAGGTCCGGATGGGTTCACGGGGATGTTCTTTCGGGCTGCTTGGTCCATCATTGGTGTAGATTTTATGAATATGACGGAGGCTTTCTTTAGAGGACAACCTTGCTTTAGGGGCCTTTTCTGCTACTGAATTCTTCTTATTCCGAAGGTGGATTGCCCAAAGAGACTACCACAGGACTTCAGGCCAATATCTATTGAAAATGTTGCCCTCCGTATTCTTGCTCGTATTCTCAGTGATAGGATGGCTCCCATGATGCCGAGATTGATTTCCAAGGTACAAGGTGCTTTTGTTAAAGGATCCGACATCACTCATCATGTCAGGCTTGCGAAGGAGCTGATGCACGACATCAATAGAGGCCAAGGGATACCCAATGTGATTCTGAAGTATGATATGTCGAAAGCTTATGATAGGACTGATTGGAATGTTCTATGGAGAGTGATGCAGCAATTTGGGTTTAGTACGGATATGGTGAAGTTGTGCTTAAGCTTCTTTTCTAATACATGGGCTACCGTCACAGTTGGGGATGAAACTGTAGGATTTGTTCCGATGAGTAGAGGACTCAAGCAAGGTTGTGCGCTATCCCCTTTCTTGTTCATTCTTTTCGAGGAGATTCTATGTAGAAAATTTCTGAAGATAGAAGAGGTGGGACACATTTCGAGATTCAAGATAAGGGAGGAGGCGATTCCGCCAAGCATTCTATTATATGCAGATGACATTGCTTTATTCTTCAATGCTGATCAGAGATCGATGGAGAAGGTTAGGGATACCTTTGAGGCGTATGAAAAGGCCACAGGGAAACGAATCCATAAAGCTAAATCCATATGTGTAGTAGGTGGGAAAGATTTGGAGATGATAAATAGAGTGGCAGTTTGTATGGATATGGGGGCAGCGAAGGAATCTATCACTTACCTGGGTATCCCTATAACAAAAGGAAGGATGAGACTCAACGACTTCGAGTTCTTGATGAAGAAGATTGTTAATAAATTCACAATTTGGAGATCCAAACTCCTATCCTTCGCGGGAAGAAGACTACTAATTGCTCACGTGCTATCATCCATTCCTGTATATACGGCGGCTGCGATTGGCATTTCGGTGGGGATTGCATACCGCATTGAGAGGAAGCTTTCACATTTCTTGTGGGTGGGCAGAGATGAACAATACAGAAAAGCTTGGCTCAGTTGGCACAGAGTTGCAAGACCTCTATCTCAAGGTGGGCTTGGGATTCCATCGCTCCGTCTGATAAATGATGCTTTCGTTGGGAAGGCTTGTTGGGAGGTGTTGACGTCGAATTCAATATGGGCCAGATTCTGCAGGTGGAAGTATGCCAATGTGGTAGCAGGTCATGATAATGTCTATCCCAGTTCCTTGAAGCTGGGACCTTCTCCTTCTCCGTACTGGAAACGTATATGGGATATGATGCCGCAGGTATTCCCTATGTGTAGATGGGTGGTAGGGAGAGGTGAAATTCCTTTCTGGGACTCGAGGTGGTGTGAGAAGCGTTTGACAAATCATGCTAGATTCGCTAGTGATAGAAGACACCCTTTTCTTATTAAAGACTTCTGGATTGAAGGCCAGGGATGGGATTGGGATATTGGGCACCTGATTTTCCATGGACAAATGGTGGGTTTCTTTTGGGGTAAATTTGCCGAGCTGACAGACATGCATCAACCTACTGACGTAAGATCCCTAATAGATACATGTGTTTTGGGTAAGGGGATGAAACTAAAAGAGTGGCTAGCTGGAAACCTGGCGGTTCTGATCCCGTATAGCATATGGCGGTTGAGATGCCAAGTTAGATTCGAGGAGAAACAAAGACCATTCTCTCATGAGTGGAGCTGGGTTATTGCGGCGCTGAACGTTCAGCTGAAGAGGAGATCTTTTGTGTTAGATACAAATAACAGCATTTATGCCCAGATGAGGGAGGCGAGATTGACTGAACCGCTAGTCTTGATGAGACAGATCGAGCTGGTGAGATGGCATCCTCCTGACCTGCATAATCTTAAGCTCAACCTCACGATCGGGAGAGATAGAGATAACCAATGAGTTTCTCGAAGGTGGGTGGCGGAAGTTATAAGAAATCACAGGGCTAATATCTGCCTTGTATTTAGAGCTTGGCTCAGGAGTACGGATTGTATACTTGCATATATGCAAGTGTGTGCTATCAGGTTGAAGATAGCGAGAGACCATGCATTGGTCATTTTGTGTATTGAGATTGATGAGGTGTACGTGCATGACATCTTATGGAACAACGGGAAGGAACCATGGAAGACGTCATTGTTCATTAGGGAGCTGTGAGAGGAGCTTGATTCTACTATGATATATGGGTCCTTGATTCACAAGGTCATCAACTCGATTCCTCGTGAACTAGGGAAATGGGGGAGCAGGTTGAATGAGCCATTCATTGCTTCAGACACACTGAATATACCACGTAGAATAAGAGGTATGGCGGCTTTAGAGAAACATAGAGTCCCTTACATTGTTTTGCAGACTGCTGTTGGTTAGGTTGTTATGATGTATCTGGTTTTTATTGTTTGTTACATGCACTGTTATAAGCAGGAGCTGTAATTTTTGGATGATTATGCCCACATGAGGGGTGTGGGATGAATAAAAGTGACCCCTAGCTTAACCAAAAAAAAAACCTCAGGACACTAATGCGATTAATAATAATTAACTACATACCTGTAGATGTAGATTTGAGACAGAAAAGTCCAATCAACCAAGACATCCAATCAAGAAAATACAAGATTCTTGAAATTACATCCAATTCCTTTTTATCAAAATCTATCCAAACCATCTTGCTACTTATGGTTTCTATTCCTTTTTAGGATTTTTACCTCTTTTTAGGGTTTACGTTGCATTTATGGTTTTATTTCATCTTACTCTTTTAAAACCTAATTTTCTCATCTATCCTTCACAAAAGATGATTAAGGTTATCCTTTAACACATTTAATCTAAATTTCGGATTAAAGCACAGTTAACCACCAATTAAGTTCATTAAGCCTCTTTTCCATTAAAGCAACCATTTTTATCCTTTTTAATCTATGACAAAGTCATTATGCTCATTTATCATCAATTCGTAGTTCATTATGCTCGAATTCACATATGAACGTTATTTATCATTAATTCTATCTTTTATCCACTAGGAAAACCTAATTTCTACATTAAGGGTATTTAACCACAATTAGGAACTTTAATGCTTAAAATAGCTTTAAATTGCCATCCCTTAACTTTATTCACAATTTTGAATAATTAATGTCATTAAGAGTAGCATTTACCAATATTAGGGTTTCATGGCCCTTTAAAGCACATTCATGCACATGAAACTCCAATTAAACCAATTACATGCAAATTTCTTCCTTTTTGTTTTTAATGTTCCTTTTCATGATTAACAGGCTAATACCAACTTTAATCATCCATTAAACCCTTCTAAATATATTATTTATCTCAAAATAGGGTTCTTTAAACATTAATACATTAAAGTTGATATCTTCCATGACTTTTTGAATTGCAAGAGGAATTAGTTTCTAAATATATTTTTATTGGATTCCCCTCATTTTTCTGAGCAAATTTCATATTTTATGTGTAACTATACGAGCTATCATTTATGAGATATGAATTTCGCAAAAATACTTACTTTGGGCCAATCTAGGAGCGCCACGTGGCCGATCTCATGCAATGCAACTTGCTTTCTTTGGAAACATTTTGAAAAGTCCAAAACGCCCTGGGTTAAGTGGATGTTTCTTTAGCCCGCAGAGGGCAGAATTGTCCAACGCGCTTCTCCTTTCTTCAACCTTGGGCAGATCGAGGGCTTTCGCCTTAGGTGCCGATCTGCAGCCCACGTGGGCACGCCCCTTCCTCTCCAGAGTTCATGGACCACTACCGTTGGCCTCCCAAGCTCCTCTGCCATGAGTCGCACCTAGGGAACCGCCCAGGTCATGGTTTAGCTAGCTAGTGCATGAGCACTCAGCCTGCCAAGCATGGCCACCGTTGCAGCCATGTAGCTGCAGCTGTGCGAAGTCGAGGTCATTAGAGCAGTAGCCAATCGGTCCTGGGAGGTCGTGGAGGTTTCCCGCCTCAAGCAAAACCACAAAACACACCCATGTTGCTCCAGGGATAGAACTACACCCTCGTTAGGGTTTTGCGTGCAAGAAACAAGAAGAAGGATGAAAGGATACGTGCAACTCCTCATAACTCACCCCTGAGCTCTACCCCTTTTATAGGGGAGTGTTTTCGCACCCTAAGATGTGCATCCACCAAGATGCAAGATCTTGTCCCAATAGGAATCTAATTCCTTCATTAGAAAGCAAGCTTTCTCTCTCTACTTTATCCTTTGGATATTCCCTACTATATGGATATTAGGAATTCGAAATTCCTCTTTCATTTTCTTTATACTTGCACTTTTAAATTCATTGTCCACAGATTTTTATATTTCCTTAAGTAGAAAATACCACTCCTTAAACAAAACCACAAAAAACCATTAATAATGTATTACATTATTCTCTTTTTTTTCTTTATTGGTATTTTCTCTTTCCTCTTTATTCATTGAGACTCCTTGGATCCCAAGAAACTCTATTATTTCAAAATCCTTTTTATTGGATACTCATTATCCATCTAGATGCATCTAAATGCATTATTTCTCATTATCATGTTTAATTCTGATTAAAATATCTATTTTTGAGGATTTCTATTTATTTCTCTTTTATTTTCTTCATTGGTATTCCTTATAACATTAGGAATCCTTGGAATACGAAATTCCACCAAGGATAACTCAATTATACTTCTTTCCACTTAATTTCCACATTTTACCAATGTTTTCAATTTCTTTCTTAATAAAGAAATACTTAATAAATCTTTTCTATTCTTATTGCCCTTTCTTTGCAACTTTGGACTCATTGGAACCCAAGGAACCCAAGAGGCACGAAATCCATCCTTTTATTACATTCTTTTGCCTTCCAGAGGTTTCCACATCTCTCTTTTCTCAAAAACTCAATTATTCATTTATTAATTGAATTTCCTTGTTATTGGGCCCAATAGCCAATAAAGCCCACAACACAATCATCAAGGCTATTGTAAACGAAATCCATTTATTCAAAACAAATTATATCATTATTTATTACAATATCTTTAATGTGAGAAATTACATTTCTCACCAAAGGAACCCAAAACTTGGGGTTGTAACACTGACAAACAAAATGTCGGTCAGTATAAATGAATATATCGATATATGGTGACAACCAAAATATTGTGCATAAGTTCTAACAACATAATTACATCAAATAGTTGTTATCAATGCAAGATTACATTTTTTTCAATATGACTTCTCAACCTCTTTTACTCATATCCTCTGAGATACCCTCTCTAGGGTTAAGTCCTTACAAGTAACTTTAAGGCTACCTTCTCTATCTTGAGCTGGGTACATGGGGTCACCTCTTTGGGTACCCTGTGGTCTTACCTCTGGGGCTTGACCACCTTGACCTTCCCTCCGGGGCTTGGTCTCTTATCTTACATCTAGAGATGGTATGTAGGTTCCAGCAAGTCTAATATGTACTTAGATTGAGATAATCATATTCACTTTAAAGATTGCAGAAATAAAATCATCCAAGCAGTTTATTTCAATTGCAAACGATAAAACATTAGGAAATGCCGGAAAACTAAAGTGTGTACTCATAATTAACCACATACCTGATTTGCAGACTTCACGAGCAATCCAAACATGCAATCAATCCAATCACACAAAAGAACAGAATCCTCAAAATCATGTACAACCTATTTACTACATACTCATGAAGAGCTTACTTTATTGACTTAGGATTAATTTCTAGGGTTTCTAATCCAAATTAGGGTTTCATTAGGGTTCTCTTAGATCTATTTACAACTTTCCTCTTTTATATCCACAAAACCCTAAAATAGTAGTTCTAGGTTCAAAACCCTAATTATTCACATATTCATATTACTATCTTCTTTTCATCAATTTGGCTTAGAATTAACTTAATATCACTTTTATACAACAAATCTAGAAATATACTTCCTTAAAACTCATTAACACTTATATAAAACATATTTTCATTAACAATAGCTTAATGTCCCTAGATTATCCATATTACTCATCTCAATTTCATAGAATCATAAAATTAGGTTTTTTCCTCATTATAAAGCATTAAATGTTAGGACCTTTAACTACTTTTCAAACTATGATCAGATTCAGGCTCTAAATCTATTTTTAATGAATTCCTTGAGTTCTCCTGATCAAAATTCATATATTGTACGTTACCATTGGAGCTACACATAATTTACTAGAATTATTGTAAAATCACCTTCAATGGGCAAATCGAAAGTTGCCTCGTGAGTGGTGGGTCCCTACCCTACTCCACACGTGTCTTGGCTCGGCCAACGTGCTTCTGCCACGTACCTGGTTCGCTCCAAATGATTGGGGCATCCAATTTTGATGGAAAATATCCGGCTTACCCTCCCGCCCTTGGGCTTGGTCCAGTGATTACTGAGGGTATTGACGTACTTTCACATTATCCTTTCTTCAACCTCGTGAGACCCCCCTTGTTCACGATGCAGCACCAGACTCTGATCAACCTATGTGTTGACTAACTGCTTTGAAGCTGAACTTGAGCATTCAACCTCATAGTTACCTTCCGCCAAGTCACTCAAACTCGCCCGACCCTTCTCTTATCGGCGGGAGTGGCTGCTTCACCGAGGACCATCACACCACAGATGGAGGCACCAAGCCTGAACAACGATCCTCCCAGTGTGATGTGTTCCGAGCAAAATGGGGATAGTGGAGAGTTCCTGGAACACATCGGAGTTGTTTCACATCTTTTCTCCTCATCACAAAGAGGCCAGAGACCTTTTATAGGTATGGCTCACAGGTTCACTGCCATGGAGTCTGACTCCATAGGGACTTTTGGGGAAAATGTCATCATCTTCCAATACCCCCAAAACCAGGGTGGATTCAGTCCAAAATTCCCTCCCAAATCGATTGGGAGTAATATCCTATCCAGGCATGGGCCGTGCAGCAAGAAGGGAGTGTGAGATGATCACACCTACTATTCCCTATTTCCCGGTCATACTGGAGGTACAAGAAAAACCGACCACTGTCAATCTTAATTTGGACGGCTACCAAAGGGCGTGACACATGAATGGGTCGGGCCCTAGGTTCCAATTCAAAAATAAACTGTGACATTTAATGTATCTTTCCTTTTCCTATCCACTTTATATAAATCTTATTAATTCATATCTCTTTATTCTTAGTTCAAATAGGTCCCAAACTTTAAAGGAAAGTCCCTAATGACTCAAATTCGAAAGTATGAGAGACTTTTCTTCAAGTTACCACTTATTAAGGCATATTTTATGCATATTTTGTCTCTCCTATTCTTTAATATTCCTTATTTGGATTCCTTTTACCATTAGAAACCATGTGGACTAAAAATCTCATCCATGATGAGTCAATCTCACATCTTTCCACATATTACTCATATTTTCCTCATTATCTCAAATTTCCTTCTTCATTATGCATTATTTGATTTCTTCTTTTTCTTTTAATCATATTGGACTCATTAACATATTATGATCCACAAAATCACATGCACAAAGAAAATATTGCTAAGGGAATCCATTCAATACATATAATTCATAATCATACATTTATTGGGGAAACTGCATTTCTAACCATATGAACCCAAAAATTGGGGTCACTACTACAAAAATGGCTTATAAAGTCACTTTTCAAGGTGTCGGTTGTATACATAAATGGACACCTAAACTCTACAGTGTCAGTTTATAACATAAACCGACATACAATCTGTGAAGGTCGACCAGACACGGGTACCACTTTTATTAAGTGTCGGTTAATTAATAAAAAACCGACACCTAAAATCAACCGCCAAAACCAAAATTCCAGCGAAAAGATTACCTCCAAAATTTGACATATGTCGTCGGTTCATAAATAAATAACCGACGACTAAAGGGTATTCGCGAGACATGATTAGGTGTCGGTTGACCTTTAGTTAAAAATCGACGACTATAATATAGTATAGGTGTCGGTTTTTGGAATAGAACCGACACAGTTGGTTTATTTGTCGATTTATTTCAATAACCGACACTTATTGTCAACTTAATAGCTCAACAGCGCGAGCTTCTCTTCCCCTTTCCCAGTTTCATTCCCAATTTCAGTTAGGTCCGGCGATTTCTTGCTCGCCCCCTCCGGTCGTTGCTCCTCCGCCGCCAGTCCGTGCTCCTGCTCCTGCCCTCGCCGCTGCTCCGTGCTCACCGGCGGCCGTGCTCCTGCTCCTGCTCCTGCCCTCTGTGCTCACCGGCGGCCGTCCGTGCTCCTGCTCTGTGCCCTCATCGCTGCTTCGTGCCCTCACCGTCGCTGCTCCGTGTCCTCGTCGACGCTTCTCCTCTCTTTGCCGTCGCCTCCTCCGGTGGTTGCTGTGCTCCGGCCGCTGCTCTCCTCTGCCCTCAAGGTATGCCCGCCCGCCCTGCCTTCTTCCTTCTTCCTCTGCTCCGGCGGCTGCTTGGGCGGTGCCAAAGCACGCCCAAACAGCTGTTGGGCGGTGCCAAAGCACGCCCAAACAGCTGTTGGGCGTTTTTTTTATTTTTTTTAAAGTTATTTACTTATTTGTGTTTAGGGTTTAGGTATTGATTTTGTGCTTCTACTGAGTTGAATCGTCTATTGTCTATACAATACATTAAATTTTGATCAAGTGATGATATGTAAATGTAGAAATAAGTTAGTAAGGTATCAATGATAAGTCTGCTGTAATGTGATGCAAAATAGTTATTGTATCATGCATATCTTAATACTTTTTTGTTTTATAGTTGTATAGGGTGTTTTATGTGTGACAAGTCTATTGTTTTATATATAGTTGTGCATACCTGCGAGTTATCAGAAACACCTAAATGAATGTCTAACACCTAAATGAATATCTAGTTGTGTATTTTCCTAGTATCGTGAAAGATTCGCAATCGTGTGTATCACATGGGATTCTTATCTCAACACAATGTACTGCAATATATGCATCTAATGCCTTAAATGGAAGACTTGAATGTTATAAAATCCCATCAAAGTAGGTAGAAACAACTTATATATATTCAGATCTTAATAATTCCATGAAGTGCACATTATCTTACTCAGGAAAAGTATGTGTATAATGTAGGATTAGTTCCATATAATGGTTCAATTTAGTAAGCACCTAGAAACCCGTCCAAGATTTGCTCATTAGGAGTAAATCTTGGATAGTCCCCGGTTTGGGACTATTCTTGAACACCTAATCTCACTTAGGATGTAAGTGTATAATGTGTATTGGGTTTTCGAGAAAAATTCGGTAGCATTTCCTCGTTTGTTCTCTAAGTACATATGTAGACTTCTTTTCAAGATATCATGTCTACCACAATAAAGTTGGTTATGACAAGCAATAAAAGGTTAACTGATGTTATACAACTTTTTCTGAAAATATATAACATCGTTATATGTACTTACACTTTGTTAATACTAATATTGTGCAGTCTCTGTCCACCCATAACAGTCACTATGAACTGGGCCTCTATGTCAATGTTAATGTTCCCTATTGAAGAACAATTGGACATCATCCTAGATGATCGTTCCTTAAACCAATTGGTCATACCCAAACATTGGCGTTTTCTAAAAGGAAGACACTATATGCCTGGTAAAGTGACCCTAACTTTTGGCAATTATTCACATGTTATCGAGGTTGAGTATGATTTGGCGGGAAATCTTGTATCAAAATCCGGTTGGCATGATTGGATTGGAGAGATGCATGTGGTCCGTTCCAACAGGCTTTTTCTCCATCCAGTTGGTCATAATTCCATCAAAGTTTGGATAACCAACATCAACTGCGAGACCCCCGATCATCTTCTGTGGTATGAGCGCACGGCGTCGGATATCATCTATGAGGAATCTGAATCTGAGGCCCCTGTTAGTTCAGATTCATCTAAATACAGTGAGGAGCTTCGTGACATAGCTTCATCTTCAAAAAGAAGTTACTGATGCGGGACCATGTTGGTGTAGTATTTAGTTGTCTATCTATCTAGACTTGTCTGTATTAATAGTTTTTTTAATTATGCACATGTTTAGGGGTACACCAACCCCTTTGTTTAGTTACTGTTTAGGGGTACACCCCTGTGTGTGGATGTAAAAAGAGATTAATGAATGGAACTGAAAGTTGCTACATGAATGCTTATAACTGAAGTGTGTGTTCCCATGAATGTTCCCATTTGCATGATTACACTACTATTTTCTCATATTGTATAGTCTATTTTAATATGACATACTTACTTATATCTTGCTTAATGATGAACTGTAATGCACACATGTGACATGCTTGGAATGTAAATGATGAACTTTTCCCTAAATTGCTAATCATGCTTTTAAAGACATCAATAATCACCCTAACTTGAAGAACTAGGATTTTAGGTATAAGAATGACAACACATTATTTGTTGGCCTAGAAACTTGTCCAAGATTTACTCATTAGGAGTAAATCTTGGATAGTCCCCAGTTTGGGACTGTTCTTGAACACCTAATCTCACTTAGGATGTAAGTGTATAATGTGTATTGGGTTTTCAAGAAAATTTCGGCAGCATTTCCTCGTTTGTTCTCTAAGTACATATGTACTTGGAGAACAGGGGGGAAATGCTGCCGAAATTTTCTTGAAAACCCAATACACATTATACACTTACTAGTGAGATTAGGTGTTCAAGAATGGATAGGTGGTACACATTTATTATATATAATAATGACATCACATGTATTTGTTAACCCTAGACCCTAATCTTGTCCTAATATATACTTGTTTTCTCTTTGATCATAGAATGGATAGATCATGGATGTCCATTCGCAATTGTTGCACCCCAGAGTTTATTTCTGGTCTTGACTAGTTCATTAGATTTGCCGAGGAACATAGGAAACAACCTGGAGATAGGTTCTACTGTCCATGTAGGCATTGCGGTAACAACTTAAAAGTCAACACTGGTGACGAAATCAAAACTCATGTCATGTACAATGGGATTATACAAGGCTATACAGAATGGCACTGGCATGGAGAGATTTCAAACCCGAAACTAGTGGATGTCGATAGCAGTGCTTGTGTGGAAGAAGAAATTGCCTACGATGATGTAGATGTGAATGAACCAGTTCCAGTAGACATCGTTGATGCGATGCTGGATACTGATCCACCTCCCAATTTTAGAAACATTGTGCATGATGCTGAGATGTCGTTATACATAGGTTGTACTAAGTTTATGAAGCTTAACGCTGTGTTGAGATTGTATAAGTTGAAAGCTAACAATAGATGGAGCGACAAAAGCTTCACGTCATTGATGTCTTTGTTGAAAGAAATGCTTCCTGAAGGAAATGAGCTGCCAATCTCAACATACCAGGTAAAGAAATTGTTGTGCCCAATGGGAATGGATACTAAGAAGATACATGCATGCCCTAATGATTTGTATTATTTCAAAAGGGCTATGCGGATTTGAAAGATTGTCCAAAATTTGGTGTGTCACGGTATAAATTGACGACTTCGGGGGAGTCCAAAACTGCTTCTCCAGCCAAGGTGATGTGGTATCTACCTATAATATCACGGTTTCAATGCTTGTTTGCCAATCCGATAGATGCGAAGAATTTGAGGTGGCATGCAAATGTTAAGAAAAATAATGATGGGATCCTACGACATGCGTCTGATTCCCCACAGTGGAAGAAGATTGATGTATTGTACCCTGAATTTGGTGAAGAAGTCAGGAATCTAAGACTTGGGCTTTGTACAAATGGGATGAATCCATACGGGACATTGAGCAGCCAACATAGCACTTGGCCAGTCATGCTTGTTATATACAATCTTCCTCCCTGGTTGTGTATGAAAAATAAGTATGTAATGCTGTCATTGTTGATATCGAGCCCTAAACAACCTGGAAATGACATCGATGTTTATCTTGCACCTCTGATTGATGACTTAAAGAAACTCTGGGGTGAAGGTGTGATGACCTATGATTCTTCACGAAGAGAGACATTTCATTTGCATGCTATGTTGTTTTGCACTATTAATGACTTTCCAGCATATGGGAATTTGTCTGGATATAGTGTCAAAGGAGCTAAAGCGTGTCCTATATGTGAAGAGAACACTGATTCAATAAGACTAAAACATGGCGGTAAGAATGTATATCTCGGTCATCGAAGGTTTCTTCCAAAATTCCATCTGTATCGTAGGAAGCGCAAAGCATTCAATGGATTGAATGAGGAACGCAGTGCACCTAAACCTATACCAGGGGAGGTTGTTTATGAAAGAGTAAAAGACTTTGTCAATGAATTTCATAAGAGATCACAATGTACTACACGGAGTGACAATTCTTCATTCAAGAAGAAATCAATATTTTGGGATCTTCCTTATTGGAGTTCTTTGATAGTCAGACATTGTATCGATGTAATGCACGTTGAGAAAAATGTCTGTGATAGCATCATTGGTACTCTGTTAAATATACCAGGTAAGACTAAAGATGGAAAAAATCTAGACTGGACCTACGTGAAATGGGAATAAGGTCAGAATTAACAAAATTATAGGAAATGGGTAATAAAAGAACATACTTACCTCCCGCTTGTTACACGTTGTCTAGAAAGGAGAAGAAAGCTTTTTGTGAATGCTTGGTAAATGTTAAGGTGCCGCATGGTTACTCATCCAACATCCGTAGATTGGTATCAATGAAAGATCTGAAGTTGATAGGTCTTAAATCTCATGATTGTCACACTCTAATGCAACAAATATTGCCCGTGGCAATTTGATCTATATTGCCGAAGCATGTAAGGTTTGCAATCACCAGACTTTGTTTCTTTTTCAACACTCTCTACAACAAAGTTATTGACCCTGAGACTCTCGATAATTTGCAAAGATAAGTGGTTGTTACCCTATGTCAGCTTGAGATGTATTTCCCTCCTTCATTCTTTGATATCATGGTACATCTTGTTGTCCACTTGACTAGGGAAGTGAAAATCTTGGGACCGGTTTTCTTGCATTGGATGTATCCCTTTGAACGATACATGAGCGTTTTTAAAGGTGATGTTCGAAACCGTTATCGACCTGAAGGGAGTATTATTGAAGGTTATGTGGCGAGAGAGGTTATGGATTTCTGGAATGACTTTCTCAGTGGTAATGACACTCCTGATAATGACACTCCTAAAGATAAAGTCTTACATCAACTATCTCAAACACCAGATGATATTACTAAAACTATCAAATGCCTCGCCTTTAAACCAAAGTTGACTGTTATGTCTTATGAAGGGTATGACATTAATGGATTCACATATTACACAAAGCGCCAAGATGATAAAAGTGTCGTCCAAAACAGTGGGGTCACCCTTCAAGCATCGACTATGTTTTTTGCAAGTGCAAATGATAAGAGTCCACGTGAAGCTAAAATGTCATATTACGGTGTCATTGAAGAGATATGGGAATTTGACTACATAGATTTTAGAATTCCGCTCTTCAAATGTAATTGGGTTGATAACACCAAAGGAGTTATAGTGGATGAATTGGATTTCACTTTAGTGAACTTTGAAAAGATTGGCGAGAAGGCTGAACCATTCATATTGGCATCACAGGCGAAACAAGTATTTTATATCGATGATCCTGCAAATGATAAATGGTCGGTTGTCCTTCATGGTAAAAGACAGTTCATTGAAGATCCTATAGATGAAGAAGAGTACTATAATAAATATGATGACTCCAGTCCATTCTCAGTTGGGTTGCCAACTCCACAAAATATTGAAGCTAATGATGACTTATATGTATGCGGAGATCACAATGAAGGATTGTTAATTGATAAAAGATCACAATTTTAGAGGCATGCATGTTTATATTTTTTTATTGAAGATAAATGTTTACTTTTTTAATATCAATATCATTTTCTGATTTGATGTTTCATTATCTTCTAGTTAATACAAATGCTAAACATTGTGGGAGGGTGCTAAAGAACTATAGGACCAATCTCACCCGAGATTACATACGCGATGCTAAGAATAGGTTCTTGATTGATTCCAATTCTAGACATTGATCAGTATTTCACTAACTCTACACTAATAATTTTTGTTTGTATTCTCTTTGAAAAATAAATATAGGAAGAAGGAAGCCACACAGCAATACAACTACTTGGACCCCAAAGACTGAGAGGAGTTTGTTACCTAAAGAAAAACAGATGAATTCAAGGTATTAAGCGCCACTCCCAATTTAATTAATATACATTTTTATGTATTCACCTATTCAAAATTAACCTTTATTGTTACTAACCAAATCAATGTGCTAACTAACTAGGCTATCAGTGATGCTCAACGACAACTACATGTTACGACCACACAATGGGTCCAAGAGGATATGCAGGCGTTCGCCAAAGGTTATATAGATATATAGGCAGCAAGCCATGAAACAGCAAAAGAAGCCCCAATGAAGAGAAGCAGGATACAGATACAATACATAAAGTGCAGCACACACAAGTGTTTCAGATTCATATAACAACATGACAGACTAACACATATATAGTGCATAACAACAGCAATGCCGAATTTACATACAACACTACCTTAGTACATATATAGTGGGACTAAGGTGACGATCCCACCTGCTAAAACAGGTTACCGACAACTACATGTTACGACTGGGAGGTCGTGATTCAGCAACCATATGCATTAGCAGGTGGATCTATTTGTCCTCCTGCGAATGCATACGGTTGTTGAATCACGACCTCCCAGTCTTAACATGTAGTTGTCGGTAACCTATTTTAGCAGGTGGGATCGTCACCTTAGTCCCACTATATATGTACTAAGCTAGTGCTGTATGTAAATTCGACGCTGGTGTTGTTATGTACTATATATGTGTTAATCTGTCATGTTGTATGGACATCGATTGTATTGCTCAGGTATTATATAGTCTCATTAGATAATATGAAATATATCAATCTTATTTATAGCTCATTAATTATATATATATACATCATTCTCTTTACATGTGTTTAAAGCTGACCCCACTACAGGAACGGACTTACCAGATGTACATGCTCCCTATACGATGGGAGAATTAAATGAAGTAAGAGAAGAATGGGCAACAGCCATACAAATAGTGGGGGTTTTAAAATATAATTGGGATGTTGATAGCGAATAATGACTAAAGAATGATATTTTGTAAATGAATTTCTGAATTATAATATATGTGTGAATGTTTCTACATGTCTAGATGTTTCTACATGTGTCTGAGTGAAAATGAATGAAAGTGTTGGTTGCTATATGAATGTTTCTACATGTGTGAATGTGAATGAATGGAACTACAGATTGCTAGCTACATGAATGTTTCTAAATGTGTGAAAATAAAATGGAACTACAAGTTGTATTGCTAAATGCATGTGTGAATATTTTTGTTGTTAAATTTGTAGGTTTGTGGCCTGTTGTTGGCTGATATCAATGGATGTCGGAAAACCTGCAGTTAACTGCAGGTTTCCCATCCTACGACCAGCCACAGCAGGTCTGCAGACTGACAGAAAAAAAAAAAAACAATAGGCGTCGGTTATTTGTATAACACCGACACACAAAGTTATAGTGTCGGTTTTATATAAATAATCGACGCCTGTTTCCTGTGGTGCGAAGGTATATGGGGTCGGTTTATTATCTAATAACTGACGCTGATAGTGGCCAAGATGGCGCCCTTTCTGCAGCGTGAAGGTATATGGCGTCGGTTTATTATCTAATAACTGACGCTGATAGTGGGCAAGATGGCGCCCTTTCTGTGGCATGAAGGTATATGGTGTCGGTTTCTTATCTAATAACCGACGCCTATACCTTCGCGCCACAGGAAACAGGCGTGATTTCGGTGGTGTGCGAAGAGTTTGGGCGTCGGTTTTGGAACTGACGCGTAATGGGTGAGCTTTTAGTGTCGCCCACATAGGTGTCGCTTAGAAACCGACACTAAAGGCCCTAAATAACCGACACTAAAGGTAGGTTCTGTAGTAGTGGGTTGTAACAAAATTGGTGCATACATAAAAGGAAAATGGCATTATAATTGTTGAAAATAGAATTATGAGAAAATGTGCAACTTTCTAAAAGAAATTAAAATATGTGACTATTAGATAAATTAGAGTAATTATCTAGAAAAAAGTTGCAACATAATGTTTGAGGAATCAAATAGAATTATTTTGATATGACTTTCAGTATACTAGAAAATAATGATGAAAAGGAGAATAAGCGTACTCCATGAGATAATGGTATTGATTTAATTAATGTTTAAAAGGAGTAAGTTTTGTATCAGAGAGGCATCCCAATGAGTCCCAATTAATAGATATTACTTGATAAAGGTATTGGTGAATTCCTTAATTAGTTGAAGGGATACATTAAAGAAATAGATAAAAGAATAATATAGACTATAAATGATAAAGTGATTCTTAAATATATTAAATGACCAATTATCCAATGTGCACCATAAAGTTATGTGCATTCCTTAATGAATTTTTTTAGTTGGCAAATCCAAGTCTTAATAAGATTACTGTAGTATCTTTTGGTGACCTTTAGTTTTGTTAGAATAAAATCTAAGAGTTTTTGTATAAGGGAAAGTAACGAGAATATACTTCATCACTTATAAAAGGGCATGTTTTACCAATTACGTACGACTTGGAAACAAATCCCACCAATCCATACATTTAATATTGTGTGTGAATATATATATATATATATATATATATATATATATATATATATATATGAGAGAGAGAGAGAGAGAGAGAGAGTCGGGCTAGAATACACTCGAGTGTATTGAGAGCAGAATACGCTCAAGTAGTTTTTCATGATGCAATATTTTTTTCAAAAATCTAATCAATAAATCTTCTTAAACATCTTGTGAATAGCTCATATACAAAATTTGAGTACATTTGGACATTTATAGGTCATGTTATAAAGCCCGATATCTATCACTCACCCCTCAAAAGCCCCATGTGTCAAAGCCACCCAATCATCACCTTTATAACAACCCATGTTTCAGGACTATGTTTGATGATGTCAAAGTGTGCCCAACGACATGTGTTGAGTGTAGTGATTTTAGGTCAAAGAATCACATTCACCACCATCACTGTGAGTACTGACTGTGACTACCATGTCATGGTTCCATGTGTCAAACTCACGGTGGGTCTGTCTGGTACACTCATTCTCTAACAAGTACCTATGTGTCTGATTTGATATCTCTATATCATGACTAATGAGATTTTGTCATCAACCAACACCACAATCTAGTCTTGTGTGTTAGTATTGTCTATCTACCTTCCACAATGACATCTGACTAGGGACATAACAAGAATGTACAAACTCTTAGCATCCGTATGATCTCATCGTTCAGGTCCTCAACCTGAAAGCATACGTCATTGAGTACTTTCATTCTCTAGACATTCAATCTGTTCTATCACAATCTCAAATGACTGTACCAGAAAGAATTGGAAGCTTGCCTTTGATTTTTATCAAATAAATCTTAATGTATCCCACCAATCATCCCATGATTGGCTCTCACGGCATACATACCAACAAAGGAGCCACCAATGTAGAACATATATCGGCCAAGGGACCAACTAGGTGTCCACCAACCATATCGTCCAAACCCTAAACCTAGGTTAGGAAAGAAGAATCGGTCACCACATCATATCACCACAAACATATAGGCCATAGGCTCGCCTTTCAAGTCCAAAGGAGAGAAAGGGGTATTGCCACAAACCATCAACCAAGCATAACTTATTAAGCAAGGTGTTGTATCGGGCAAATCATAGTTGTATCGGGTAAAGCCCCATATCAGGCTAGTCATCTTCAATTTCTAGCCACCCATTACCATCTTAAACAAGGAAAACAAGATAAAGGCGGTAGTAAAATGTAGCATTCCCATTAGATAAGATTTCAAGTTCCATATACACATCTATCATGGAGAAAGGTATCAATTTAAGTACAAGAACCAATATGTGCATATATGGAGAGTGTGCATAATAGAGATGGTTAAGAGTTATGTAACCCACCTTAAGAGGATCTCCATGAAAGGCATCAATATTCTTGGTCCAAGCAGCAAACCTACATTCCTCTCCAAGAACATCACCCATCCAAAGCTCCAAACAAGCCTCTGGCACCATCATCATCACCTCAAGAAACAAAGGAAGAAGAAGAAGAAGATACCATGGTTATGTATAGCTCAAGAAGAAGAAAAGAGGGGAGATAGCCACGGCCTTGCCTTCTCACATCAAGGGCCTATCCATGGCCGAGAGGGGAAGAGGAAGGTGAAGGAGAAGGCACAAGGAAAGACTAGCAAAGAAGCATGACTCACCAAGGTCAGATCTTGAGCAAGGAGTCTCCATGGCCAAGGTGCTCATCCTCCCAAGCTCCATGGGAGTTTCCTTAAGCTCATAAGCTTCCATGCTCATCCCATAGAGGTAGGGGAAGGAAGGTGGTGAAAAGGATTGCTTGGCTAAGGAGGAAGGGGGTTATATACACCAAGGAAGAGAGAGGTAGCAAGGGAGAGGTGTCATAACCACATAAACCAAGGTGCCACTTTCTCTTGCACTAAATGCCATTTGTTGCCACCCTAGCAGATCATGCACATCCTGGTGATACACTCTAGAATGTGTATCGTGCAGTTGGGCAACTGCCATGGCCGATACACCCCTCAAACCAACACACCAAGCAAGCTTTGCCCGATACACTAAAAGACAAGGTAACATATGTGGCACATATATGTTATAAGGACCATATAGAGATGTCACTCCTCATCTAACAACCAAACAAGGTGAGCCTACTTCCTTCCATGATCTATATGATGCCAAACAGAAGCAAGAAGACTCTAGAGCTGATAATTGCATATTGACCCCTCCATTTTGGGTAATTTGCAATTTATACCAAAACTAGCACACAAAGCACAAGCATCAACCAACCAAGCTCAAACTTGGAACATAGGTTCTTCATAAGGCACCCCATAGCATCATCCTCTTTCTAATGATGCAAGATGACTAAAGGCATGCTCCACATGTGACGTATTGCAATATAACCCCTTACTTTGGGTAAATTGCACTTTGGTCCAAAACAGGCAAACATTGCTCAAACAACATTCAAACGGGACCAAACTGGAAACATGAGCCTGTCACATGATATGAAAGCATCTTAAGAAATTAGATTATGGTTCTAGGCACCTTTCATAAGAAAAGCAAAGAGGGTTATCCCAAAACTTGGGTTAGGGTCCTTACAAGTCATAAAGCCCTAACAAGGATTTTGCCCCTGAAATCCCAAGCGGAAAGAAGATGGGTGTTACTCACGCATCACATTATACAACTCTATAAAGCTCCTGGGTGTCACAGATCTGTGACTGACACACCTACTCTTCTCCCAGAATTAACTCAGGGTTTCCTTGTATTGGTCACAGACTCAACCCTCTGTCTCATCATCCTTTATCTGGTACATCCTTTGATATCGGAACATCACATGCAACTCGTATTGCTTAGGTATCAGTTCCTTCTGCAGATATATCACATTCCTCATTACGTTTCCGCTATTCTACTTTGATCTCATAGGATTGATTCTTAAGCTTCACATAACTAGTAGTCACCATTCTTCTTCCATATACGTTCCAATTTTTCCATCTCCTTTCACATGGGATGTCTCAAATACAAGGGAGATCTTTCTCAAAAGGGGTTATCTCAAGATTCATACACTACAAAACACATGTATGCACATGACAGGGCTCATAAGGCACCTCACTATGCATCGCTTAATGCTGAACACAAAAAGGAACTATCAGACAACTAAAGAACGAAGCTTCTTGTTTAAGAACGACCACACCATCTTGGTTTCAAGCCTACCATGTCTTACTGTCAGCTCCCAAGGTACAACAAGCACCAACTCAGGTGGTAAAATATATGCACTATCTCAACTGGTCTGGATAGGATCCACAACCTCATTCATCCATCTCTATCTGATGCAAATCATGCTTGGATCTTCCGTTACTCGAGACTTAGCTAGGAGTATTCCAAGGAATCAGGCTTAACTTGAAGAACCTTTCCCAAGACGACTCTATCTTCAGTTCCTTTCCTTGGGTGTATACCTTATGAGGCCATGTTTATGCGGAGCATAAACCCCTAATAGGTGATAACCATACTATAGGCACTTAGCCAGGTCAAACCAAAGCCAACCTCTCCATCTGAGACAACTTCATCTCTTCCCAAGGTTATCCATTCCCAGGGTTATCTCGATTCTTGACATATCAAACTCAAGAAAAGGAAGGATACGAGAAGGGTATACTCCATCCTGCACAACTAGGTCATCCAACAAGGTGCTCGACAACATGTTATCTCTCTCCTGACTAACAAAAGGAAGCATCTGCCAAACGTACTACAAGCGCTCAAAGGAGGGTACATCTTGAACTAGATCAACTAGAGAAGATAAGAGGCAAGAAGAAGACAAAGAAAAATGGAGTGAATCCATTCAACCTGCCTGTACACCCTGGTCATCTCACTGTTTCTAGTCAGCTCATGCCATGGGATCTAACTATTGCATGTTTCCATCTGCTGCCTGATCAAACCATCTGGTCCTCACTTGCTTATCCTTATCAGTGTTCCTTCATGATGTTGATCTGCTGCCTCGAGGGTCACCACAAAAATCTAAACTCCATAACAAGCTTCAGGCTGGTCAGTTCACAGTCAAGGATGATCTATCAGGACAGTTCACCTTCATACCTCTACGATCTAGGCATCTTGATTCTTAACCTTTTGCCAAAAGGCATGTTCTCATCTTCCCATACACTTGGCGCTTCTCATATACTAGTTTTTCCTTACCTTGGTATCCATCTCATGAGTCAAAACACATCACTTCCAGTATCACCTTCATATTCTACCATCGTCACTGGATCAAAACATGTCAAGAGGATCCTACCATCATCATCTATCACAGATATCTCTATCTTGGAAACTAAAGTTCAAGATCAACTGATACTTTTCAAAGTATCCAACCAAAGATCATTCTAAAAGCATACACATCAAGTGACACAGGGTCCACTTAACAACCACTCCCTCAGAAGGAAGGAACATAAAGGAACAAACTCCTACAAACACCCCATCAACATCTATGGTTTCATATCAAAGGGGAGGATATTATCACTTTCTTTGATCCTTACATGAGTTTTCCAACTGTTTAAGCATCGATAAACCTTGTTCCATCTGGTTTCATCCCATTTCTTCTTGGTTTCCTTGCACTCAGCATAGGAAACATCAAGACCATTACGTGTTATCATTCTTGTTCTCTTGTTACCATTTCATCATAATCATGATCATTTCCTAATTATATCATATTTTCATTTCCTCTTTGTGAAAAAGATCGTTATTCTTCACATATTCTTTATTGAACAGAGATCGTCTCCCTTGTTCTATTTTTCTTATCACGAATTTGCACTTTATACTTTCTCATTTTTTCTTACGTTAATTTGTTGGTCTCATATTATCTCAAGTTCCATCTTGTTTACTCATCACTTATTCTCGTCTTTCTTCTAACTTTATCTTTGCTTTCAGGTATTTTCTTCATCTTGTGTGAGTTTTACGCTTTTACTTACCTTGTGATCACAGGTTAATTTGTCTTTTGTCATGTATATCTCCTGAGATTATAGTTTCAAGAACTTATCTCATCATATTCTTATACATATTTAGGTTTCATAGAACCATTACTTTGTCTTTTGATTATCAAGAATCCATGTATTAAGGAGTTATGGTGCATTCATCTACCTCTTTTATAACATGATTAAGGTATTATCGTCGTATTTCCTGACTTGTTGTGCTCTTTAGATTTCTCGAGAATGACTACTTGATCAGACTAATCAAGGAGGAAGCAATCTAAGGATCCACACTTACCTATGTATTCAATATTTGAATACCTGGCCATGGCATCCAATTACTGAGATTAGGTAGTATGCACCATATTTTATGTCACTGGCCAACCTTAGACACCATCCTAATCCTAGTCCCAGTATCCCTATAGACTTGGCGAACCTAGAGAACTGATACCAAACACTGTAACACCCCATCCACAACAAAACATGATTACATGCTAACCAGCGGATTACCGAAAATCATGGGAAATTTAAACTGATTTACAACAAGCACCACAAGATTAAACATATAATATCTGAGCCAACACTTTTCATTTCATAACATCTTTTCAGGGTGCTACAACATAATTTCCCATCATCTCTTTACATGAAATAACTGTTTCAAATGTTGCTTTACATCAAGGTACATAAACCGAAAACTGTACAATGATCATTATACAAGAAGCATCAAAAAACTCTCTCGAAGACCTGAGTGTACAGGGACGACACATAGGACTCTACTACTAGACACTATCTATCCCACCGGGTATGATACCTCTACATATCATCCGTAGCCACATGATCTTCATCTCGCTAGACACGTCCACCTAAAGATGGTTATTAACTAGCGGGGTGAGACACACAATCCCAGCGAGAAACATAACCCTCTACCAACTTTATAATGATCATAGATAACTGGTATAAGTATATTATAGGATAAACGTACTAAGAAAAGCTAACTTTATTAACATTCTTACCAAACCATCAGGAGGCATATAACTAGGCATTCTGTATGGAACATGATTGACAAGATAATCTTTATAATATCTTATCACAAGATATAAAGAACGTACATATAACTGCAAGATATAACTAGATCATCTACACAAGCGAGGCCTCAACCAATGTTCTATGTTTTGCCTTAAGCAATATATTCTATAAGGCTGGATTACAATTTATTATGCCCTGAGGAAGTGAGTCGTACTGCTCAATTCCAACCTTCGGTTGTGAAGCCCAAAGCCAGTGCCATACAAGGTCAATGGATGATCCAAACTCCACGACCTCTCCTCCTCGTGGTCAGTGCACAATAACCAACAAAGTGGCCTTAGCCACAGGGTCAGTCCTGCAGGCTGCTCTTTCTCTAGCCCGACTTGGTACAAGTCTCGGAACTAGTATACCTCTGAGCCACAGGACAAATCACTATGCTCCTAAGCCATGAATGCATTCAAGCTCCTTCACACTGAGCCATGGGCATGATCACCATGCTCTTATACACATCGTGAGTCCACAACCATAGTTGCATTTTGATCCTCCTATTTTCAGCTAGGAGAAACCTCGCATATTCAACAATATGTGCTCTGGGTTAACTCATAGGAGAACCCATTTCACCATCACCTAATTACTAACAATGATGGATCTATGTCCGGGGCGAACTACATGAGAGATTCATCTATAATTAGTTAATGTATTTTAAGTAGATTATTGGGGCAATCAAGTTGTATTAAGCAACCACATATAAAACATGAACAACATTACATTCATTACATTGGTATTATATTGCTACTGCTATTTCCATTGCCCTCAATAATCATCACATTGCCATGGGATATAAATCCCTCACATCATCTCATAGTGCTACTGCCTCTCAAGGCTTCATCATTACACATCATCATGGGATATCAATCCCTGAATTCATCACATTACACCAGTTCCTCTCAAGGCATCATCAACATCATTAGGGAATATCAATCGCTCATGTCATCACTATAGGATCACATCTCAATCGGCCTTTCTCATTATACTGATGATATATGTTATCTAATCAACAAGACATATCATTATTACTTAGATATTGCACATACATCAAGTGCTATACAAAACACATAATCATATAATCACCATAGCTCTTACTTGGCTATGAATTCAATACACCTGCATGGTTAGCTTGCATAAGAAAGAGATAACTGAATCACCAAACATAGAACATAGATCTTAGAGAACATATTATGATTATCATGCTATCAAGAATTTAGGTGCACATGATTGGAACACCATCCATGTTCATAGTTGTGTTTGTGGTCAATTTATATTATTGTTATCAAACTGTGAGCATCCATCATGCCTCATATGTCATGAACATATCTTTGATTATCATGTCATCAAGATTAAGGTTTATAGCATTGGAATATTCTTCCATCATTATGAACATATGCAGATTAATGTCATAACTGGTGTATAAATCAATACATACTACTGTTACCACATCATGGGTATCCCATCATACCATATATCTCAAATCATACTTGCATCATCCCAAAGGATTAACTTTAAGGATCGTACACCATGATCCACCATCCAACTTAATAAGAGGTTCATCTATCATTAACCCATAGGTAACCACTATACAAGGGTTCATAACCTATCTTGTCATAGCTTCAACAATAACAAAGGTGTACACTCACGATAATGTGCATAGGGTATCGGGTTAGACAACAGCCCTCACTAAAAGGGGGTATTAGATAGAGTACCAACTCTCACTCAAGGTTGTCGAGTACAAGTATGAAATACATTCATGCACAAAGGGGGTATCGTGCCAACCAGGATCAATGATGTGTCGTGCAACCTGATCTAGAGTTGGGTATCATGCATCCATGCAAGGTCGATATTAGGTAACTAGGTGCAAAGGTGTGTGTCGTACAGCACATGGGCATCACCTATCGCCCAAAACCCTACCACCCATTAGGGTTAGGGTTTCATATCGGGCAACCCTCAACTCTCTACCGCCTAAGACACTAAGGCTAGGGTTTTATGTCGTCCAACCACCATATCGCCCACCATCATCATCTTGGGTATATGTGCATATCGGTCACAAGGTCAATAAAGAGTTCACTTATCATATCACCTAAGGCTCAACTCTAGAAGAGGGTATTGGGCAACAACCTCAAGGAGCCACCATGTAGAACATATATCGGCCAAGGGACCAACTAGATGTCCACCAACCATATTGTCCAAACCCTAACACTAGGGTAGGAAAGAGGTATCGGTCACCACATCATATCACCACAAACATATAGGCCATAGGTTCACCTTTCAAGTCCAAAGGAGAGAAAGGGGTATTGCCACAAACCATCAACAGAAGCATAACCTATTAAGCTAGGTGTTATATCGGGCAAAGCATAGTTGTATCAGGTAAAGCCCCATATCGGGCTAGTCATCTTCAACCTCTAGCCACCCATTACCATCTTGAATAAGGAAAACAAGCTAAAGGCAGTAATAAAACGTAGCATTTCCATTAGATAAGATTTCAAGTTCCATATACACATCTATCATGGAGAAAGGTATCAATTTAAGTACAAGAACCAATATGTGCATATATGGAGAGTGTGCATAATAGAGATGGTTAAGAGTTATGTAACCCACCTTAAGAGGATCTCCATGAAAGGCATCAAGATTCTTGGTCCAAGCAGCAAACCCACGTTCCTCTCCAAGAACATCACCCATCCAAAGCTCCAAACAAGCCTCCGGCACCATTATCATCACCTCAAGAAACAAAGAAAGAAGAAGAAGAAGATACCATGGTTATGTATAGATCAAGAAGAAGAAAGGAGGGGAGATAACCATAGCCTTTCCTTCTCACATCAAGGGCCTATCCATGGCCGAGAGGGGAAGAGGAAGGTGAAGGATAAGGCACAAGGAAAGACTAGCAAAGAAGCATGACTCACCAAGGTCGGATCTTGAGCAAGGAGTCTCCATGGCCAAGGTGCTCGTCCTCCCAAGCTCCATGGGAGTTTCCTTAAGCTCCTAAGCTTCCATGCTCATCCCATACAGGTAGGGGAAGGAAGGTGGCCAAAAAGGATTGCTTGGATAAGGAGGAAGGGGGTTATATACACCAAGGAAGAGAGAGGTAGCAAAGGAGAGTTGTCATAACCACATAAACCAAGGTGCCACTTGCTCTTGCACTAAACACTACTTGTTGCCACCCTAGAAGCTCATGCACAGCCTGGTGATACACTCTACAATGTGTATCGTGCAGCTGGGAAACTTCCCTGGCCGATACACCCCTCAAACCGACACACAAAGTAAGCTTTGCCTGATACACTAAAAGACAAGGTAACATATTTGGCACATATATGTTATAAGGACCATAAAGAGATGTCACTCCTCATCTAACAACCAAACAAGGAGCCCCTACTTCCTTCCACGTTCTAGATGATTCCAAACAGAAGCAAGAAGACTCTAGAGCTGATAATTGCATATTGACCCCTCCATTTTGGGTAATTTGCAATTTACACCAAAACTAGCACACAAAACACAAGCATCAACCAACCAAGCTCAAACTTGGAACATAGGTTCTTCATAAGGTGACCCATATCATCATCCTCTTTCTAATAATGCAAGAGGACTAAAGGCATTCTCCACGTCTGACGTATTGCAATATAACCCCTTACTTTGGGTAAATTGCACTTTGATCCAAAACAGGAAAACATTGCTCAAACATCATTCAAACGGGACCAAACTGGAAACATGAGCCTGTCACATGATATGAAAACATCTTGAGAAATTAGATTATGGTTCTAAGAACCTTTCATAAGCAAAGCAAAGAGGGTTGGACCAAAACTTGGGTCACAGTCCTTACAGTTGTTCTTACTAAAACCATCTAAATGATGTTGCATACCATGTCCCTAAATTAATATATTTAATACAGAACACATATATTTCATATTTCATATAAAAGGAGAAGATATGATATAATTTGTATTGGGTGTCCTTATCCTCAATCTTGGACATCTACTATAAGATGCACATTGATAAAAAACACATGAATATATTAATGAGTGATGCATATTTACTAAAGTGCACTGAGGATATGTTAGGAAGAAGAGCCTGCTAACATGTTATAATAAAAAAAAGTGTGATTATTACTTTACATTCCAAAAACTTTAGCAGTGTATATTATTAGTAATATAAGACATCTTTCAAGTCATGGTAGTGAGTGTCATTATCAAAATTTTGATGGGTTTGTATCAAGAGTGGTTTTTAGAGTAGTTACATTAGTAGAGAAATTTGAATATCGTGCATGATAAGAGGTGGTGTAGCATTGGTTTTCTCATTAAATACAAATATCTATAATAAATTAAAACTTCTCTGGACATGACCATGAGTGGTGAAGGTACATGAGATAGCATGGATAGAAAACTTGAACAAAAAGGTTGTAAACCATAAAATATAGAGAAAATGGGGGCTTTTGACAAATTTTGGTAATTTTTCTGCATTCATATTGATTTGACGATAAATCTTGACAAATTTACCACTCTTGTCCCAAGTCATGCAACATTTTATTTTCCAATGACATGGTGCCAAAGTAGGAACTATGCAAACACATTCTTGTATGGCTTCAACTACTATCTTTCAGTCAAAGTAAATATTGATCCTCTACCATTGCTTTGACCATGTATCTTCCATGGAAAATTACATAGTAGTCACTTTTTGGAAGTAGAACTAACAATGATGCTAAATGCCTTCTCTGGCCACCTTTTTGGAGGCCATTAAAATTATGATCTCTTATAGTCCTCTTGTAGTGACAACAATGTTAGTAGAGATAATGATGACAAAATCATCGATGTTTAGTTTTACCCAAGAAAAGGAGGGTATGATCTGGTGAAGATCATGTAGAGTCAAAGCTATACAAAATTATGTATACATCTGGAAAATGTCATGACATTAGAACAACCAAAAAAGATAGAACCACACAACCTTGCCACATAAGATTTTTTCAGACTGAAAATGAACTTATTCAATATTCTCAAGATGGGACATGCAGTGAGGAAAATAACAACCATTGTGGAAGGTTGAAGGTTCATAATAATCCAGGATGAATTATGTGAGGAGAAAAAGTCTACAACAAATTATCGAATTGTAATTTCATCCATACTTCTCAGGGTACCCTACAATCAAGTCGAGCATGTATGATACAACCTAGTTCATATTTATATATTGGGAAAATAGCATCATCAAAAATAAATTGCCCTTTGCTAAGTACATTTGTCATCAATCCTTGATGCAATATTTTCCAAGTAAATACTTTTTATTTAGTCAAAAACATAAGCTTCCATAAGGTTTTCCACAACCCAAGAGATGTTCAACCATTATCCCTTCTAAATATCATATATGTTGAAACTTGTATGGAATATTCCACTAGAATGAAGAGACCAAGAAAATAGATCTTGCAAATCTATCATTTGTAGGTACAATAAGGCTAGTAAACATATCAACACACTATTTTTTCATTACCTACTTTTTCACATGTATTTATGCATATTTATCTGAAATGCAAATATTGGTTTATTAAGGGTGTATTAGAAAACTTGTGATACCTTGTATTCAAATTATGGATTTAAAGTGCAAAACTTCCTTTGCAGTGTTTTTTTTGGACTTTACTATTTTCAATAATCCAATCATGGACATGGGGAAAAGAAAGAAAAAACTCCACAAATAATGGAATTACTAAAAGTAATGGGTAATTGATAATCTGTATATGGAATTATGAGACGTTTTCTAGATAAGTGGTATTAAAGGAAACTAATGAGTTGGTTTCATTCCTATGTTGTTGTTAATGAGAAAGGTAATCAAAATAAGAAATATGGCCAAGTAAGACAGAGAAAAGAGTTAATTTTATGCCTTAAAACCATGAAATAAGAAGGAGACACGAAGACTAATAAAAATACATTTTAGTTAAGTATTTTGGTCTCAAAGCTTGCCCACATCTATATATAATTGCTAGAAAATTCTCTTTAAAATTTAAGAGAAAAAGGAGTTTTGATGTGGTATGGGTAAATAATTAAATGTTTTTCTAAAACAGTAAGATTTGACTAATTAAGTTATTACAATGGTTCCCAAAAATTAGATGTATGTTCGACAAGTTAATATTGACTTATCATCCAATTTTGGTTGTAAAAATAGGTTCCTAGAATCCTTGAGAAATCCAATTAAGAAGAGGGTTGTTTTTAAAATTAATGCTTATATTTCATATTTAGAAATCGAGTAAATATCTTTCCAACTATAGCTCTAGCTACCGACGGCCCTATTAATATGTCACGACCTCTTTGACCTTTGAATCCAAAATCAAAAACTTTCCCTTTCTCTCCTACCTCACGATAGAAGAGGAAACTTTAGGAAATAGTAATCTAGAGAAGCCTTCTCCCCTTTCTCCCTCCACACACCACTTTTTCCCCTAACTCTTATTTTGTTAAATCTTCTAGAGAAAAAAAATCTAGAGAACAATAACACAAAGGAAACCATGTCAGTTTGAGAGAGTGCCCAAAATGTTATCCATTAAGGGAGATGATGATACATGGGGGAGCAAGGATCCTAGCAACCCCATGCCTATAAAAGGCATCATAGGACCACTGAGCTGGATATAACAAGAGGCAACCTTGAATTTCACAAGGACTGCTTTATAACCCTCATCTCGCCGCTTCCTATCTTTAGAAACCATGGATTACTCTCAGCGGTCCAGGGTAATGCGAGCCAATTGTCTTGGTTGAGGGAATCCTAGCATAACCATGGAGAAGGAAAGAGGCTAAGAAGGGAAGAGGAAGGCTCTGACTGGCTCATTCATGGGTGTTGCGGCGACCCAATTGTAGACCAGTAACCACCGCTTCCCCCAGCCACCAATCACCTTGCTCAAATGGACTCTGAGTTCGGTTAGACTCAGCAGAGGCATGTGTACCTCTCCCTGATCATTTTTCATCATGGATCATAAGGTCAACTACTTAGTTGAATGGCTGAAGGTACTAGTTCATGAAGCATAGATGCACAATGGTGGAAGATGAAGTACAACACATATGCATCCTTTCCCCCGAGTCTTACATAGGATGGTAAGGCCTCTTTCATCTTTTGAGTCCTTTAGCAAGAGCCGCCTGTGTGTACAACCTAGATGAGGCAACTGCAGGCCATTGTCTCCTTCAAGCCTATGTGTCCCAAAGAAGATAATGATATTTTCTGGCATGGCATGTTTTGATTGGCCCAACAATGTTAATCTTACAAAATTTATAGTAATGGATAAGGTTATCATATTAAGATAAATTATATATGAAAGTTGATCATAAAAATGTAAGGAGACCAATAGAAATAGTTTCAAGAAATAGATCTACATCTAATTCTAAATTGGATAAACTTGTTAACCTTAATGTATTTAAAAGAATGGAAACCCTAATTTCTTGGTCTTGAAGAATATAACTTGCTTAAATGACTTTAATTGATAAAGTTTAGTCTTTTTGGATAAAAATGGCATCTTTGGCTTGGTTTGTGTATAAGAATGCACTTGATGATAAAATTAGGGTTTTTAGGTCAAAAAGGCGTTAAATATGTTTATTAGGGTTTGGAAAGCCAAAACCCTAATGAAACCCTACGTTGACCCCAAACCCTAACTTGGAACCCAAGTCAGTCTTAATGGTATATTTTGAACAAACTAGTAATACTTGGGTCTTATGCTTTAATTTTAGGATATGTGTGCTTAGAATGTTGTTGCCTTAGGACATCAAGTTACTTTTGATGTTTTTCGAGGATTGTCAAAATGTTTGCAAATAAACACGCTTGTGTATTTATTTCTTGTAACTCATAAACTCACTATGGATATTACATTATATGGATGTGACTAGCTTGAATCCTATGCCACCTCTGGATGTATGGAAATATAAGGAAAATTATGATTAAGCCCCTAGGACAGAGGATCATCGAAGATCAAACCCTGGTTTGAGAAAACTTATATGGAACCTTAGCACCCAAGGGGAGAATGTGGCCTATGTCCACTATTGGGACAACACCCTAAACAGGTTTCATAGAGGTTGGATAGATCAGGGTTGAGTAGTTATGATGAAAATGTTAATTTTGATTCTGTAACAATAATTTTTGTGGATATGTTGGCACAACTAGATGTGAACATTTTGTTCCCCCACATACCAATATAACTTGTTATATTGATCGTGTTTGGATTCATTGCATTTTAGGTACATGCAAAATTTAAAGATGCTCAGAGACATGATAAACCAGATGAAATGACATGAAGGAACTAATCTATAAGGAGGATTCACTAGACACTTATTTTCTATTTATAATTTAATGATAGAAATTCATGTAACACTTTAGAAGAGCATTTTGTAAACATTATTTGAATTATTGGAAATATTTGCTATTTTATATTGTTTGGTAAAATCTAGATTCTTGGGAAAATTTTAGGTAATGCCTCTCAACTTTAAGGCCATGCTTGATTGGGGGTTGTCAAAATGTGAGTTCATTACATTTGGATTCAAAGCCCCTGATTTTTCAAATAATATTTAATAGTCTATAATTTCAAGTAATCTTTAGAAACATAAGAAAACTTGTTAAGACAAAACTTGATGGCAATGGATCATCGTTTTAAGGGATCAAAATATTTTCCTACTCATCATTAAGTTGGTATACGAGGACTCCCTTAGCCAATATGATACTGGCCTGGCCAGAACCAAGGGTTAGTCTGAAGTAATATTTCCTCTATGTCTTGTCATCTCTACTTTCATCCACTTCTCATCCTCTTGCTTAATAAACCCTAAAAGATACGTCCCTCCTCACCTTGAGTTAGGGTTTTTGCAGAAAAAGTAGGATTAAGGCATCCTCCACCAATTAATGAACATATAATGTGTAAATAATACTAAAGCAAAGAAATTGGTTTCATCAGTTTTTCTATACATAAACCTTAGATGGGGCCACAGTTAGCTTAGAAAACCCGTAATAGATTCAAGGGACATAGGAAACCCTAAAGTGTTGGGGTATGGTTCCTAATGCTAACTTTAAATCCTAATCTAAGCAATGGATAGAGAAAAGAGAGGAAATCTGGTGAGTTGGGATACCTTAGCACACCCATTCATGCAAGTACATGGAGTAAGGCATGCATGGGTAGTAAGTGATTATCTAGCAAGGAAAATATGGAAACCCTTAGTGCAACTTCTGGATCTGGTGTCCCACCGTAGGGTGGGTCAACCCAAGAGTGGATAAAAGGTCTATGAGAGAGATAAAACCCAAAGGACGGGTGTGACTAAAAGTCTAAACTTCATCTTGTAGGCATCCTGACAGGTGTTCCCACACAGATATAAGTAGAAGGTAGACAAGCATCTACGTGAAAGAAAGTGACATCAAGGCTGGAAAAGGGATTAGTTCTAAGGCAGAGGGTTGATGCTTATTATATTATGAGATAGGAATACTAGATGCAATGGACAAGCAGTTTAGTATTACATAATGAGATAAAATGGTTTATGATGACCTCAATTGAATTTGAGGATTTTACTTTAGTTTTGAAATTTTAAAGAATAAGATTTGATAATACAAGTATGTATGCTTCTCGAATAAGATAAGATAGTTAAGGATAAGATGTGAATCTATAGGATCGTCAACCTCTTCTACCCCTAGTGTTAGGAGTAGTTATAGGGTTAATTCTAGGAGAGAGTGAGACCCATAGGGGTTAGGAACCTAAACTCCAAGACATGATGAATTAGGAGAAATATTTGTATGATAGGACCTAAACTAGACTACCCTTGAGTGGATGAGTTGAATTATAGTATGCATGATCCATAGAAGCTTGTCGTACGCTAGATGTCATTGGGAGAACCAAAACCTAGAGATAGAGAGGGAGGCTTCTTATACATATGTATAGATGATATGAGTACCTACCAGCTAGGTGAGGGAAAGTGTCACGGAACCATTTGTTACCCTAGTTCCACACTCCTAATGGCTACATAACCAAAGGCAAGTGGAATCAGGCACCTGTCCGGAGAATGGCACAAATATTTCACACATGAAATATATATGTAAAAGTAGTAACAACAAAAGATAACAAGATACTATACAAGGGATGAAGAAGAATGTACCCATTTGTATATTCGAGTATACCTATTTATATTGCATTTCATAGGTTAGAGTCTTGAGTGCAGATGATCTTTATTTGGAAACTACAAATTTGATAAACAAAAGATATTAATGCCAAAGAATTAAGTACACTATGAAAAGCATGTAAACACTTTAACAGTAATAGTAAATATTTTCTTTGCTAGGAACATGATAATAAGAAAGAACATAAAACAAGGTGAGAAAAATAAACAACATTCTTCTATACAAAACATGTTTTAATTTTCATTATCCATGATATCAACATAGGCCTTTGACCACTTCTCAAGGAAGGGTCTGTGAGGGGCATTCATGCACCCTATTTCTACATGAGGGACCACAAGACTAAAGTCAATGAGCTAACCCTATTTGGTTCATGCCTTGTGTCCTTACCATAAGAATTTAGGCAGGTACACAAGGTTATATAATGGATTTCTATATGTTATGTTCATGGTTTATCAACATATTATGGTCAACATGAATGTAGTACTTGTAGGGAACAATAACTCAAACAATTAATTACCCAGGCAAGCATTCATATGAATATACATACAAGAAAGCCAATATCATAGTAGGGTCAAGAGAGAATGTACCTTATGAGAAATAAGCAAGATATGATAAGATCTCTAGTAAGAGTCTAGCCCAAGGGGACCTATGATGCAAAAGATATAACATGGAGTCTTAGTTCAAAGGGTTTTAGTTAATATAAACATGAAACCATCATGTGGATGTTCTCCTAAGCCTAAGTATCGAATAGTTCAAGTGGGGACCCATCTTGTCAAACACGCATACATTGATTCAACATTAATCCTAAACCTTAGGTCTAGGTGAAACATCCACACTATGAGTACTACAAGATAGATATAAGGTATGCTTTATCAATAGGGGTTATTATGATATTAATATTATCATCAAGGTTAGACAAGAAAGATCATAACTAGCCTCATTAGATCAATTTCGTGTAATATGGTCTTAATCCAAGTCAATGAAGCATTAAGGGCATAGAATGATCAAGTTAAGATTGTAAAGATATAGCATGATAAGTTATTGACTTGAAGTCATTAAGATATCATATCTAAAATTAGAGTTTGATCTAGCATGTTAGATCTCGATAAGCACCTTGTGAAGTGAAGAACATACTAGAGGTCATACATATGTCACATGTATTTAAGGGTTGATGAGAGTATTACATGAAATTTAGTGTCACAAGTCATAGGGGATCTGATCTAAAAGCTAACATAAATGATTGAACATTTAGGATCGCTATTGCATAAGTGTTTAAAGATCAAAAACTATAAGTACTTAAAATCACATCTTAGGGCATAATAGTGCACAAAGGGGGGCACTTAAGTCATATGAGTTACTAAAGGAAAACATCGCATAAGACTTTAGTTAAACAAAACACTTATCATGAGCAAGATTACTAATTTAGGGATTGGATGATCATTTAATGATTACATATATCAAAGTCCCAAGAATCAAGCAACTAATATCATATATAAGCAAAAGGGCCACTTTTATGTCAAAAGAGTAAGAGTGTACATCAAACATGACCTACTTTGTGATTAAAGGTAAAAGATGGCTAAAAGTTACTGATATAAAGAATAATAGTGACATAATATGCACACAAAAAAACTAGATGGAATTAGGATACAACATTAAACATTCAAATAGCATATAAAAGACATGGTTTTAGAATAACATGAGAAAATAAAGGAGAACTAGATTTTAAACTGGTTCCAATAGATATATCTCGTTGAAAGGATCAAAATTCATATATCATATGCCTTATTTGGCCAAAGGAATTAGGAGATATCAATTTTCAAATATTTGTATTGAAGACTTTGGTGGTAGGAAGAGGGTGTTACAAAAAATTATGTGATGCACGAGAACCCTTGGATTCTAGATCAGAGACTCGCATGCGATCTCATGACCCACACCCCACTATGGTCGTTGATGCATGGTCAACACTTGACATGCATCGATCATGCAGCTATTACTGCATGCACCTCCTCATGGAAGAAGATGGGCAAGGATTATCCATATCGACCCTATAGATCCCACTCGACGGCCAAGATTTTGTCTTCTTCCCAAAGTCATTCCACCCACACCCCTTGTACCAGTCTATAGTGTTGGGGAAACCCAATGTTGATGTAATGGGCCCGAAGTCCAGGTGATATGCGGGAAGAGGTAAGCCCATCCTTGGTGCAACATTGCGAGGAAGAAGGCAACCCCGATTTGGTCCGAGATGGGATGAGAAGGAGATACCCAAATAGGGGTTGTGTGGAAACAAAAAAGCCAAGAAGGAGAAGTCAGGGGTTAGGGTTTATAAAAAGTTGAGAGAGAAGATGGGAACCTGGAATAGAAGAAAAGAATTGAAATGGAGGATCAAATTGGCGCAAAATAGCATGGAGATATGGGGTTAGGTGGGTTCAGCGCCATGGTTGCCAACCATGGTGTACGGAAGTAGGGGACATACTCCCAACCATCCGATCGAGGAAACATCTTTGGGTAGTAGCGTCCAACAGCCATGAACATTTGCTTTTAGGATCAGGGATATTGATTGGTCGAGGGGAGTGAGCTCGGATCACGTATTGGTAGAGAGGGGGAAAGGGAAAACGGGTTGCATGGCCAGACTTTCGACCCATTCAAGGCTAAATCAAAATAAATGGCTAGAAAACAATGTTAGAAATAATGATATTTGAAAGGAGTACATATATCTCATCCTAGCTCTGATTTTGATGAAACAACATTCATTAGAATTGACAAAAAAAACTCTATGAATGAGAACAAGGATGGAATTCAAAAGTTTACAAGTCTATGAACAAAATTCAAAGGAAAGGTTGTGATGTGTTACCTGAGGGTAAAATGGATTTGAATTTAAATGGAGCATTGTTTAAGTGATGCTTGTATACTAGATGGACTAATTTTGCATCAAACTCATTGAAGCGTGAAATTGGAGGTGAGGACAAGAGTGTGGTCCAAAATTTGGAGTTACATACAAAAGGTGAGGTTCCAGGTTGTCACATCAAGTTTGTATACTAGATGGACTAATTCTGCATCAAACTCATTTAAACATGAAATTGGAGATGAGGACAAGATTGAGGCCCACAATTTAGACTTGCATACAAAGGGTGAGGTTCCAAGATATCACATCCTTGCCACCTTAAAAGTAAATTTTGTCCCAAAGATAAATCAAGTCATCAATCAAGATTGAGTGTTCCTATTCAACATCAAGATCATCATAGTATTCTCATCAGGTATCCTCACCACTTACAATATCCATGTTAGTCCAAAAGCAAGAAATCAATAATCATGGCCAACACATAGCTACCTAGATCATCAAATTGGAAGTATCATCACATGACACACAAATTTTGGAGAGATTATCCTATACATCACCAAATTTGGAGCGATTACATTTCAAGTCAATCAAATAGAGTTCAAGAGTAAGGCATGACTTTCTTTTCCAACATTTAGGGTTCTAGATTCTACATTGGCCTAGGTGGGGATATACATCCATGATTGAGATTTCATATTTCAACAATTCAAGACAAACTTCATATTTCAACATCATAATTTTGTACTCAAAATTGATGAAAGGTCCCACCCTAGTCCACATGGAGTTTAACCTTAAGTCATAAATCGAGGAAGTTAACATAATCATCATTTTACATTTTTGAGGTTTGGGAACATGGAAGTGATTAATCATATATTGAGGGTGACCTCAAGATCCAAATAGGGTGATCATAGGAGTCAGATCAATATCAAGATCAATAATCACAAGTCAAGATTTCATAAATCAATGTCGAGAGTCAAGTTTGGACATCAAAGTCATAGGTCCATACATTTAGAAGTTCGGTTTTAGATTCCTATTCATACCTTTAGAGATTATCATTCATTTATATCCAACAATCAAGCGAAATTTCAAACATTATTCGAGCAACATTTTTAGAAATCGATGTCGAGTACAGTTTCATGGTGTTCAAGGTCGATGAATGATTCAGACCTAGGTCTTTCTAGGAACATCCACAACTGATAGTCAACATCATCATATTTCAAGAGATTCAATATCGAGTATCAATAAGGTCTTAAATTTGACCTATTAGGGACATAGGTCAAGGAGTCAAAATTGGGTGGAAGGGATTCCCTTCCCAAACTCTAAATAATCAACAAAGATGAAAATTTAGATACATTCATAATAGGGACATGACCTAGGTTAGGAGAGTTATAAGTCAACACTACCATAATCTTGCACAAAAGTTTACATCAGTCATGGACCATCAAGCATATCAAAATAGAGTGAGTATCGAGTATCAAATCATATGTCAAAGTTCATGAGATCAAAGATAAGGATCAAAATAGGGAAACCATCTTTCAAAATTTTGTAAGATCAAGGTCATAATAAAGAAATCATATTTTAAGATTTCTCAATATCATGGTCATAATCATGTTCCCTTCCTTTCATGGTCAAGGTAAAGGTAGATTTTGGAAATTGAGAGTCAAAGTTAGAAGTCAATTGAGAATTCAAGAGTCTGAGCATAATAGGGAAAGAGTGGTATCCATGTCCATCATGTTTATTCAAAATTGAACATAAAAAGTGACACAAAAGTCAATAGGGAAATGCCTCTTATATCCAGTCTCCACATCATGATCTAGGGTTCCAAAGACTTGGTCATTTTGTGGCATGATCATTGCGTATATCGAACAGGGGGTAAAGTTTGCTTAATTATGTTTGAGTTCTAATCAACAATAGGTCAACAAAGGTTTAACCCCTAGGGACCTCATCAGATCTGAGGTGTAAAACACGAGTTCCACCTTATTTCACCATATTAAGAATTTTACATCAAACATAAAAAGCACTTTATATCCAATTTGGGAACATCTAATTTGGTAACATTGAGTTTGTTTGAGTACATCCCTTTCACAAGTACTTTATTATATCAAATAGGGTTTTCAATTCAAGATCAAATCATGAAATTATCACTTTAGTCAACTTTCAAGATTTCAAATGAATTTTAGTTTTCCCATGCATGAGCTACCCAAAAATCAAGGAATCATGTGATTAATAGTTGAGAGAGAAGAATCACATGAGGAAATAAGAAGAGTAACTAATCATTGTCTAGTTCAGTGGCTTAGGTGATCCATAAAGAAGAGATGAGATGCTAGAAGACTCTCTAAACTTTGAGTAAAGGATTTTGATCTTTCCTTGGGTTCTTAAGATGTGTTATGCCTTAAAAATATATAGAGGTCGATGTGTTTATCTCTGATACCATTGTATACTATATGGACTAATTGTGAATTAAACTCATTCAAACGTGAAATTGGAGGTAAGGACAAGAGTGAGGTCCAAAATTTGGAGTTACATACAAAGGGTGAGGTTCTAGGTTATCACAGAAAGAGAGTCCCACGATCCTAGAGAGGTAAGTAATGGTAATATGTTGTTAAGCCTTGTACTCGGGTCGGTAGTCCCTGGTGTAGGATTCTAAGGGTTGCTTATGTGAAAGAGAAAGTTGATAAGAATATTTCGCGAGTAGGAATCTAAGAAGAAAATTCCATATCATGTTTTGGTATGGTACGTGCTTAAGTGGGTAGGTAATGTAGTATGTATGACCAAAGCTAAGGAGATAAACCCGAGGACACTAGACCAAAGAGGGAAAGTAGTGGTATCTAATGCATATGATGCTCATAAATATGAGTGAACTCATAGAGATTGAACATAGAATCCCCTTGTGTATTGGGTATGAGAAACCCCACTTGAGCTTTGATATATGTTTGAGGAGCCACTATTGCAAGTTGGGTTAGCATCACCATAATATCATAAACTGATCCAACCTAGGGAGGTGATGTATGGGTATGAGATAATGGAAAACTTAGAAATGGTTTATTAAGATCTCTATCTATTTTTGGTTAGACATATGTAGGAACTATAAAAATATGAAGTGGTTAGCTAACCTCAGGATGAACCTTTAATAAAGAGTGCAACCTAATATGAGAAAGTGAAGATGGGATAATGTTCATCATAACTATGGAATGAGGTTGTGGATTACATGAGGACCATGTAATATATGAATTTTGTCTTCTTAAAAGTATGATTTGCCTCTTACAGCCTACCATATGGTATGGATTGGATGACATACTTGGCATATGACGAGTAGGAAAAATATTCATTCCTATAGCCTTGAATACATGAGACATAATACATCGGTCCCATTATATGCAAACACTTCAATTCATGATGGTAAGGTACCAAGGTGATTTAACTCTATGGCGTACAAACCGATCTTAACCAAATAAACGAGATTAACTAATGCGGAAGCGTATTGTTAGCAGTGGATTATTGAAAATCACTAAAAATTAAAACCATTTACAAAGAGATCCATTCTTAGGAAAACTCTTTAAACAAGAACCAAAGTATTATAATTACATACTGGTCCACACTGTACATTCCATGTACCATCTCTACTCGAGACATATATATACATCACCTTGCCTTGATAAAAGCACAAGTAACAAAATCCTCGAGGCTTAAAGCCAAAATCTCAGATCGATTATGGAAACACTATCTACTGACTCCTAGGACCTGAGAGTAGAGAGATGACACATAGAACTCTATTGCCATGGCTTGACAACTAGTATTTCCACTTGTAGGATTATTGTTGTCCCTGTTGTTGTTGCTGCTGCTCTTCCCCTGCTACAGAATTTCTGCCTCTTTGTCGGCGTCTACCTAAAAATGTTGGATCCCACGGGGGTGAGACAATTATACAATTGTCCCAGCGAGAGATATAACTCTCCGCCAAAAACATTATAATTGTAGTTTAGTAGGAATAAACTGAGCAGTGGGATAATATACTTTAATGGAAGATAAATCAATATCTATGCAGATTAGAGCAATAATCTTATCCAAGTATTTCAGTTATAACTTGACAAGGCTTCATGTCTCTTATTCAATAATGAATTAAAGAACATAAGTAACATTTATGTATCAAGGACATGCTAATCAATATGACATCAACCAGTGGTTCTCGTATTTCAATTTTATGCAAATATGCTACACAGTTGATTACATTTTTCAAACATATTTAAGCTCTGAGGAGATGAGGTATACCGCTCATACTCCAACCGACCATTGCGAAATCAAAATCGGTACCATACAAAGTCAGTGGATGAGCCAGCTTCCATGACTTCCCACATCTCGGTCAGTGCAAGATCACATCCAGGACATCTTGTGTCTCTGCTACATAGCTTGCCAGGGTATAGTGGCATCTTCTCTATAGAGCTACATCGGTAGATGCACTCTCTTCGCAATCGAGAGATTTTGTGTTTATCTCCATTGATCTGGCATTAACATCATCGGGAGATTTGTGATACATCCATCCCGGAATCATACAATGAAGGATTGAGAGATTTAATGTTTACCTTCCATCAATTTCCCCTATTAGGACGTAAGGATATTTTCAACCATTGACCCCGACATATTCTAAATATGCGAACTCTAGGAGATCTCGTAAGAAAACTTGTTTCACCATCACCAACTACTGACGATGATGGATCTATGATCAGAGCACTACATGTGTGGCAACACATCCCACTATCACACAGACAGTGAGGTGTTATGCGAAAACGTGAGGAAAACACCATAAACTACAAATTACCAAAAACACAAGTTAATTAAAACCGATTTGCAGAAAACGGATAAACCAAGAAACTATTACATTTAGGTCCTCATCCTACAAGGAAACAATTATATAAACATTTACAAGTCTTGAAACATGTCCACAGCTTAGGAGATCAGCTATCAAGTTATCACATGCGTTCATCACCTATTATACATACATAACGGCCCACGTTCGGCCAGCAGCAGGATATACAAAGCATCAACAGCTATACATAGTGAAACAACGTCAAAATACCTCCAAGGACCTGAGATTACAGGGATGACTCTAAGACTCCACTACAAAATGACCAAAACAAGAGCAGGTCCATCTCTTGCCTTCTAATGCTCTTCTTGCTGCTCGGCCACAACTCCACGACCACCACCACATCTAGCTCGACCACCTAAAAAGGTTATAAACCAGCGGGGTGAGACACACAGTCCCAGCGAGAAACATAACTCCCTGCCGAAACTACAAAACCTCTGAAAGATAAGAGCAACAACAGGAGATAACTGATAAGAGGTATAACAAGAGCAGTTTATAAAGTAAAGATATTCATACCATCAAGCTTACCAAGATGTATAGAAGGAATATACCCAAGTATTCTTTATGGAACATGATCAACAAGATAAGATTTATAAGATCTTACCGCATAACATAAGGAACGTATAAGTAATTGCAAGTATAACAAGATTAACTACGCAAGAAAGGCCTCAACCAATATTATGTGTTTTGCCTTATGCAGTAAAGACTATTCGACTGAATTACATATTATTATGCCCTGAGGAAGTGAGCCGTACCGCTCAAATCCAACCTTCAGTTGCAAAACCCATGTCGATGCCATACAAGGTCAATGGAAGAGCTGGACTCCACGACCTCCCACCTCGTGGTCAGTGCATGAGTACAACACAAGCAGGACCGCAGTCTCATGCTTAAGTGGCCTCAGCCATAGGGTTAGGCTACCCTTTGCCTAGCCCGCCTCGGTACAGGTATCGGTGCTAGTGAAACTGAGCCACGGGCTTGTTCACCGTGCTTTGAGCCATGAACGCATTCATGCTCCCATATCACATATCCTGAGCCATGCGCCTGTTCACCATGATCTTATCATATTTGGGCTACGGGCCTGAATCCGCACCCTGGAGTCTACAACCGAAGTTGCACTCTTACCTCCTCACTTTAGGCTAGGAGAAACCTCGCATACTCAACAATATGCGCTCCGGGTTAACCCGCGGGAGAACCCGTTTCACCATCACCAGCTCCTGACGATGATGGATCTATGGCCAGGGAAAACTACATGATATGTTTTACTGTGATTAGTTAGTATATTTTTAAGTGGATTGCAAGATTCATCCAAGTTGTATAATATGCAAATAAGAACAAGAATAAACAACATGAAACTCAATATCATGTTAATCCATCACCAGGATCCAACTGTACATGATACCACTATCTCTCAAGGCTTACATCATCACCATGGGATAGCAATCCCAAGTCATCATCAGAGGATAACACCTCATCTAGGCACTTTTAGCCATCCCAGGTCCTCAGACCAAAACACATCAAGCATATTATTTCATCATCAAGAGTAACCATCAAAGCAGTGTTACTCGAACATATATATACCTCATAGCCCTTATTCCTGGCTATGCAACTGTATGAGGCACCTGCATGGTTAGTATACACACTCATCATAAATTAATAGAAGATTCATATTATCAACATAGGGCAACATTGATGATTATATACGTTATCATTCATGCCTTAACCTGTGACCATAGACATAGGTCATATCATTAAGCAAAGCATCTTATATTCTTACCATTTACTTGGCATTAAATAGATAATTCAAGATGATCATAACGCATGTATTATCATGACAAGATACATAGATGTAATCTACTATCACGATTACCATCAAGCATGTCAAGGGTTACTATTGTCAACCAAACGTGACATCATAGAACAAGGTCTGGCACATAGGTTTTCCAGAAGGAACAAGACCCTCGCTAGAAGCGCCCACTATCCTCACCAAAGGTGTAACGGGTAGGGCACCCTCACTAGAGATGGTATCAGGCATAGTACTCTCCCATATCGCCCAACACTCAAGCCACCAACGGCCAAGCCAACCAGCTACGTATCGACCAAGAACTAAGCAAGGGTACCGAGCTACTACATGTATCCGTCAACAAGGAACCAAACCATATCGAGCACTCATGTGTATCGTGCAACGCGTGTCGTGCACCTCTGTGTCATGAAACGTTGTGTCGTGCATCACATCCATATCGGGCAACCAAAGAGTAACGGCCAACAACATAATGTGCAGCTCGGCCAGAGGGATATCGTGCAACGACGCGTTGTGCACAAGGTGTATATCGGCCTCAAAGCCTAGCGTGCAACTCCTCTATAGAACAGGTCACACAATGGTGCGTCGTGCCCTAAGCCTGTATCGTGCAACTGGTATCAGGCATCCATGTGCAACGCTCGGTCGGGCAACAGGTGTAAAATCTAGGGTTACTATCGGTCATCGCCACAATGCCATAACGCCCAACCCAAGCTAGCCACTGAGCTCCCTATCATCCACGCTGCAATGGTTACTAGGCTATCATCTCAAGGTTAAGTGCATCGGGCAGCACAACAGGGAACAACGCCTAAAGGTGCAACTCAGCATGACATTCTTCCAAACTAGCCATGACCTATCAGCCAACACTCAAGGCAACAACTGAGGTGTAACGCCCGACACACAAAGGTCAGCAACCAGGAGCAATGTCCGACACAGCCACAACATGTGTCGTCCAAGGCTCAAGATCAAGAGGGGATATCGGGCAACACCAACCCTAAGGCCATATCGACCAATGCAACCCGACAGGGTCACCATCGACCTTAAGCACAAGGGCACTAAAACCCTAATGGATCAAGACGATGACTCACCTCTCAACTATCAAGAGACAGGGGTCTTGCCAATATTCTTAACACCAATCGGGAAACACAAGGACCAACCCTCACAAAGGTCTACAACCACCACAAAGCTCACCTTTAAAGTCCATGGTGAGAGGAGGGAGTTGCTCCAGCCACTAGAACACAAGCTCACCTCTAAACTTAAGCGAGAGAGGAGTATTGCCCATATTACTAGAGCTCAATCTCACTCCTCTAGACCTAGGAGAGAAAGGGGTGTTGCTCACCAAGAAACCCTAGAACATATGGTTTGGCCAACAAGAAGCAACTAATTAAGAAACTAAACTAACAACATACATAGCCGATAATAAGAAACAAGAACATAGAAGATGGTAATGTAGTTAGGGTTAGGAGTTATGTAACCCGCCTTAGGCAAGCTCCTATCTCCAAGCTCCAAGCACCACCAAGGAAGAAGAGCAAGGCACTCTAGGGTTCGGCCACCACTAGAGGAAGAAGGAGACTCCAAGGCAAGGATCGACCACCAAGCTTTCAAAGGAAGAGGGTGTCGTGCACCAAGGGAGAGGGAGACTAAGGAACTAAAGGGATCCTTAGCAAGAGAAAGGGAACACATATATAGGAAAGGATGGAGGAGAAACCAAGGAAAGACAAGGCAAGGTTTCGCCCACCTAGGGATACTTGTCCATGGGAAATGCCACCACTCCAACATGCCCTAAACACATGTCCAAGGCCATTGCCACATGCAAGCATCAAACACCAAGTGTCCACTAGTGGTGACACAAACGAGGTCAAAGAGGGTCAAAGGGTCCATGGGCGACACACCTTCACACCATGGCCGACACACCCACACCATGGCCGACACACACCCTAGGTGACACACCACAGGCCGACACAAGCACAGGCCGACACAGGGCACTCTTGCCCGACACAAGGTCCAAAGAAGGAAAGACAAGGCACCACAAAGCCCACCAAGGCTCAACCAAGCCCAAAGGAACTCAAGAAATGAGCCCAACCCTTCCTCTCAACACTAGAGGAAGCAAGGAGAGGTAGAAACACCTCACAAGGTGACAAACTTGCCCACAAACCCTAGACTTGGGTTAATTGCAAGTAGCACCCCCAACTCTCACCAAAGCACCAACAAACCCTAATCACCACCAAAGGTGATTAGCAAGCAACTAAGCATCAAGGTTAAGAAAAGCAAACAAGATATGCCCTAAATGGAGGTCAGGGTCCTTACAACATGAATAGATTTCACTTGATTAGTTAAGTACATTATCATATTCTTTTAGCATCAGTCAAGTTTTCAAACATAACTTATTAGGAAAATTTCTATAAAGAAACATTTACTATTTTCATCAGTTATTTCTCAGTCTTTAAAAGACATTGGGATCTCAGTCCCTCATTTCAAACTCAATGCCATAACATATGGTTCTGGGTATTCAAACCCTTAGCTCGTCACTGAGTATTGTTACCACTTTTTCAGGTAACCATCACCTTTAGGTCATCTGACCCACGTTCACATGACACTTGCTACACAAGCATCTTGTCTAGCACTTGAGGGCCATTAACTCTCTTGTTACCTCTTACTAAGCAACAAGGCATATAATGGAACACAAGGCCCAATAATTAATTTCAATAAATAAAGCATCATAGATCATACCTGGCTATGTTCATCATCTCATGATTCCTGCATGGTTAGTACAGATGATAACAGATATATCAATCATATTTCAATTCCATGCTATTCAAGGGTAACACCACTATTCCCCTACCAGGGTTAGGGTTTCCCATTTTATTTCAGCCAGGACCACACATCCCCCTTGTACAATTAGGACCAATGATTCATCATTTCATTGTCCAAGATTAGGGTTTCTTGCTATATAGTATAATCCAGAATTAGGGTTTCACACACCTTCACCCTATTTAGGATTAGGGCTTACCATTCACATCACATCACCCTAGATTAGGGTTTATATTAAATAACCCATAATTAGGGTTTACTATTCATCCCAATTAGGGTTTATTATTAGAATACCCTGAATTAGGGTTACTCATGTCATTACCCTAAATTCATATCACATTATCCTCCTAAATTAGGGTTTCACACAGAATTGCCCTAAATTAGGGTTTGAGTTCATCAATTAACTCAATTAGGGTTTTATGATCTCTTCCTCAAGGATCATACCCTAATTGTATACCTCACTCATTTGAATGTGTTAGGCTTGATTGCTACATGATTAGTTTTCATGTATGAATCTCTCTCTCTTATCCTCCTCTAGGATGTCTAGAAGATTTGATCAATTGAACCTTCAATTACATGAGGTATCCAATTTAATTAACCATGTTGAACCTCAAAGGGTTTTGGTTACTTAGACCCTAAACAGTCTTGGTCTTTCAGAGTTCATATGGTTTGAAACTGTTTGGGCACATTGCCCTTGAAATTGTTTAAGCAAGAATGTATTAAAACCGAATGGGCTTGGGTCTCCAAACGGTTTGGGACCGTTTGGACCCAAATGGTCTTGAGACCGTTTGGACTCAAACATTCTTAAGACCGTTTGGTCCAAACCATCTCAAAACTGAATGGACCAAGAAGTCTTTCAACACTTAACCAATTCAAGGTTTCCATCAAACAACTGCCTATCAATTGATTCCTTGATTCATTCATCAATGGAATTATTGAATCATCCTTCAATTGGACCATAAATTAGGGTTTTGAACCCAATTGAAATAGGATTTGTAATCAAGAACCCATCAATTAGGGTTTTGAATTCGAAGAACCTTCAAGGATTAACATTTTGGAACTAACCCAATTGACATCAATGAATCATCATCAAGTTATGTTATGACCTGACCTCAAACGGTCTTGAGGTCATTTGGAAGACCTCCAAACGGTCTTGAGGTCATTTAGATGACCTCTAAACGGTCTTGAGACCATTTTCCTCATCATTCATAAAAAAAATTGTGAAATCCAATTAGGGTTTGCATCATTGGATTGATCATCAAATTAACTATTGATTGCACTTCAATTTGATATCTCTACCTCTTCAATTACTCAACCATACTCAACCCTAGACCTCCAAATGGTCTTGGTTGACCTCCAAACGGTCTTGAGATTATTTGGGGTGACCTCCAAATGGTGTTGAGACCGTTTGGACAAATCAACCCAAACTTTAAGTCAACCAATTTGCAAATTCAGCACTTAACCCGATTAGGGTTTCTAATTGGAGGATTTTCCATATATTGAATTAATCAATTAAGCCCATTAGATCATCTTCCAATACTTACTAGGGTCCTGACCTCAAATGGTCAACCCATTCAAATGGTCAACTCATCTAAATGGTTTGGGGTCCAAACCTCCAAATAGTTTGCAAACTGTTTGGTCTCCAAACGGTTTGGTGAAACCGTTTGGACCAAACTCTTGAAACCGTTTGCAATGCAAACTTGTTGGAATGTGTACCTAAGATGATGTTATCATCATCAAGATTTATTCCATCAAAAACTACTTCCATTATCATGGTAATTGCATCAATTAATCAAAGGAATTGCAAGAAGAACAATTGAACATAATCGATTGAGAAATTGAATTCAATAACAATGAATATGAGTTCAAGTTATATAACCCGCCTCCAATTGAGCCTCAAATCTTGGATATTCACGTCAAAAATGGTGGAAGGAGCTTTATCACACCACAAGGTTCGTTCCTTAAGCTTTTGAGTGAAAAGGAATGGTTAGAACTGAAGATGGGATCGAGATAAGAAGAAATTATGCATTGTTTTGTGATTTCCACCATGAAATCAAGATGAACAAAGGTCAAGAAGCTTACCAACAGGTTGGGGGTCGTCTTCCTACTGTCCCTAGCTTCCTTGATCATTTTTGCAAGCAAAGAGAAGAAGTGGATTCGAAAAAGTCCTTGGTTTGAGTTCTAAAGGGTGTTTTTATAAAAAAAATTAATGAGAGAGAAAATGCCTCATGCAAATCCTTTAAATCCTAAATTGTTGCCACCTCCTCCCCCATGGTTCCTTGCATGAAAAGGTACCTTTATCTCCACCTAACTCCCCTCCATTATCCATGAATTAAGGGAAAATAAATTAAGCACTGTAACCTTTATAATATTAATATCCATAAGTGAGTGGATAATTCTTTTTAGTTTATTAATGTGAGTAGGTTCTCTACTCACGTTGATCTTTCCTTTGCCTTTGCAAGGCACAAGGACATCCATTTACGTGGATTTCAACCAACACAAATTTGGTTAAAGAGCAATCTATTTAATATAATTATTTTTGCAATATTTCAATTATGCTTAAATCTTGATTATTTTAATATCAAGATTCTCTCTTCTTCAAAGTAGCTCAAATGAGATGCCCGTCTCATTTTCTTGCCTCTACATGATGTCAAGAATATTAAGTACCTTATTTAAGCGGTAAATTGCATATTGAACCCTATACAGCAAAACTAGGTTTTAATGCACAAACATTGCTTTATCTACTCTTTCTTGGTACTCAGGCTTTCACTAGCCATACCTCTGCATCATCTTCATTCCCATGATGCTTCCACATATGATGAACATATTATCATGCACAATTTGCAATTTAACCCCCTAACTTGGGTAATTTTCACTTTAGTCCAAATAAGTAAAACATTACTTTCAACATTATTCAAAATGGACTAAAATTGTAATATAAGTTCCTCTTGAGCCTTAATTACCTTTCAAAAGAAAACATAAAGCATATAATTATCTTTCTTAATCAAAACATCTAGGGTTAAAGCATAACCCAGGTCAGGGATGTTACAAGTTATCCACCCCTTATAAGGATTTTGCCCCTGAAATCATCACGAAAACATCAAGAGAAATGAGTAGGATATTTCCTCCTCATCTCTTCCTCTAGCTCCCACGTAGCTTCTTCAATGCCACGGTGGTGCCAAAGACCTTTTACAAGACAAATGTCTTTCTTTTTTAGCTTTTTAATCCTTCTATCAAGAACCAACACAAGTCCTTCAACATAAGATATATCATCATTTAGTTCTACTTCCACCGGTTGTAGAACTAACTCAGTGTCAGGATGACACTTTCTTAGCATAGAGATATGGAACACTGGGTGAAATCTATGCAACTTAGGTGGTAACTTTAACTTATAGGCTACCTTTCCCATCCTTTCAATGATCGGATAAGGTCCCATAAATCTAGGAGCTAACTTCCTCTTCTTTCCAAATCTCATGATTCCTTTCCAAGGTGATACCTTGAGGTATACTCTATCTCCAACTTGGAATTCTAAGGGTCTATGACGCTTGTCAACATAAGAATTTTGTCTATCCTGGGCATCTTTCAACTGTTGGTGTATTAGTTTAATCTTCTCTGTTGTTTTTTGTACTAGCTCAGGACCCAAGAGTTGATACTCTCATATTTCGTACCAACATAAAGGAGATCTACAACATTTACCATACAATGCCTCATATGGTGCCATATCAATACTATGCTGATAGCTATTATTATAAGCAAATTCTATCAAGCTCAGGTGTAGATCCCAACTTCCTACGAACTGAAGGATGCATGCCCTAATCAAGTCCTCCAAGGTTTGTATAGTCCTCTCCAACTGTCCATCTGTCTGGGGGTGAAAGGTTTTACTAAACCTTAGTTGTATACCCAAAGCTTTATGAAGTCGTTCCCAAAAATGACTCGTGAACTGGGGACCTCTGTTAGAAATAATTGTAGTTGGAACCCTATGTAAACGCACTATCTCATCTATGTATATCTGTGCAAGCTTCTCAGCTGTGTAAGTTGTTTGACAGGTAAGAAATGTGTTGTCTATTTCAACCTATCCACTATCACCCAAATGGAATCATGAATTTTGGTTGTTCTAGGAAAACCAACCACAAAGTCCATCGTCACATGATCCCATTTCCACTACAATATAGGCAGAGGTTGCATTGTTCCTGTGGGCTTCTGATGTTCATCTTTAACCTGCTGACACACCGGACACCGCATAACAAACTCAGTAACGTCTTTCTTCAATCCAGGCCACCAATACATATCTTTCAAGTTATGATACATCTTGGTGCTCCCTGGATGCATAGCATACATCGAAGAGTGAGCTTCTTCCAGATGTAACTTTCTTAAGTTATCAGCATTAGGTACTACCATCCTACCATGGTAACAGACTACCTAATCATCTGAATCATGGAAACCATCACGTTTCTCATTACCATACTCTGACTTAATCTGTTGGACTACAACATCATCTTGATGTGCTTCTTTAATCTGTTGCCTTAGAGTAGGTTTCACTTGCATCTCAGCTAACAACCCGGCTAACAACAATACTTTAAAATGTACATTGTCTTGCCTTAAGGAGATAAGCATATCTCTTTTAGAGCACACTAAGAAGTTCAACTTTGCTTTGTTTAAGGCTGGTGTTGTTGATTTTTTGCTTAGTGCATCAGCTACCACATTAGCCTTCCTTGGATGATAATCAATTGTACAGTTGTAGTCCTTGATCAATTGCATCCAGTGGCACTGCCTCATGTTCAGCTCATGCTGTGGGAAGATATACTTTAGATTCTTATGGTCTGTGAAAATTTGGAATGTCTCTCCATAGAGATAATGTCTCCAGATCTTCAAAGCATGGACCATAGCAGCTAGCTCTAGATCGTGTGTCAGATAATTCTCCTCGTGTTTCTTAAGTTGTTGAGAAGCAAAAGAAATCACTTGTTTATCCTGCATCAACACACATCCTAGACCGTTCTTGGATGCATCACAAAAAACTATATACCCCTTTCCCTGCTCAGGTAACACCAACACATGTGTACTAGTTAACCTTTCTTTCAACAACTGGAAAGCATGTTGACACTTGTCACTCCAGACAAAAGGAACCTCTTTCCTGGTCAACTTGGTTAGGAGTAAAGCTAAAGAGCTGAAGTTCTTAATGAACCTCCTGTAATAGCCTACCAGCCCTAGAAAGCTACAAATCTCCATCGGTGTCTTTGGTTGTTCCCATAGCAGGATAGTAGCTTAGGATCAACATGAATACCTGAGGCAGATATCACGTGTCCTAGAAAAGAAACTTCTGGTAACCAGAACTCACATTTGCTTAACTTAGCATATAACCTATGCTCTACTAGCAAATTCAAAGCTTGATGGAGGTGCTGCTCATGCTATTGAGCATCTCTACTGTATATCAAGATGTCATCAATGAAGACTACTATACACTGATCGAGAAAAGTTCAAAATATTCTATTCATGTGTTCCATGAATGCAGATGGTGCATTAGTTAGTCCAAACGACATAACTGTGAACTCATAGTGACCATACCTTGTCCTAAAGGCAGACTTAGGTATGCCACCCTCCTTGATACACAACTGATGGTATCTCGACCTCAGATCTATCTTAGAAAAGATAGTTGCATCACGCAACTGATCAAACAAGTCATCGATCCATGGCAGAGGATACTTGTTCTTTATAGTTACTTTATTTAATTGTCGGTAGTCAATGCATAACCGCATCGACCCATCCTTCTTTTTAACAAAGAGAACCGGAGCACCCCATGGTGAAGTACTCAGTCGGATAAAACCTTTCTCAAGCAACTCCTGCAGTTGTTTCTTGAGCTCTGCCATCTCAGCAGGTGCCATCCTATACGACATTTATGCTATGGGTTGTGTGCCCAGGATTACATTAACCTCAAAATCAATCTCTCAGGATGGAGGAACACTTGGAAGTTCTTCAGGAAATACATCTTCAAATTCCCTGACTACCGGAACTTCAGAAGGATGAGGGCTCTCCATTTTGGTATCTACCACATGTGCCAAGAATGCAAAGCATCCCTGTCTCATCAACTTCTCAGCTACCATAGTAGACAAAAGACAAGTTGGAAGAATCTTTCTATCTCCCTAAAAAATCCATGTGTCACCCTTGTCTGTGAACACAGCCTGCTTGGAACTGCAATCCAAAACAACCTTGTACTTCTCTAAGGTGTCCATTCCAAGAATTATATCAAAACCCTGCATCTCAAGTGGTATAAGATCCACTTGAATGCGGTGATCAGAAAAGGAAAGAGTGCAGGGAGAACACACCTCCCACAACACTGTAGATCCTAGTAAAGGGGTTTCTAACATCAAACTATCTGTTCTATGACTGACACTCATGTTACAATCATGAATCACTTCTTGAGTGACAAAAGAATGCATAGCACCTAGATCAATTAACACAGATACAAAGCAGGATGAAGACATATCAGAATAAAATAGTTCCATTTGACTTGTCACAACCCGAGGGTTGACTACTACTTCGGGCTGATTCAAGGCATAAAATCTAGTCGTTGCTTGTTGTTGGCCCTGTGCTTGGTTGTTGGGTGCCGACGATCCATCTTGGGACGCTTGTCCACATCCTCTAGTGTTATTAATGAACTGTCAGCTCTGTGAGCCTTGCAGACTCTGCCTCTGGGGTTGAGTTACAGTTCTAACTTTCTCAGGACAATCTCTCTTCAAGTGTCCTGTCCTACCACACTGGTAGCAGTTGTAACTTCCCAAACTCTGCATGGGTGGCCTTATCACTGATGTTGATGTTGTACTGGGGGCTCTACTTGGAGGAAAGCTACGGGCCCTACCCCTACTTGACGTCCACTATGTTGGGGTATTAAACCTTGGTGGTAGTGGTGTAGAGAATCTCAGTTTCTTGAAACTCTCGGACCCTTGTTCTTGAAACTGAGGATACACTTTCTTGTTACTGGTCTGTCGCTTCTCGATCACAGACCTATCAATCCACCTCACGGACTCCAAAAAAATGGCAAACCTCTCCCTGTTCTCCAGAGCAAACACAGGATTGGTCAACTTAGTGTTCAACCCCTTCTTGAAACGTTGAATCCTCTCCTCATCAGTAGCTTCCATGTGCGGACAGAACCGTAAAAACTCCATGAACCTAGCTTCATATTCGCTAATGTTCATTTGTCCTTGCCTCAACCTCTCAAATTGAGAGATATTCTCATCTAGATACGTCTTAGGGAAGTATCTAGCGACAAATTCACATCAGAATTCATCCCATCTGACTTCAACTCCTGGTCTTTTGCCTTCCACAACGGTTCACCAAAGACCAGCACTCCCCTTCAAAAGGTATACAACATGCCTCACCTTCTCAGCTTCTGGGATGTTAAGGATTCTAAAAGCTTTCTCCAGCTCCGTTAACCATAAATTTGCATCACCTGGGTCAGCTATGTCAGCATACTATGTGGCTCCAACCCGACAAAGCCTTTCAAAGGTCTTGCCAGCTCCCTATCCTTCATGGTGGGTATGTGCCCTAGGTGCAGGTAGTGGCATCCTATCTGTCATATGAGTCATGGCTACCATAAACTGTCCAAACATGACTTGGAAGGTTGGGTTCCCCATATCTACATGATTGAACTGGGGTTGTTCAGGTACAAGCTCCTCTCTATCTTGGTCTCTTACACCTCCTCCTGGTACAGCAACGCTGCTCTCAGCAACATGTTCGTCATGTGATCCAGACATCTTCAAGTTCTTCTTCTACTATATGAGCAGAAGACACTATCAGATAAACTGGAAAACACTTAGAATAGACTCAACAACCTTAATCCTATGTCTCTGTAGACTCAGCGAACCTAGAGCTCTGATACCACTAAACTTGTGGTGTACAAACCGGTCTTAACCAATTAAACAAGATTAACTAATGCGGAAGTGTATTGTTAGTAGCGGATTATTGAAAATCACTAAAAATTAAAAACATTTACAAAGAAATCCATTCTTAGGAAAATTCTTTAAACAAGAACCAAAGTATTATAATTACATACTGGTCCACACTGTACATTCCATGTACCATCTCTTCTCGAGACATATATATACATCACTTTGCCTTGATAAAAGCACAAGTAACAAAATCCTCGAGGCTTAAAGCCAAAATCTCATATCGATTATGGAAAAACTATCTACTGACTCCTAGGACCTGAGAGTATAGAGATGACACATAGGACTCTATTGACATGGCTTGACAGCTAGTATTTCCACCTATAGGATTACTGTTGTCCCTGTTGTTGTTGCTGCTGCTCTTCCCCTGCTACAGAATTTTTGCCTCTTTGTTGGCGTCTACCTAAAAATGTTGGATCCCACGGGGGTGAGACAATTATACAATTGCCCCAGCGAGAGATATAACTCTCCGCTGAAAACATTATTATTGCAAGTTTAGTAGGAATAAACTGAGCAGTGGGATAATATACTTTACTGGCAGATAAATCAATATCTATGTAGATTAGAGCAATAATCCTATCTAAGTATTTCTGTTATAACTTGACAAGGCAGCATGTCTCTTATTCAATAATAAATTAAAGAACATAAGTAACATATGTATCAAGGACATGCTAAGAAATATGACATCAACCAATGGTTCTCGTATTTCAATTTTATGCAAATACGCTACACGGCTGATTACATTTTTCAAACATATTTAAGCTCTGAGGAGATGAGGTATACCGCTCATACTCCAACCGACCATTGCGAAATCGAAATCGGTACCATACAAAGTCAGTGGAAGAGCCGGCTTCCATGACTTCCCACATCTCAGTCAGTGTGAGATCACATGCAAGACATCTTGTGTCTCTACTACATAGCTTTCTAGGGTATAGTGGCATCTTCGCTATAGAGCTACAGCGAAGGATGCACTCTCTTCGCATTCGAGATATTTTGTGTTTACCTCCATCGATCTGGCATTAACATCATCGGGAGATTTGTGATACATCCATCCCGGAATCATACAATGAAGGATTGAGAGGTTTAATGTTTACCTTCCATAAATTTCCCCCAATAGGATATAAGGATATTTTCACCCATCGACCCCCGCATATTCAAAATATGCGAACTCCAGGAGATCTCGTAAGAAAACCTGTTTCACCATCACCAACTACTGATGATGATGGATCTATGATCAGAGCACTACATGAATAGCTTTCACTTGATTAATTAAGTACATTATCATATTCTATTAGCATCAGTCAAGTTTTCAAACATAACTTATTAGGACAATTGCTATAAAGAAACATGTACTATTTTCATCAGTTATTTCTCAGTTTTTAAAAGACATTGGGATCTCAGTCCCTCATTTCAAACTCAATGCCATAACATATGGTTATGGGTATTCAAACCATTAGCTCATCATTGAGCATTGTTACCACTTTTTTAGGAAACCATCACCTTCAGGTCATCTAACCCAGGTACAGATGACACTTGCTACACAAGCATTTTGTCTGGCACTTGAGGCCCATTAACTCTCTTATTACCTCTTACTAAGCAATAGGGCATATTATGTAACACAAGGCCCAATAATTAATTTCAATAAATAAAGCATCATAGCTCATACCTGGCTATGTTCATCATCTCATGATTCCTGCATGGTTAGTACAGATGATAATAGATATATCAATCATATTTCAATTCCATGCTATTCAAGGGTAACACCACTATTCCCCTACCAGGGTTAGGGTTTCACATTTTATTTCAACCAGGGTCACACATCCCCCTTGTACAATTAGGACCAATGATTCATCATTTCATTGTCCAAGATTAGGCTTTCTTGCTATATAGTATAATCCAAAATTAGGGTTTCACACACCTTCACCCTATTTAGGATTAGGGTTTACGATTCACATCACATCACCATAGATTAGGGTTTATATTCAATAACCCACAATTAGGGTTTAATATTCATCTCAATTAGGGTTTATTATTAGAATACCCTGAATTAGAGTTACTCATGTCATTACCCTAAATTCATATCACATTATCCTCCTCAATTAGGGTTTCACTCATAATTTCCCTAAATTAGGGTTTGAGTTCATCAATTAACTCAATTAGGGTTTTATGATCTCTTCCTCAAGGATCATACCCTAATTGTATACCTCACTCATTTGAATGTGTTAGGCTTGATTGCTACATGATTAGTTTTCATGTATGAATCTCTCTCTCTAATCCTCCTCTAGGATGTCCAGAAGATTTGATCAATTGAACCTTCAATTACATGAGGTATCCAATTCAATTAACCATGTTGAACCTGAAACAGTTTTGGTTACTTAGACCCTAAACAGTCTTGGCCTTTTAGAGTTCAAACGGTTTGAAACTTTTTGGGCACATTGCCCTTGAAACCATTTAAGCAAGAATGTATTAAAACCGAATGGGTTTGGGTCTCCAAACGGTTTGGGACCATTTGGAACCAAATGGTATTGAGACCGTTTGGACCCAAACGGTCTTGAGACTGTTTGGTCCAAACCCTCTCAAAACCGAATGGACCAAGAAGTCTTTCAACACTTAACCAATTCAAGGTTTCCATCAAAGAACTACCTATCAATTGATTCCTTGATTCATTCATCAATTGAATTATTGAATCATCCTTCAATAGGACCATCAATTAGGGTTTTGAACCCAATTGAACTAGGATTTGTAATCAAGAACCCATCAATTAGGGTTTTGAATTCGAAGAACCTTCAAGGATTAACATTGTGGAACTAACCCAATTGAAATCAATGAATCATCATCAAGTTATGATATGACCTGACCACAAACGGTCTTGAGGTCATTTGGAAGACCTCCAAATGGTCCTGAGGTCGTTTAGATGACCTCTAAATGGTCTTGAGACCGTTTGCCTCATCATTCATAAAAAAAATTGTGAAATTGAATTAGGGTTTGCATCATTGGATTGATCATCAAATTAACTATTGATTGCACTTCAATTTGATATTTCTAACTCTTAAATTACTCAAACATACTCAACCCTAGACCTCAAAATGGTCTTGGTTGACCTCCAAACGGTCTTGAGACCATTTGGGGTGACCTCCAAATGGTCTTGAGACCGTTAGGTTAAATCAACCCAAACTTTAAGTCAACCAATTGCAAATTCAGCACTTAACCCGATTAGGGTTTCTAATTGGAGGATTGTACATATATTGAATTAATCAATTAAGCCCATTAGATCATCTTCCAATACTTACTAGGGTCCTAACCTCAAACGTTCAACCCATCCAAACGGTCAACTCATCTAAATGGTTTGGGGTCCAAACCTCCAAACGGTTTGCAAACCGTTTGGTCTCCAAACGGTTTGGTGAAACCGTTTGGACCAAACTCTTGAAACCGTTTGCAATGCAAACTTGTTGGAATGTGTACCTAATATGATGTTATCATCATCAAGCTTTAGTCCATCAAAAACTACTGCCATTACCATGGTAATTGCATCAATTAATCAAAGGAATTGCAAGAAGAGAAATTGAACATAATCGATTGAGAAATTGAATTCAATAACAATGAATAGGGGTTCAAGTTATATAACCCACCTCCAATTGAGCTTCAAAGCTTGGAGCTTCACGTCAAAAATGGTGGAAGGAGATTTTTCACACCACAAGACATTGGGATCTCAGTCCCTCATTTCAAACTCAATGCCATAACATATGGTTCTGGGTATTCAAACCCTTAGCTCGTCACTGAGTATTGTTACCACTTTTTCAGGTAACCATCACCTTTAGGTCATCTGACCCACGTTCACATGACACTTGCTACACAAGCATCTTGTCTAGCACTTGAGGGCCATTAACTCTCTTGTTACCTCTTACTAAGCAACAAGGCATATAATGGAACACAAGGCCCAATAATTAATTTCAATAAATAAAGCATCATAGATCATACCTGGCTATGTTCATCATCTCATGATTCCTGCATGGTTAGTACAGATGATAACAGATATATCAATCATATTTCAATTCCATGCTATTCAAGGGTAACACCACTATTCCCCTACCAGGGTTAGGGTTTCCCATTTTATTTCAGTCAGGACCACGCATCCCCCTTGTACAATTAGGACCAATGATTCATCATTTCATTGTCCAAGATTAGGGTTTCTTGCTATATAGTATAATCCAGAATTAGGGTTTCACACACCTTCACCCTATTTAGGATTAGGGCTTACCATTCACATCACATCACCCTAGATTAGGGTTTATATTAAATAACCCATAATTAGGGTTTACTATTCATCCCAATTAGGGTTTATTATTAGAATACCCTGAATTAGGGTTACTCATGTCATTACCCTAAATTCATATCACATTATCCTCCTAAATTAGGGTTTCACACAGAATTGCCCTAAATTAGGGTTTGAGTTCATCAATTAACTCAATTAGGGTTTTATGATCTCTTCCTCAAGGATCATACCCTAATTGTATACCTCACTCATTTGAATGTGTTAGGCTTGATTGCTACATGATTAGTTTTCATGTATGAATCTCTCTCTCTTATCCTCCTCTAGGATGTCTAGAAGATTTTGATCAATTGAACCTTCAATTACATGAGGTATCCAATTTAATTAACCATGTTGAACCTCAAAGGGTTTTGGTTACTTAGACCCTAAACAGTCTTGGTCTTTCAGAGTTCATATGGTTTGAAACTGTTTGGGCACATTGCCCTTGAAATTGTTTAAGCAAGAATGTATTAAAACTGAATGGGCTTGGGTCTCCAAACGGTTTGGGACCGTTTGGACCCAAATGGTCTTGAGACCGTTTGGACTCAAACATTCTTAAGACCGTTTGGTCCAAACCATCTCAAAACTGAATGGACCAAGAAGTCTTTCAACACTTAACCAATTCAAGGTTTCCATCAAACAACTGCCTATCAATTGATTCCTTGATTCATTCATCAATTGAATTATTGAATCATCCTTCAATTGGACCATAAATTAGGGTTTTGAACCCAATTGAAATAGGATTTGTAATCAATAACCCATCAATTAGGGTTTTGAATTCGAAGAACCTTCAAGGATTAACATTTTGGAACTAACCCAATTGACATCAATGAATCATCATCAAGTTATGTTATGACCTGACCTCAAACGGTCTTGAGGTCATTTGGAAGACCTCCAAACGGTCTTGAGGTCATTTAGATGACCTCTAAACGGTCTTGAGACCATTTTCCTCATCATTCATAAAAAAAATTGTGAAATCCAATTAGGGTTTGCATCATTGGATTGATCATCAAATTAACTATTGATTGCACTTCAATTTGATATCTCTACCTCTTCAATTACTCAACCATACTCAACCCTAGACCTCCAAATGGTCTTGGTTGACCTCCAAACGGTCTTGAGATTATTTGGGGTGACCTCCAAATGGTGTTGAGACCGTTTGGGCAAATCAACCCAAACTTTAAGTCAACCAATTTGCAAATTCAGCACTTAACCCGATTAGGGTTTCTAATTGGAGGATTTTCCATATATTGAATTAATCAATTAAGCCCATTAGATCATCTTCCAATACTTACTAGGTTCCTGACCTCAAATGGTCAACCCATTCAAATGGTCAACTCATCTAAATGGTTTGGGGTCCAAACCTCCAAATAGTTTGCAAACTGTTTGGTCTCCAAACGGTTTGGTGAAACCGTTTGGACCAAACTCTTGAAACCGTTTGCAATGCAAACTTGTTGGAATGTGTACCTAAGATGATGTTATCATCATCAAGATTTATTCCATCAAAAACTACTTCCATTATCATGGTAATTGCATCAATTAATCAAAGGAATTGCAAGAAGAACAATTGAACATAATCGATTGAGAAATTGAATTCAATAACAATGAATATGAGTTCAAGTTATATAACCCGCCTCCAATTGAGCCTCAAATCTTGGATATTCACGTCAAAAATGGTGGAAGGAGCTTTTTCACACCACAAGGTTCGTTCCTTAAGCTTTTGAGTGAAAAGGAATGGTTAGAACTGAAGATGGGATCGAGATAAGAAGAAATTATGCATTGTTTTGTGATTTCCACCATGAAATCAAGATGAACGAAGGTCAAGAAGCTTAACAACAGGTTGGGGGTCGTCTTACTGCTGTCCCTAGCTTCCTTGATCATTTTTGCAAGTAAAGAGAAGAAGTGGATTCGAAAAAGTCCTTTGTTTGAGTTGTAAAGGGTGTTTTTATAAGAAAATCAATGAGAGAGAAAATGCCTCATGCAAATCCTTTAAATCCGAAATTGTTGCCACCTCCTCCCCTTGGTTCCTTGCATGCAAAGGTACCTTTATCTCCACAGTACTCCCTTCCATTATACATGAATTAAGGGAAAAGAAATTAAGCACCTTAACCTTTATAATATTAATATCCATAAGTGAGTGGATAATTCTTTTTAGTTTCTTAATGTGAGTGGGTTCTCTACTCACGTTGATCTTTCCTTTTCCTTTTCAAGGCACAAGGACGTCCATTTACATCGCTTTCAACCAACACAAATTTTGTTAAAGAGAAATCTATTTAATATAATTATTTTTGCAATATTTCAATTATGCTTAAATCTTGATTATTTTATTATCAAGATTCTCTCTTCTTCAAAGTACCTCAAATGAGATGTACCTCTCATTTTCTTACCTCTACATGATGTCAATAATATTAAGAACCTTATTGAAGTGGTAAATTGCATATTGAACCCTGGGTTTTGGGTAAATTACACATTACACCAAAACTAGGTTTTAATGCACAAACATTGCTTTATCAGCTCTTTCTTGGTACTCAGGCTTTCACTAGCCATACCTCTACATCATCTTCATTCCCATGATGCTTCAATATATGAGGAACATATTATCATGCACAGTTTGCAATTTAACCCCCTAACTTGGGTAATTTGCAATTTAGTCCAAACAAGTAAAACATTACTTTCAACATTATTCAAAATGGACTAAAATTTAAATATAAGTTCCTCTTGAGCCTTAATTACTTTTCAAAAGACAACATAAAGCATATAATTATCTTTCTTAATCAAAACACCTAGGGTTAAAGCATAACCCAGGTCAGGGATGTTACTAACTCTTGAGTGGTAGACCATGAGATATAATGATTTAACTCTTAGGTAGAAAGGGCATGGATGATAATGAAAAATATGCCTAAAGGACATGTTCCTTGTGATAATATAAATCTTAGCACAAGATCATTCATGTTGGCTTCTAATAAATGATAGTTTTATCTTGTCTAGAGATAGGACCTTCCCTAGAAAGAGTGAATCCAAAAATCAGTTTAAGAATTGAAGCAATATTAATTGTCACTTAAAACTTGAGAGATTAACTGCATGAAACACAAAAGCACATATATTGAGTATGATTATTTGGACTCATGTATGACCATCTTTAAGGGACATGAGTAAAAGTCATTGTGTAAGTGACTGGTAGAATGGGACTAGGCCCATATGGAAAGGTCTCCATGAGCCCAATGTAGGGGTATTAAGAATGCTATGGGTGCCCTAAGATGAAGGAAATTAGGGGTGAAAGAATTATAAAGGATATAACGTGCTTGGATATTATTAGAGAAACCTCAAGAAAAATGTGTGATGAAATAAAATAAAGTTATAACATCAAGTAAAGGATTATGACATCTCAACAAAATAAAGTTATGACATCTCAATAAACTCTTGGTGATGGTAGGGCCACAAGTCAAACATAAGATCTTGTAGGATTATTAAAGTTACATAATATTTATGAGAATGGGGAATGATCATATGCTAAGTTCATAAGGTCCTTGGGGTCAAGAGGAGACCATTACAAAATTATCTATCCCTAGAGATCTTAAAGGAATGAGTGAGGCTAGTGAGACATGAGATGTAGATGAAACGAACATAGGAATTCATAAGATGATGTTTGAATAAGAATCTTTAGAGAAGAATAACACTCCATGTGATTGCATGAAATAGAAAGATATTTGTATAACTAAGAAGTATTCATGGTATGGAGTCATTGTTGAAAGTGACTCAATGAAAGTCTAGATATTAAAAGATAATGTGTGAATACACCATCTCTACCCTTAGAATGGGATTAACTTTGTATTTGGATTGCAAGCCAAATATCAATTTGATCTTGATATGAGTGTGAGAGATTGGATAAACACATGATATGATAAAAAAAGAGATATATGAGAATGAATACCTAAGTTGAAATTTAATGACATGACCTAGGATAATGAATTACTAATTGGAAACTTATTTGAAAAGGACACCAAGTGAAATTGAAATAATCAAAAGATGATATCGTGGAAATATTGAGGATGTGGATATACCTTGAATTGAATTCAAGTAGAAATACTAGTAATAATATATGATATTTTCAAATTAGTAAAGGTGATTAAAGATAATCTGAGTAGGGTTGCTAACCTAAGTAATGTAATGTCCTCAATTTTTAGTGAAATTGAATTACACAAATATAATGAATGAATTGATAAGTAATTCCTTAACTGTATTTTGATAAGATCACATGGGTTTGACCCATGGCCCATGTAAGGCCCATAAGTCTATTTATTTTACAAATAGGTCCTTGTGGCACAAATTAAAGGAAAAGAAGGAATTAGCACATAAATAAAAGTTAATGATATTTTGAGATGTTGGTTTTTGGATGACTATTTGAATATTTAGGATAAAATTCTATAAGAGGTAAAGGATGCTATAACCTAGTTTTTCACATGTATTTATGCATATTTATTTGAAATGCAAATATTGGTTTGTTGAGGGTGTATTAGAAAACTTTCTATGACTTATTTTACAAGTATGGATTTAAAGTGAAAATCTTCCTTTGCAATGGTTCTTTTGTGCACTTTACTATTTTCAAAAATCCAATCATGGACATGGGTAAAAGAAAGAAGAAAACCTACAAATAAAGGAATTACTAAAAGTAATGGGTAATTGATAATCTACGTATGAAATTCTGTGAAGTTTTATATAAAAGTGGTATTAAAGGAAACAAATGAGTTGATTTTATTCCTATGATGTTGTTAATGAGAAAGGTAATCAGAATAAAAAATATGGCTAACTAAGAAAGAGAAAAGAATTTATGTCTTAAATACATGAAATAAAAGGGAGACTTCGAGACCAAGAAAAACACTTCTAAGTGAAGTGTATTGGTCTCAAATCGTTCCCACATATAGATATAAATGCTGGAGACTTCTCTTTCAAATTTAAGAGAAAAAGGAGTTTCAATGTGGTGTGGGTAAACAATTAAAGATTTTTCTAAAAGATCAAGATTTAACTAACTAAGTTATTCTAATGGTTCCCAAAAAGTATATGTATGTTGGGCAAGTTAATAATAACTTATCCCAAAAATCTAAGAAGGAAGAGGGTTGTTTTTGCAATTCATGATTATATTTCATATTTGGAAGTCAAGTAAATGTCTTTCCAAGTATAGTTGTATCTATCGGAGGCCCTATTAATATGTCACGCCTCTATGACCATTGGATCCAAAATCAGCAACTTTCCCTTTCTCTCCTATCTCATGACAAAAGAGGAAACTTTGGGAAATAGTAACCCAGATATTCCTTCACCTCTTTCTTCCTCCACACACAACTACTTCCCCTAATTCTTCAATTCGTTGAAACTGTTAGAGAAATGTGAATCTAGAGAACCATAACACAAAGGAAACCATGTCAGTTTACGAGAGTGGCCAAAACATTATCCATTTAGGGAGACATCTCTACATGGGGGGCAAGGATACTAGAAACCTTGTGCCTATAAAAGGCATCCTAGGACCTCTGAGTTGCATATAACAAGACAATATCTTTAATTTCACAAGGATAGTTCTGTAACCCCTCATCTCGCTGCTTCCTATCTCCAGAAACCATGGATTCCTATCACCGGTCTAGGGCAATGCAGGCGAATTGTTTTGGTCAAGGGAATTTGTGTGTAACTAGGGAGAAGGCAAGAGGCTTAGAAGGGAAGAGGAAGGCTTTGACTGCCTCATCCATGGGCGTTGAGGTTGTAAGGAGTGGGATCCCAAAGATTAACCATTCCCTATTAAAATAAAAAGGCAACATCCCAAACAACACACCAACAAAAACTTTCCTCGAAAGGGATGAAACCAATTTATTCAACATGATTGGATCATAACACAAAGTAGCAGTAGAATTATATATGTATCTAACCATTACAAAGCTTCTTATCATTACTACTCTTTCACCATGTAGGGTGATATAAAGGAAAACTAACTACATAAAGGACTAGCTGAGGATCACCTAACAACTTCAAGCAAAATCTCCCACGAGGTCATCTACACTTGTTGTAGTCCAGGTTCTCCTTGATTTCCTTCTCCTAGTTCAACACCTGGCGTTGGAAGCATACCCCACGAAAGAAAAGGAAAAGAGAACGTCAGCAAAAATCTGGTATGTGCATGCTAAAAAATAAATTGAGCAATACATATTAGGTAAGAGGCACATCACGTATAGAAGGATTCCCATGAAAGAGGTAAGAACTACCCAAACAGACATGAAAGGAAAGAAACACTATCATAAGATAAAAGAAATACTTGCCATAAAGTTAATAATAAAAGTGGTGCCACAAAAGTACACATAATATTTTAGGGCACAAAACCCATAACAAAATGCATGTAGGTGAGATAAACATAGCACTAGAACAACATAAATAACAAAGGTAGCCAAGCCTCATAAACTTGAAACATGATAGAGAATGGCAGATAACCAAACTCCCAATAAATATAAATGTGGGCCAAACTTCATAAATTTGAAAGCTGGTTATGGGGCACATAACCTCCATCACAAAAATAAATAAGAGCACATAACCCAAAAACCAATGCAACTTATATTACTCTAGGGTTACTGAGTCACACAACATGCTTAATCGAGAGGCAAGTAAAAAGTATAGTTAGATTTTACAAATTAATCACCACATAAGTGACCATCATAATCATCCCCCAAAGTGGGCATATAACATCAAATTGAATTCCATTAAGAACAAAGCATAAGAAAAGACCAAAAGAATGTCAAATATTAGTAACAAATAAAATGTACTTTCTCATGAAGCATATTTTCCAAAAGGACAAGATAGGGTGTAGGTTAAAGTCCATGGGACCAAGAGAAAGAAGAAAGTAGGTTAACTACTCAAAAAGAATACTCGGGGATGCAAACATACCTCTCCATAGATCCTAACAGTACAAGACCACTTCTAGATCCAAATCTAGGTTTACAAAGCACCTATTATCATGTATGTGAAATTAGGGTTAGAATTGCATTGATTATTCAAAACCCTAAAAATAACCTTTTTATTATTAGTGAATTAGGTTATAAAAACCATGCCATGTTTTAGGTTATATTTTTCTAAGCTCAAAACATATTTTATATATTTTTTGACTTATATATATTTAGCTATGAATTTTACAAGTTATTACGTATTTAGATTAATCCATTAAAATCACATACTTTCAACATTGGATTCACGTGACAAAACTAATACCATAAGATAGTTATTATTCTTATGAATCCAATGACTATTTATTTATATTACTCTGAACAGTAAATAATTAATTATCAATTTTTGAAAATCTGCCAATAGGAAAAAGAGAAAAATCTGCATCATCATTTACTTGCGAGAAATAGAGAGAGAGAGGGAGTGTGCCGCACACTTTGAGTTGGCTTAATCAGGGCTTGCCAACTCAGTCGGCCCCACACACAACTCAACAAGTTTCTTGCTCGGGAAAAAAAGTGAAACAACAAAAAGACTGATATACCCCTAAGGGAAAAATGAACAAACGAAGTGAAGCGGGGGGGGCAAATTCGACAAATTCCATAGGGGATTCATCCCCTTCAACTCGTCTTCCATTGTAGTGTAAAGAATAGCTGCTTGTGTGAGTAGATTGGGCAAAAACTCAAGTCTTGGTAATTTTGCAAAAAGAGGATACAGAAAGGAAGTGTAGAGGATTTCAAACTCACCGAAGTGAACAATTGGTTCAGAGGCAACATGGGGATGAAGGAACTGTTGTCATAAGGTTAGTGTGAGAAACTCGATCATGATGGCATTGTGAGGTGTCTTCGAGCAAATTGTGACGAGGAAATGATTGTACGGGAGATGAAAAGAAGGCACATACCCCTATTTATAGATGGGGAGGCAAGAAACAGAGAGTGGGTAGGTCGGTCGAAGACCTTAGGACACAAGAATTAGGGATTTTCTAATTTCTCAACCAAAAGAAGCAAGTAAGATATCAATTGGTGTTGATTCCTTTTTGGAGTCTATTAGCAAAGAAATCACTCGATTTCACTGAGTAACGACTGAGAAAAGAGGATTTGAAAAAGCACACACCACAAAGGCACTATAGCAGTTCAACCGCGTGAGGGAGATGACCCAAGGGCCGTTGGATTAAAATTCTGACAGTCCACATGGCTCGCACAAAAAAATGAAAATAAAATCGGTCGTGTGATAATAATTGAAATCCTAAATTGAATTGGAATAAAGTGTGAATGCATTTATTTCTCTTTCTTCTTTTGAGGGTGCAAACAAATCCCAAATTGGATGAAATGTCACACCCAACCTATTTTTATATGAGGAATCTAAATATGCAATTTGATTTTCCTTTTGAGAACTTTTGATGTGTCAAATAAATCAAATCTTATTTTTTCTTTCCTCCTTCATTAATGGTTTTAAGATTATCTAAATTTGATGAAACTTCACCTACAAGTCACATTAAGAACCTTGGATACGAATTTTCCATCAATTTTATATGTTGGAGTTATTTGTTCAATTATTTAATATTTTGAAGGTTCTACACACACTCTCTCTCTCTCCTGATTTCAACTTTTAACCAAACTTTCTCCAAATTGAATGAAATTCACCCAAAGATATATTTTAATGTGTAGATTATGAATCTAAGATTATTTTCCATTTTTGGAGTCATGAAGTATTTTATTTCATATTTTTAAGGAAAAACATCTTTTCTTTTCTAAATAAATTAGACGTGACCATTATTATCCTAAATTGGTGAAACTTGGCCTCCAAGCCAAAGCATATCCAAAGAATATGAAGATGAGGTTATTCTTATCCAATTACTTCCTCTTTTATTTTTTTTAACCCATTATCCATTATTTCTATTATTTCTCTTATTAAAAAATTCAATATCACACTACCTTTCTTAAAGAATTATTATATATCTTTTTATCTCCTCATTGTTCTAAAATGGCTAAGGAGAGATCAAGAATGAATCTACTCTAACATTATCTCACATAGGTTTATATATTTTATATTTAGTTGAATTATATATCATTATTCTCAATTATGGACACCTTGTCCTTTTATGCACATTATTACCTCATGTGACATATCTTATGTACCTTTCATTAATTGTATGATTAAATTGAAAGTATTAGGTAAAATTAATTTATATCCTACATTTTAGGGTGATTTATTCATGTATTAAAATATTTAAGGTCACTAAAGAGCATACCCTTATCCTTATTTGGCTAAACCTCAAAGACTCAAGTATCTAACTCCTTAATCCTAGAATAGGATTAAGTTCTAGGTTTTGGTATGTTAAATAAGCGGCCATGTTGCTGACCAACAGCCACCCTATAGGGTAGCTACCCCAGCCACCGAGCACCTTGCTCAGACGCTCTCTAAGTTCGTCTGGACTCAACAGAGGCATGTGTACCTCTTGTCGATCGTCTGCCTTAGTGGAGCACAAGGTCAACTACTTAGTTGATCGGTTGATGGTATTGGTTCATGAAGCACGAAGATGTAAAGGTGGAAGATGAGGTTGCACATTTAAATCCTTTCCCTAGAGTCCTACACAGGAAGGTAAGACATCTTTCGTCTTTTGAGTCCTTTACCAAGAGCCACCTACGTGGACAACCTAGTTGAGGAGGATGTAAAAAAATTGACAGTGTCGACCCTGTGTGGCCTAATGAAGATAAAGATATTTTCTGACGTGCAATGGTAATCTTGGAAAATTTGTAGTAATTACTAGGGTTATCAACTTAAGATAAATTATATGAAAGTTGATTACAAAAATGTAAGGAGACTAATAAAAATAGTTTCAAGACCTTGATCTACTTCTAGTTATAAATTTCCTAAAGTTATTAACTTAAATATATTTGAAAGAATGGAAACCCTAATTTATTGGTCTTGGTGAATATAACTTGCTTAAATGACTTTAATGGATAAAGTTTAGCATTTTAGGATAAAAATGGCATCTTTGGCTTAGTTTGTGAATTTGAATGCACCTGATGATAAATTTAGGGTTTGTAGGTTAGAAAGGCATTAAATATATTAATTAGGGTTTGTAAAGCCAAAACCCTAATGAAAACCAAAGTTAACCCCAAACCTAACGTGGAACCCAAGTCAGTCTTAATGGTAGATTTTGAAAAAACTAATAATACTTGGGTGTTATGCTTTAATTTTAGGATAGTTGCTTGATTGGTTGGTTTTATTGCCTTTGCCTTGGACATCAAGTTACTTTTGAGAAAGGTATGTGGTTATGCCTAAGACTACCCACATTAGTTTGTCATTTTTTTTAGGATTGCTGAAATGTTTGCAAATAAATTCTGACTTGTTTATTTATTTCTTACAACTCCTAAAGTCACTATGGATATCACTATATATGGACATGACTAGCTTGAATCCTATGGCACCTCTACATGTATGGAAATATAAGAAAAATGATGATTAAGCCCATGGGGCAGAGGATCATCGAAGATCTACCTCTGGGTGGGGAAAACTAATACGACACCTTAGCACCCAGGGGAGAAGGTGGCCTATGTCCACTGTCGGGACAAAACCCTTTAGGGGTTTTACAGAGGTTGGATAGATCAGGGTTGAGTGGTTATGATGAAAATATTATTTTTGATTGTGTAACAATAATTGTTTTTAATATATTATTACAACTAGATGTGGATATTTTGTTTCCCCCACATACCATTATAACTTGTTATACTGACTCTGTTTTGATTCATGACGTTTTAGGTACATCTAAAATTTGAAGATGCTCAGAGACATGATAAACCAGATGAAATGATATGAAGGCATTAATTTATGTAAGGTGGATTAGCTAGACACATCTTCTCTATCGATAGTTTAATGAATGAAATTCATATAACTCTTTAGAAGAGAATTTATAAACATTATTTAAATTGATGAAAATTATTTGCTATTTTATATTATTTGGTAAAATTTGTATTCTTGGGAAAATGTTAGGTAATGACTGTCAACTTTAAGGTCATCCTTAATTGGGGGTTGCCAAAAAGTGAGGGTGTTACAGTTGTGGTAGAAACAAATGTAAAAATTATGTATCCCATTTGTCATCCAAGTTGAATATTGATGACATTGTCAAATCTTGTAGGTCCTTCTCCTCTTGTTGTAAAGTGTGGAACATGAGAGGACTTTCATTAAGTATCCAATGATCAAACCACATAGATGCATCCTTTCAAATTATCCAAATTAGTCACTGTGATTGTGAATCATAGAGGAAATAGATGATACAAATTTCTAGAATGAAGTACAATGCAAAACTAGGTTGGCTACTAAATGATTTGTATTTATGAAGTAATGCAGATAACCAGATAGAAAAATGATGTGTACATACTTCTCATGCTACTTTTATAACCATAAACATGTACCAATTGTTATTGAAACAATAAAACCTCCATCTGACTTAGCTACAACAATTGGATCTCATGCCACTACATAAAGATATATGTGTGACTGCATCTCTCCAAATAAATTTCCTAATAACCCTATCAATAGAAGTAAACATAGTTGATGATGCATCCCTATTCATCATATTTTTAATTACATTTTGGATTTAGTTTTGTATATTTTGCTTGCACTTTTCTCAAAATTTAATCTTTTTAGGATTTTAGTATTTTGTGAAATTTTGCTTGGTATTTAACATGTGTTTATATTTAATTTGTAGGATTGGTTCAAAGTCAAAGAGAGAACCAATCATCCCTCTGTGAAAAACTAATGATTGGAATGAGGATCATAAAAGTACATGTGATCACTCAAATGTCCATAACTTCGGCATATAAACTCAGAATTTAATGATTTTAATGTAATTCAAAATAAATTTTCTACAAAACAAGTATATAGACTAATATAGGATAGTTAGCTGACTCTATTTTGAGCCGGCTGGCTGGGAATTCCGACAGAAATTGTATTAACTTTGACATTTATTTAGTTGCCTGACTCGCACTACGAGTCGGCCGACTAGAAAAATATACCCCGACAATAAAATGGTGTAGATTCCATATCTGATGTCAAAATTGGTTGACTCAAGTTGGACTAGAAAAAAAAATTAAGTATATGTGAAAATAATATATAATGACCGATCGACTAGGCTTCCAATTGTCCATTTCCGCAACATTAGAAACTACATAGTAATGCTAAATGGCTTTGGATTATCTTGGATGGATCTAATATTTTAAAGGCTGGTATAAAAACAATTAGCATTTAGTTTTGTAAGGATGGCAATCTCGGTGCTTGACTGTACATGTCGCCAAGATGTTATTGAGGCTCGTTTGACCTTCTTGTCGAGACCAAAGAGTTGGCCGTTGGAGACACGGTGTCTCGGTGGTATTGAGCCTCATCTCGGTACCATATGTGATGATGCTTTTTCGTCTTCGTGTCGGTGATACCAACTTTCTCCAGTTGAAGCTTGATTTGTGAGCACTAAAGCAAACCATGCATCATGTCATAATAAAAAAAATATTTTCGAATCAAATGCATAATTAAATGATTAAATAGATGCACTGCGTCTAATCCTGACTATTTAAGGAAAAAATCTGTAACATATAAATACAGGAGAATTTTCAATAAATATGACTAAATTAGCTTAAATTTGTAGTAAAATCATATGCATCATCTCACACTTCTGATTTCCTGCTATTAAGTATCAAATTATGCCGCTTCACATAAGACTTCTTCCTATTATGTTTCAAGACACCAAAATATCCCTTTTTTCCATCTTTTCCGTTAATTGGACCTTTCCCTACCTGTCTGCTCTGTCGTCATGCTGCATGCCATACACACCACCTGTGCCACTCTGCATGGCTATGAGGACAGCCTCTAATTCCCTGTTGTTGACCTCTCTCTATTTTGGCTGGCTCTCGCTTTCCCTATTACAATTTGTGAGATAGCAGGAGCCTTGTATAGAAGTTTTTTATAGTGTTTTTCTCACGAATATTTGTAGGGGCGGGGCAGGATTGCAGATAGTGGTTTAGATGAAAGCGAATGCATCGCGACAGGAGAAGGTTCAGAGCATGGTGAATATTCATGTTTCCCTTATTACAATGCTACTGTTCTTATTTCTAATTATCTCAACTCACTTACGTGCCTATCTATATTCATGTTTTAGCTAACCACAACCGCAGAAATCTTACTAAAAGGCTACATGCTACCAAACCAGACTAGTTGGATCTGCCACGCAATGTTAAAACGTTGGCCCTAATTGAAAGATAACATCAAATCGTGGTTGGCGGTAGTGACAAACATGGATTAGTTAGAATATCACTCTCATGGTCATGGAAGAGACAACGACCCACACGATTAATCTAAAAAAGATTGATTTTATGGACCATCATCATTTATTCCAGCTTTAGTGCTGAGTCTTGTTCTTTCTCTCCTGTAGGCCACATGGCCCACACAGCTCTCACTTCCCCGAGTAAAGGCCAAGTTCTCCCGTCAGTAGTTTACAAGGCTGAAGGGCCATCGGATAGCTATCTGATAACAGATGCCCCCATCACAGATCATAAGCAAGCACGCTTCCTTGACACTTGACCAGAGGAAAGTGAAAACAAACCAGTTCATTTAACCTTGGCGATGGGAAGTTGTTAGCTATACGGTGCATCGTCTCGCTGTCGAAGGTGGTGCATCGTCTCGCTGTCGATGGTGGTGCCGACTTCCTGCCGACCAGTACTTGTTTATCCCCGCCAAGATTGTGCCCAGTGACGTAGAACTTGGCGATGGGGTGGCAGTTGACACATACATGGACCGACCTGCGTAACCATACTGTCTGGCGTATGCATCTATATATCCAGCTGCTGACCAGCTAAATGCATCGCGACAGGAGAAGGTTCAGAGCATGGTGAATAAGACAGTGGAAATAGAACGATAGAAATGGCGATCAACATGCACCTGTGATGAAAGCCGGAACCAATCTCCCCGTCGCTTGCCCCTGCTACATGGTTCGCCGGCCGGCTGCTCGAACAATCCATCTGTCTCATAGCAACCGGCGAGATGCGATATGTGGATTGAGTGACCACTGGATCTTTTCATCTAAAAGGGTCCTCCATCTTCCCGTGCCGTGACAAATCCGGTGGGACTTTTCAGTCGACTTCATGATCACCGGCGTCCTGTCCTTCTCTAGGACAGTTCAGATTATTGCTTCTGAAGTACCTTGGAGAATGAGATCTTCCTGCCTTTCCACCATTTATCACCGATGTCGCAATCAAATTGCAAAATTTTTGTTGTATGATACCGTCCATTTCTCAGTATATAATTTTCCCGTCATATTCTCCGTTATCGCATAAACAAGGTACTCAAGGAATCCACGGCCTCGAACAATCTAACTAGACGGTTGTGGAGTCCTCCCAGTTGCCACGCTATACGTTGTACCCAGTCCAGTCATTTGAATGTCGGTAGCCGAACCTTGGTCTCCCCATCATCTAATAACAGGGATGCCACAATAATTAGAAAGAGGATAATGTAGACTTGTCCGTATATATGGATTAGGACCAGCTAAGACTTAAATGTCTACCATGCAGCCTGGTCTTCGGAGCCAATGGAATCACACATGCAGGGTTAGACCATACCACCTTATCCATTCCCAATTATAATAATGAACCTGATAAACAAAACACAGCCCAATGTCCACATAAAGGACTAACAACGACACATTAAGTGTGTATTATTATGTGTATTGTTGCATAGTAATATTTATTCTTATATGTACTGATTTTTGGTGTAAAAATGTAGTGTCTTATAAATTAGAAAACAAAGTACTTATTCAGTTTCACTCAACCCAAAAGCTCAGTGATGGCCGCAGGTGCGAGTGCCTCTAGAGATAGGGTCGGCGACACTGGCGAGCCCCCGACTGCATTTGATGAATTGATCACCGCCAGTGAGGAGCACCGTCCTTTCGCACAACCTCACGCTCGTTTTCGTGGTTCTAGAATTACTCAAGAAATCCACGTTGCCAAGGAAGTAAGGGATTGGTCGGATGTGTGCAGGAACTCTGATACTAACAAAACAATGGTGCAGGCAAAAGATCTAGAGATTGTAGATGGAGCAGTCAGTTACTCGTGCGGCATTCCTGAGAGGAACATTGTGAGGTGGAATAATGTTGTGGCAGGTTATGTGATAGGCTAGAAGCCCCACTAGCCCACACTACATCGCCATATCTCTCTGATCGGGAAGGCAAAGGGAGACTTCGAGATCCTATCTAGAAGAAATGACTACTTTATCATTAAGTTATCTAATCCGGAGGATATGAGGATTCCTCTTTAGCAAGGACCCTAGCTCGTTGGGGGAAAGTCGCTAATATTGAAAAAATGGTAAAGAGGAGAACCATTGGAGTAGCTCAAGCTGACGAACGTCCCAGTGTGGATTCGGATCCATGATCTTCGTCTGGAGTTATGGGATGAAGAAGTGTTCAGTATGATAGGAAGCTATATTGGTACGCCATTGAGGCCAGATTTTCTTACTCATAAGTTCAAGAGGCTATATTTTGTGAGAATTCAAGTCTTAGTTTCAACAACGACATCCTTCCCAAAAGAGGTTAACCTGATAAGTTGTGATGGAATGAAAGACATGGTTAGAATAGAGTATAAATGGTTCCCTCAATGTTGTAAAGAATGTCAGACATTTGGTCATGGACAAGGTGAATGTTTTAAAATCCTGATTCAAAAGAAAGTCAGTCAGATATGGGGTCAGAAAAGATAGAGGTGATGTTGAAACTTTCTATGATTGTTCAGTGGGAATACTAGAGAATGTTCAGCAAAAGATGACTTAAGGACGTGCGGTTCAGGTGAATGATCAAAGTACTCAATGAAATGTAGAAGCTGATAACTCATAAGCTATAGTTATGATGAACAAATAAGGCTATCCTCAAACTCTTGTGGTGTTTAACAAAGAAACTGTCTAACTCTAATGAAGGTTGGGGTAAACAAGGTAGGAAAAGCAGGCTTGCTCCTAGAAATGTATCTAGAGTAAAGGTTTTTGGGATCCTTGTCTCTCCTAAAAGTTTTAGGACTTTAGAGTTCGTTGATGTCTCTGAAGGAGAACTAAGAATGATTAACAGTGTTATTGATGGTGATTCAAACCAGAGTAATGCCTCATCTTCTATCTTTTCCAATGGTTAATACAACTATCCTTTCGTGGGATGTGAGAGGTTTGAATAAGCAAGGTAAATAGAAAGGTGTTCGTGAATTAACCTAGAAGAACAACACTTCTGTTATCTACATTTTAGAATCAAAATTAAGAAAAAGAAAAATTGGCAAGGCTATTAACAACATCTGGCTAGGAGCATATTGGATATCCAATTATGCTTCTCACCCTTTGGGGAGAGTGATTATTGTTTGGGATCTGGGGATTATAAATCTTATTGAACTCAGTGAAAGTGATCAATTTATTCTGATGGAAGCCCAATGTAGATGTACATGTTTTTCTCTTGTTGCAGTCTATGGACGTAACTCTGAATATAAGATGATTGATTTATGGAAAAACTTCACTCTCCTTAATGTTAACTCTCCTCTAATTATTATGGGAGACTTTAATTTGGTTAGACTCTCTTCTAAAAGATTTCATAAAGTTGAACCTTCTACTAATGCTATGAGTTAATTTAATGATTTCATTAAATATAATCATCTTGTTGAGATAGACTTGGCTGGTGCTCGGTTTACTTTGGGATAACAAACAAGATGGCAGTAATCTTGTTATGTCAAAGATTGATAGTATATTATATAAGAAAGCTTTCGTTGATTTTTTTCCAAAAGTTTGGGGAAATATCCTCGGGTCTATTCACAGTGATCACAAAAATTTGTGCATTTACCTGGATGATGCTAAGTTTAAGAAAAAAGCTCCTTTTTGCTTTATTAATGCCCAAGTTTATGTACCTAGGTTTGATGATGTTATGAAGGGGACTTGGAATGAAGAAGTTGCAGGTAACCATATTGTTAAGATGTGTGAAAAGCATAGGAAAACAAGGAAAGCCTTATGTCTATGGAATAAATTGAAGGTTGGTGATATTTTTGAAAAGCAGAGAGTCCTTGAAGCTGAAGCTATTATAGCTCAAGAAAGAATGGATGTTAATCTTATTAATGAATTGATTTTGGATGTTCTGAATAAAAGAAAGGAAGTTATCAAAGCCTATGAAACTAAGGAGTCACTTATTCATTAGAAATCAAGGATCCAATGGCTTAATTTGGGTAAAAAAATTTAAAATTTTTCTATTCCTCTCTTAAAACAAGGAGAATTAGAAATATTATTAATTGTCTTAATATTAATGGCAAAATCTATTCTGATGAGGATACCATAAAAGAGCATATTGTTCAATATTGTTCTTCTCTTTTTAAGAACGATGTGAATACCATGAGTGATTGGATTGACAGCTGGAAGCTACCAAAGATTAGTGAGGATCATTTTAATCTTCTTTGTAGGAAATTTATAGTTAAAGAGATTGATGATTTCATTCACTATTCTAATAGCGATAAAGCCCCAGGTCCTGATGGTTTCGACTACTTCTTCTTTCAAAAGTGTTGTGACATTGTTGGAAGTGATGTGAGGAAAGTTGTGCACAACGTTTTTGAGAGTGATTGTCTCCGTTGTGAAGTTAACCACACTTACATTTTTCTTTGCCCCAAAGTGAGGAATGCTAATGAGATTAGAGATTGGAGGCACATTCCTCTTTGTAATGTGGTATACAATATTATATCAAAATTGATTGCAAATAGAATGCAAACCATTTTGCTTGAGGTGATCAGTACTACGCAATGTGCTTTCCTTAAAGGTAGATCTATTGCTGATGCTACTCTCCTTGTCAATGAAGTTCTTAATGATATTATGAAAATCTAAAGACCTAAAATTAGTGCAAAGATTGACCTTATGAAGGCTTATGACTTAATTGATTGGAATTACCTCAATATTGTCTTGAATAGAATGGGCTTTCTTTCTTGCTTTATTCATTTAATTAACACATTCTTGAATACTACAAGATATCAAGTTCTTTATTAATGGAGTCCCATCATATGCTTTTTTTCTTAGTAGGGGTATAAGATAGGGTGACCCCATAGCTCCCTACATTTTTGTTATTTCTATGTGGGGTCTTACTACGATGTTGAACAATGATGTTGATTCATGGTCTTTCAAACCAATCAAAGCTTCCAATAATCTTTCTATTTCACATATTATGTTTGTTGATGATATGGTTTTGTTTTTTGAAGCTAATGATGAATCTTTGCAAGATCTCTACAATGTTCTTTCATAATTTGGTAACATCTCGGGTTTGAAAGTCAGTAATCTTAAATGTCATGTCTATTGCAACAATATTGTGGACAAGATGAAAGTGTCCAATATTCTGAATATGTAGATCAATGTTTTGCCTATGAAGTACTTGGGTTTTCTTTCATTCAAAGGAAGGCTTTTTACGATCCTTTGTTCCCCTATCATTGATAAGATTAAGATTAGGTTGGAGGGATTGAAATTGAATTAACTCTCTTTTGTAGGTAGATGTGAACTGGTGATTTCCACTCTAACTTCTTTTCATTTGTATTGGGTGGCATGTTTTTCTATTCCTTGCAGTGTTCTAATGAGATTGATCAGTTGTGTCAAAATTTTATTTGGGAGGGGGCTAACGTCAAAATAACTATCCATACAGTCAGATGGGATCATATATGTACCCCAAAAGATGAAGAGGGTTTAGGTATGAGGATTTCGAGATACATTGTTCAAGCATGCTTGATTAAGAATATTGGGAGTGTGGCCATCAAAAAGGATAGTATGTGGGTCACGTGGGTAAATGAAAGATATATAAAATGTGATTTTGTGTGGAGAGTGAAGAGAAAAAGTTTGTCTTCCTGGATAAGGAAACAACTGATGAATGTTCGTGATTCTAACAAGGATAGAGTTTTTTACAAAATTGGTAATGGTATGAGTATCTTGCTATTGGGAGATCTTTGGATAAAAAAGGATGCTTTCTAGATGATATCCTCTCTATTAAATGCATTTCTAATTTGGGGGGAGGTAAATTTTTATATCTTAACTGTGCAATGGATATGGACTCTTTATATAAGTCTAGACATTATAGTCGTATTATTGATGACATCAAGAATATGTTTATTTTTTGTATGAATATGGATGAGTTAACTCTGGATGATACCAATCCCAAGAATTTTAAGGATTTTTGGGAATGTTGTATAGTTAATCATAATAGAGTGCCTTGGTATAAGTGGGTTTGGAAAATAAAAGCCCCTAATCAATGCAAGTTTTTTCTTTGGAGACTTGTTCAAAACAAGCTTTTAACGCATGATCAGATTATGAAGAGAGGTATTTCCTTGCCTTCTTTTTGTATCATGTGTAGGAAGGATGGTGAAGATTTACAACACCTATTCTGGTCATGCGATTTGGCCAAAGGGCTATGGAATTGAGTAGTGAAGAGAAAATGCTTGGATAAAGCTCCTACTGATCTAAATGATATGCCTCCATTCAGGAAGGGGAATAGTGTAATGTTTGTTTGATATGAAATATGGAAGGAAAGGAATTCCAGAATTTTTGATGACAAATCCAAGAATCAATGCGGATTTGGAGGCGCTATGTTGTGATTTCTTTTCTCTTCTCCTTAGCTAATTTTGTACAGTTTTTTCTGCTTGTTTTTCTTTATAATCATCATGCATTGTAAATACCTACTTTTGATATATACAAAAATAGAAGAAAGCTTTGAAGAATAAAAAAATAAAGTACCTAACACATTTTACTATCGTTATGCCAAATAGGCCTTTCTAAAAATTTGTGATGATAAAAGTACCCATAAAAATACTCAGAAATACATTTACCATTATTGAAAAATACACAAATAGCAAACCTTCAAATCTTATTGTTAGTGATAGTATTTTCACTTTTAAAAAAGAGGTTAATGGTTATTTGCGGCTGTTATTGGACCATTGGGACGTTTTCAGATCAGGTTTGTATGCTACACTGTTTTATTAACCATTTTCTTAAAATTCATAAGAAAAAATCCTTTATTTGCATGACAGACCTTGGGCTCTGGGACCCATTTAGGCATAAGATACTTTTTTGTTGAGATTTTTTTTAGGTAATTAGGTACTTATATGTAGTCTAGTGGTAGGTTAATGGTTTGTTGCGGCTGTTATAAGACCATTGGGACGTTTTACATCATATTTGTATGCTATAGTTAACCATTTTCTTAACATTCATAAGAAAAAAAACTGTATTTGCATGACGGACCTTGCACTCTAGGATCCATTTATACGTAGAACACTTTTCCATCGAGATGATTTTTTAGGTAATTAGGTACTTATATGTAGCCTAGGGTAGGTTAATGGCTCATTGCGGCTATTATAAGACCATTGGGATGTTTTTAGATCAGGTTTGTATGCTAAAATTAACCATTTTATTAACATTCATAAGAAAAAATACATTATTTGCATGACAGACCTTGTGCTCTGGGACCCATTTAGGCATAAGACACTTTCCCATCGAGATGATTTGTTTAGGTAATTAGGTACTTATATGTAGTTTGGGGGCAGTTTAATGGCTCGTTGCAGCTGTTATAAGACCATTATGAGTTTTTAGATCAGGTTTGTATGATACAGTTAACCATTTGCTTAACATTCATAAAAAGCAATCTCTTATTTGCATGACAAAAATTGTGCTCTGGGACCCATTTAGGAATAAGACACTTTTCCATCCATACGATTATTAGGTAATTAGGTACTTATATGTAGTATGGAGGTGATTTTATATGAAAATGAGATAATATATAAGGTTGATACATTTACCATAATTAGAGGTATTATGTGGAATTTTATATGGTATTTTCATATTATGGTTGTTTCTTTATCTTAAATTGTAGCATTTTTGCTATACAAGGCTAGTACTCCTATTGTGATTTTTGTGGTATTCTATAATCATTGTATTAGTGCAAGTGAATATCTAATTGAATAATCTTTATTTTATATACTATAACACATATACGATAACATATTTCTGTCTTTGCATATTGTGGCGACTCCCACCTCATGTTATCATTTCTGAAGGTAGACCAAGGAGGCCAGGGCTGATAATTTACTTTTCAAGATCTATATTCGATATATAACCAAAAATACTCAAGAATTTCAATACATAGCATTTTTTATAACCAAAATTGGAATGTAGGCTCTTCTCTAAGAAGTACAATAATCATGCAAACGAGAAAGATACTACAATAAGGAAAATAATAAAAATGACCATCTAGTCCTCCAAGTGTCTGTAGCCTTATTGTCTTTTGATGCTTTTTTTAAAGTCTATTTCTACAATCCTTAATAAAAGAAGCTAACCCAAAACACTAAAGATAAAATATGTATTCAGCATAGTTTTACATTGTATACGTGGGGGAAATGATATTGTATTGCATATAGGATAACAAACATACATTGCATGTAAATCACTTATTGGAAATAGTCAAACTACCATATTTATTTCTAAATCTCTAACCGGTATTTGTTTTATCTCCTCGGATGTACCAATCCTTGTTCGATCCATGGACTATGGAGTTTTTGATCCAACATTGAATCTCATAGTAACTATCCAACATTCCATTTTTGTCCCAAATTCGTTGACAATTGCTTTCTCAATGGCCATTCCTCAGTTTATGTGAGTACTTATCGTCTTAATCTACCCATGAGAGATTACATTTGGAGTTCAGAAAATCTTGTATTTAGATGTGAATTAGTAAACTAGAGTTTACATGGATGATTACATGTTTAGTTATATTGACTGATGATCTATTAAACCTTATTAATGATGGAACATCAATTATGATGCCTTAAACTGATGAAAATCCTAAGAGTGTTTTTGTTTCCAATAATTAGGGCTTGAGAAGTATAAGCCATAGTCAGCTGATATTAGGGTTTTCACCCAACACGCCTATGTTGGGGAGGAATAGACGAGGTAAGTAAAGGACAATGGAATTGAATTTGGAGTCTTGGGTAGGATAGACATGGTGGGTAACACGACCATGTAGGATTAATGGTGGCACGGGCATTCTAGGCCACACGGCCATTTTGGTGGAATTGAAGTGTTTACCATTTTTGTACTCAAATATGATGGATTCAAGGCACTACGGTTGTGGTAGGAAGAACGACCGTGCTGGGTCCACCTTAGTAGGGATGTGGTACCTTGCACAGCCATTCGGGGTGTGTCTAAGTCATTTTATTCTTTAATCGACTATTCTATAGACTGTAGTATGGAAGTCCACTATTTGATTTATAATTATTTATTGGTAGCTCAAAATGATCTAAAATTTTTAGTAGAACTTTGAAGCCTAACAAAACATAATATGATAATTTGACATTATTTTTGGAGGAGGTTTGACTATTATGTAAATGATTTATAGTAACATTTTAATGACATAAAATTC